>CM049398.1:35107500-35692500 GCA_026929865.2 Hyperoplus lanceolatus
AAAAAAGTTAAACAGCGAGTGCTAACCTAGAGACTGTTATTTTTATCAAAGTAGATATTATTGGGGGACCGGGGCGCCCTTAGCTCAGTTGGTAGGGCGTCCCCTCCCCCCCCCCCCCCCCATGGGCCTCGGCCTGCAGCGGACCCGGGTTCAATTCCAGCCCGCGGTCGTTCTCTGCATGTCACTCCCCTCTCTGCCCCATTTCAACTCTGTCTCTACACTGTCAATAAAGCATAAAAATGCAAAAAAAATATATAAAATAAAATAAAAGTAGATATTATTGAGCTGAGGAGATGAAGTCTGATGGAGAATACCATGACCATTCAGACTCAGTGTTACCACTGCTTACACGACTACTCCTGAGACTTTACAATGAAGCAGCTGATTGGTGTCTGTCATCTCTCTCTTAGCCACAAGCTATGCAAACAAGCTTCACAGGGGAAGAACAACAAACATCAAAAAATAAATAGCCTCTTTAAGTTTTGCTGTAATATAAATCATTCCATAGAAAAACCTCATTAATTGGTCCATTAAGGAAACATGGCAACTGGACTGCACGCCTGTTCATACAGCTGTGTGATTTAATGGTTGTACAATACATCCTGTATTTGAATTGGCCGTGTACTCCCATTCACACAAAGCCAGGCTATTATCCTGCAGACCGACTGGTTTCTTTGCTATTCAGCCATGTTTAAAGTACACTGATACCCATCATAAGAGCAACAACACACAGGGAGGGATGGTGTGTGTGTGTGTGTGTGTGTGTGTGTGTGTGTGTGTGTGTGTGTGTGTGTGTGTGTGTGTGTGTGTGTGTGTGTGTGTGTGTGTGTGTGTGTGTGTGTGTGTGTGTGTGTGTGTGTGTGTGTGTGTTTCGAGGGGGGGTTACAGTCTTGGAGGTCCTTCTTTTCCTATCAGTGCAGACATATGCTGGCTTCAGTTCTACACATACACACGCACAACCAAACAAGAGCAACATGCATGCAGGCCATACACACTTGCGTGGCTTGCAGTGTCACACTGGCTCTTTTGCATAAAATACTGTACGGATGGTGTCTTCACATGAGAAGTGTCACTGAGAAAATGATATATTTATATAAATATTAGGCTACTAGTAACTAATACTAGGCTTTAGCTCACCAGGTGCTCATCAGACGTACACACCAAACAGCACCTTCACAATGATAACACTACTCTAAAAGAAAGAGCACAGACATCACATTAGAGCGTTGGATATCCAGACACTGCATGGTGAACCTTTAAATAGTTTTTAAAAAGTGCAGTGGTTGAAATGATTAAGAAACCATTAAATGTCTGTCAACTTTACCAGTCCCATGGCGACTCCCCTTTTCTTTTGCATGTCATTCCATGGTCTACCTGCGCAGTGTTTCTACTAACAGCTGATCAAACAAGGGAATCCTCATTAACCACAGCTTGTAAGTGAGTGCAGCATAAATGGAAACAGTATGATCCGAACAACTTGTTTCACTTCTTTCACTTTAGAGCTGTTTACTTTCTACAAGCTGTTGGGCTGTGTTGGTTGGTTACAGACAAGCCTCTCTCTACTCTTACTCTCATGGTGTTTACATGGGCTTATCAGTGTCTCTGTGGCTCGTAAGCAAGCAAGCATTTGTGTTGTTTAGGAAATGTCTTGAAAGCCTTTTGAAAAGGGCCTTTGTAGATAATGTATGCTTGCGATTCATTAGACACTCTGGTTTGGGATGAGATAGCGTTTTCTTTTAACAAATAGTTTTCTTTCTTTGTCATGCTTGGGTGTAGAGGATTCAGTGAAGTATATAATACCAGATCTGCATATGCCAACCCTGCCCTCTTCAACATGTGCGTCTTTACTTCTAACCTGCTTTGCAACATATATTTTGGAGGAAAATATCATTTGTGTTCACTGTCAATACTTATGTGACATTTCTGCAGTATATATATATATATATATATATATATATATATATATATAACATCTGTTGTTTATCAATATAGATATGATAGACAACAAATGACAATTAGCATTTTGCAGATGAACCCTGCGTTCCGAATCGCATACTTTCTACTATTTCTATTTCTACAATACATGTACGTCAATTGTAGTATGCTGAAAATACATAAATGCCCCACTAACTCCAATAGCATTTTGGAGTATTCGTCTTTATTCTTGAAAAAAAAATCTTCCTTATCTGATGTTTTTCTCTCCTGTGGCCCTTAAACTCCTTTGTACTTTAGTATGGTGTGTTGTAAAAAGAAAGAGTGTGTGATTTGGAATGCAGGGACAGTGAGTATTGACGGGCTGAATGTGGGTGGCATTACGTTTCTTATGAAACCTATTTACCTTTGCAAAGTTTGTTGCATATAAACGTATGCTCTAGGACACAGTGTTGATCCACAGTATGCATCAGTGCTGAAACCCCAGGCCTCGGTTGACAAATCATAGGAATAATCCACATAAAGTGTCTCAGAAAGTTCTACCAGGGTAAGGGTTGTCATAGATTATCCTAGTACTATGTGGAACTCTACTGCAGGAATCTCATGTTACTATCAATCTAGCATTGCTGAGTGAATTGTCCCTCTCTTACACATACACACACACACACACACACAAACACACACAGGCTCACAGGCTAAATCTAGTGTCAAATGCAACGTTGCAACAAGTTCTGTAGCTTGCTGCATCTGAAAAAACCTGCAATACAGAATGGACTGTTATACCATCATAGTATGCTTCAACATACTTCTAATAAGAAAGACAAATCCTTTGTATTGTGGCCTTATGATATCATAATGCACATACACAGGGTTTATATTAAAACGCCTTCAGCTCCATCATGATATCGCTGACCTGCTGCGGTCTAACAGCGACTGGTAGACGTGAATTTGTAGGACATGGTGGAGAATTTGCTGGCCAGTGGAAGACAAGGAAAAGACATGGGCGAGCTGAATGTGTCTGCTTTTGGTTTCCTCAAGTCAACTGAATGTAATAGTTTAGCTTTTCAACATGCCAGTCCCCTCATTCTGTCCAGGGAGCTGGCTGGAGAAATAATGAATCAGACATGGCTTCTCCCGAAATGTGACTCTCCAATTGAAGTCCATCACTGTCTCCGACATTTCAATTGACAAAAAAATATGGTCAGTCTTTTCTAGCTACCGGCTTTCTCACAGCTTTAATGTATGTACAGCTGTACTGTATGTATATTGTATGTAGCATGATTGTAACTATGATCTCCATAGGCTGAAGTACTCACGCCACGGACCACACACACACACACACACACACACACACACACACACACACACCATTTGGATACTTGACTAACTCAAAGCTATTAGTTAATCATTTTATGACATGCCCAGAAGGCTATGTTGTCCTCCTGCGCTTGAACCAAAGAGAGAAGAAGAAAGCGAGTGAGGGAGCGAATGAGTGCACTCTCTTTCTCTGAAAGCTTCTCAGCTCCGCCGTGAGAGACGGAGAGAAAGAACAAAACGCTCAGAGGAAGAAAGAGAGAGGGAAAAAGATGTCAGGGAGCCTGTGAAAGAACAGAAAGGGAATGTGAGGCTGAGTATGGTTATCGGGAGAAGAGATGGCAAGTGTGAAAGCAGTGCGTGTTGTGTTCATTATATCTGCCCTTTAAGCACCCCTCCCCCTCAACTGTCCTCCAACCCATGGACCTAAAGGACACCCAATTGAAAAATGCTGTCCTATTCTTTTCTATGGAATGTTGCTCAGAGGCGCATGGTGCAATTAGAGGCCATGTACACGGATGTTGTTAAAAGAAACATATTTTTCGCCCCAACCCCCCCCCCTCCCCCTCTCCACCCCTCCGTTATCCACTTTTGGCCATAAGTTTTCCAGTACCAAGCCAGACCACTGAGCCCCGTGGTTGCATAGGAGGCTGGTTTGCTGATCCTGGGGGGCATGTCCCAACCTCTCTGCCGTTCTCTCAGCGTTTGCCAGGCGAGAGTTTGAGCGTAACGTGCGGAGACAGAGTGAGACAGTGAAGAATAATTCCTGTGTTCGGAGCATCTCTCTGACAAGTCAGGCCTGGATATCATTGTATCATTTATCCCCGGCCTCTCCTCTGCTACTCTGCCTCGTTTGCCCAGAGGGAAGTGTGAAAAGTGTGTGTGTGTGTGTGTGTGTGTGTGTGTGTGTGTGTGTGTGTGTGTGTGTGTGTGTGTGTGTGTGTGTGTGTGTGTGTGTGTGTGTGTGTGTGTGTGTATCACGACATCTGTGTGCGTTAGTGTCACTGCGCTCGTGTATATATGTTTTGTGTGCGCGGGCTATGGCTTGACTGCAAATGGGCTTTTGTGGGGGGTTTTTTTTTTTTTGGAGACTGCACTTAACAGCTCGCTCAAGGGAGACACACACACACACACACATATAAAGGGCTGTAGGGGTTCACAGTAAAAAGGAGGGCGAGCCAGTGCAGAGTGACTGAGTGAAAGACAGAAAGAACTAGGGCGAGAAAGAGAGAGATGGTGAGAGTGGTGGGAAGCGTTTCTTTTTTTCAGGCCCCCGCGCGCGCTAAGGCGTCTGTTTTGGCTCAGTCAAGACAACTATAGGGCTGGAGAGACACTTTGTGCACAGCGTCGGAAATGGTTCTCGTGGCTGAGGGCGATGCTACTTCACCCAGGTCTGTTACACCACGCAGCAATAGAACACTTGTTGTCTTTGCCCTGATCTGGGACCAGTAAGTCAAACTAGTGACTTCCATGCCGTGATACCAGAGTGCTTTGGGACTTTGGAACTTTGTTGTGTAAAGAAGCAAGCCACACACAGCGCTCTTGCCCATTGTATACTAACAATTGCACCACAGCTACATTACTGACCATTAACATGTGTTGCAATTCTTAGCTCATTGCACAACAGCACTTGTCCCTCCCATCCTGTTGTTTCTGTCAAATAACATAAGGTTTTTTATGCTAACCCGTAATGGAAATGTGTGAAACAGTATTTAGACGAACACAAGGCATTACAAATTTTAAATCTCTGTGCAATTACAAAGACTCTGCTATGTTCCATGTGATCCAGGTAAGGTTAGAACAACCCACACACAACCAGCAGTGATGTGGCAACATTTGCTTCCATTGAGCAACTAATATTTTTGGTACAACACATCCTCCATTTATTAAAAAAAAAATGTGTCCGCTTCCATAGTGCGTATTCAGAGCGACCAGACGCTCCACTTTTACAGTAACTCTCTAATCCAGTCAACCATACCACATTCATCATATCAACGTATTGCTCATACGGGAACTCATCATGTTATTAGATGTAAACAGAGGCAGCACATGCAGTGTCAGCAGAGTGTTTGTATTCACACACACACAGTCACACTCTAATGCTGTTCTGGGGGGCGGGGGGGGGGGGGGTGTTCACTCGACACAATATGTACACACATTCTGCTCACACCCTGTCACACTTACTCTCATGTATACAAATATATTACACACACACACATACATGTTCACGTTTGGAAATATTGTGTGTGTGTGTGTGTGTGTGTGTGTGTGTGTGTGTGTGTGTGTGTGTGTGTGTGTGTCTCTGTCTCTGTCTGTCTGTCTGTGTCTCTGTGTGTGTGTGTGTGTGTGTGTGTGTGTGTGTGTGTGTGTGTGTGTGTGTGTGTGTGTGTGTGTGTGTGTGTGTGTGTGTGTGTGTGTGTGTGTGTGTGTGTGTGTGTGTCTGTGTCTGTGTCTGTGTCTGTGTGTGAGTGAATTAAATATGGTGGCATGAATAAGTGATAGGATTCATAATGCAGAGGCAGCTGAGTTGAGCCCCACAAGCTTTCCACAACTTTCTGTCAAAAGAATATCCTACCAAGGACCTACTGTATAACGTATTTGGTAGGACCTTCTGGGATGAGAGTTACAGTATATCAGTGGAGGAGATGATAGAAGGACACGGGGCAGTAAACAAGTACTGAAATGAAATAATTATTTGACATACAGTCATATGAAAAAGTTTGGGAACCCCTCTCAGCCAGCATCATAATTGACTCTGCTTTCACAAAAAAAGATAAAAGTGGTATGTCTTTCATTTACCAGGAACAGCTAAGTACTGGGATGTTTTCCAAACAAAGATTTTTTGAAAAGCAGTATTTGGTTGTATGAAATAAAATAAAATGTGAAAAACTGGCTGTGCAAAAATATAGGAACCCTTGTGGTTTTGTTGATTTTAATGCCTGTAACAGCATGTAAAACTGATGACTTTAAACACAAAGTTGGTTGGATTATGTTGTTAAGCCTTGAACCTCATAGAAATGTCTGTTCAATCATGAGAAAATGTATTTTAGGTGCCTAAATGCAAGTTGCACTTCTCTTTGACTCTCTGCTGAAGTGAGACAGAATGGGATCATCAAAACAGCTCCCAAAAGATCTGAAAAACAAAGATTGTTCATTGGCATGGTCTAGGGGAAGGCTACAAGAAGCTTTCCCAAAGGTTTCAATTGTCAATTTCGACTGTAGGGAACGTTGTCAGGAAATGGAAGGACACAGGCATAGTGGCAGTTAAACCCAGGCATGGAAGACCAAGAAAAAAACAGGAGCGGCATAGGTGGAGGATTGTGAGAATGGTTGCACACAACCCACAGATCACCTCCAAAGACCTGCAAGAACATCTGGCTGCAGATTGTGTATCTGTACATCGTTCAACAATTCAGCGCAATTTGCACCAACACATCTGCTTTTTATAAAGACCAAATAACTTAATTTTTGTCTCATCAGTCCAAAGCATTTTCTTCCAATATGAAACTGTCTTGTCTAAATGAGCTTTTGCATACTCAACTGTATCTGTGGCGTTGGCGCAGAAAGGGCTTCCTTCTCATCACCCGGCCATACAGATGTTTTGGTGCAAATTGCACTGAATTGTAGAACCATGTACAGATACACAATCTGCAGCCAGATGTTCTTGCAGGTCTTTGGAGGTGATCTGTGGGTTGTGTGCAACCATTCTCACAATCCGCCGCATATGCCGCTCTTGTACTTTTCTTGGTCTGCTAGACCTGGGTTTAACTGCCACTATGCCTGTGTCCTTCCATTCCCTGACAACGTTCCTTACAGTAGAAATTGACAATTGAAACCTTTGGGAAAGCTTCTTGTAGCCTTCCCCTAAACCATGACAATGAATAATCTTTGTTTTTAAGATCTTTTGGGAGCTGTTTTGATGATCGCATTCTGTCTCACTTCTGCAGGGAGTCAAAGAGAAGTAGAACTTGCATTTAGGCACCTAAAATACCTTTTATCATGATTAAACTGACCTTTATATGAGGTTCAAGGCTTAACAACATAAGCCAACCAATTTTGTGTTTAAAGTCCTCAGTTTTACATGCCGTTACAGGCATTAAAATCAAGGGTTCCCATATTTTTGCACAGCCAGTTTTTCACATTTTATTTAATTTCATAAAACTAAATACTGCTTTTCAAAAAATCTTTGTTTGGAAAACATCCCAGTACTTAGCTGTTCCTGGTAAATGAAAGACATACCACTTTTATCTGTTTTTGTGTGAAAGCAGAGTCAATTATAATGCCGGCTGAGAGGGGTTCCCAAACTTTTTCATATGACTGTAAATAACTTGAGACTTTACTAAAAATCTATTTAACGTTCAACTCTTAAATTGCTTTCCAAAGCTGGTCCACACATGACCTGTGGGGTGTTAGGTCTCCACAGCTCAATCCATTTACAACAAGCAATGCTATCACAATCACATCTAGAAAACAAACCATAAAGCAGGGGTGTTCATGGGAATTTGAGTTTCCTCTTTCACTGAAAATGTTAGCTGTGGAGCAGCTGACTGCTCAGTTTTGGAGGTCAGAACCCTAACCCGCACCCACACATGTACTCATATGTTCTAGCGTTTTTATATTGTTTGTATGTGAAATAAAGTACACAAAAAAAACTATACATAACTCATGTAAAACCGTCATACGTACTCATACGCACTGCTATCATAATACCTCCTGCTGTACACTGAGTATCTGTGTGCAGCCACGTGCTTTCCAACATGAAAGCTCAGCCATGATTGTGCCACATCTAAACCATAAGAGCAGATGTATGGAAAGCGCCTGCTTCATGTTGATGCCATAGAGATAATGTTAGCTCTCTTTTTCCAACTCCACATCACTCAAATACAAACGACAGCAATGTAAGGATGTCTAATTTCACTCATCAGGAAAGGAGCCAAAATGATCCCAATCAAGAGCACAACAATCTATCCAGCAATAGACTGACAGCAATTTGAGAGGACAATCACACCAGATATATTGTAGCTAAAGCTGCTCCTCACAATGCAGGCTGGTCTGTATTCATGCACTGCACTCTAAATAAAAGCTTTCAAGGTATTCTACTTAGAATGTATCTATACTTGAATGTCTTTCTGTAGAATAACTCTTTTGTTTCACCTCTTATTTTAGTTTTAAGCCAAAATATGGATATATACTTGTTAGTTAAAGTATAGTCAATATAACCAGCATTTCATGTCACCGGTATATGCAAAATCAAAGGCGCTTTTTATTTAAAATAATATTAGGAATGTGTATTGCAGTGTCCTTTGACTGCTCAGTGAACCTGTTCTAATAGAGTGCATTTCCTTTATATTGAGGCATATAAAGAGAATCATGCTTCTTAAAGGTCAAATCCTAGGTTAAAAGCTAACCATTTTCTGGCCCACAAACCTGTTGTGTAATCAAACCAAAGCGCGATAGATTTGTCCTCTTGGTAAAACTGCTTTTCTACTGTATATAAAGGCAATCCATATGGAATGGAGGCTCCTCTTTGTATCCCGCTTTTCAAAAGACACTGCTCCTTTATACGGAGCAGCTGAACTTTTCCCCTTTTGACCCTTTGCTGACTGCTTTGTTGCCTTGTGTGTGTGTGTGTGTGTGTGTGTGTGTGTGTGTGTGTGTGTGTGTGTGTGTGTGTGTGTGTGCGTGTGCGTGTGTGTGTTTTTACAGTGTGTGTGTGTGTGTGTCCCTCTCCCTCTCAGGGTTAACCTGTACACAAGTTTCCGTAGTACATTGATGTTGTGCCTAATGGAGCCTGTTGTCTTGTTTTTAGCAGCTCTGTAGTCCTACAAGACTTTGCTTTCATTTGCAGCTGTTCTGGCATCACACTTGCTCCGAGAAAAGCATTGCAGAGACCTGTGTGTGTTTGTGTGTGTGTAAATGTTTGATATCTGTGTATTACTGCAGTGACTACATTTGGACAGAAAAATCAGACCACCTTCATATTTGTAGCTAAATAGCAGCTCTGAAGTGACAGATAGAGAGCCATTGTTCACATCAGTCCACTTTTAATACATTTATTTTGGGGGGGAATTGTGATAACATTTGGACCTTTAACTAGGTAAGGCTTGAGGCTGGCTTTGTTGTTGCCCTCTCTTGGCCCATGTCTCAAAGCAGCAGTGGGCCTATAAAAGCAGGTCCATACAGTGTACAGTGGTGAGGCGGCTGTCAGTTTGCTCTGGTTTAGAAGGCCAAGTCAAGTCTAGGGTCACCACTAGGTTTTCATTAGAGGCCTAATTCAAAGCGGTCCACATAGAGTGTCAGGGTCGTCCTGGCCTTTTCTTAGCATCCCTAATAACACACTAATGAGCCGCCGCCAGGAAAGTTGCGGTAAACCTTATGAAGCTTTATGAATTAGCTTCATGAATCACTTACTTTCTTTTTCATTTGCTCCTTGTTTACGCATGGAGGACACTGTGGAGCTCAGGCATGAGGCCGCCATGCGTTCTCACTGCACTTATCTCTTTGCCACAGTGATGAGTCGGTCATATATTACCGTTATAGCGTTTTTCCACCAAAATGAGTGGGTTGACGGGGGTTTATACCCGGATCAACGCTGCTAAAGATAGTGTCCCTTTTCCCACTGCCAGCTTTTTCAGAAAGGTGTAGGCAGAGAAAAAGAGAGGGTTGTTTTTTCTCATACTTTGGGAGTCTCTAAACACACCAGTGACCCATATTTAATGGTGAAAAACCATGGAAAAGTGAATTCCACACAGTAGGACACCTTTAACACCAGTGCCTTTAGTTTATTTACCTTGCAAATATGAATGACATACAAAAAATGAGCGATTCATTTAGCTTGATGCAGTGTTTAAAAGAGGAATATAAAATAGACGGTTTCAATATCTGTCATGTGGCTCCATTTTCAATCCCGTTCATGCCATCCATGCAGATATACTGTATCTGGTGTGTGTGTCTTCAGCCGCATTAATGTGTGCGGTTCCTGTACACAGGAGGGTGTGTTAAGCCTGGCTTTTCACAGTCCATCAGGATGATCTCCGGTACATGTTAATGAGCTTTCCCCACTAATGTGGCCTCAGTCATCCCAACTGGACAGCTTTCTAAGGATTGTGCAGAGCATGGACTCACACAGTGATGCTTTCATGTGTTTCAAACGTCTCTTAAGTCTTATTACTAACGGTATTTTGATAGCATTGATGTAGTTAAACTGAGTATCTTAAGTGCTAACATGCCAGTGCTATTAAGGAATGGCATTGGTGAGAAAAAAAAAGAATTAGCCTGAAGACATTTGAGTCGGTACAGTACTTTCAGTTTATTGCCTTCACAGCCCGTCAAAGAGCAAACTCCATCATGCCGTTTTCTATACTGCAAGTCATGATTTTATTAGCGTAGGTAATCTTCTCTTTCCCTTTTGTATTGAGATAAAACGAGCTACATTTGTGGAGAAAGGCAGCTTGTTCAAAGCCATGCTTAAGCGTGACTGAATATTTTCATGTGCTTGTACATGAGCATCCGTACCGTGCCAAAGCACAACTCTTCCAACATTGCCAGGGCCAAGGAAGTGTACTGTGCTTGAGTAGGGCACGTAGCATTCACACTGGCCAAACAAACTAGACTATAGCCCTCAATCGAGATTGATCACGGTATGAATGCCTACTCTGTGTGCCTTTTTAGAGAAAAATGCAAGCAGAAATATCATCACTCTGGATTGAAATATCATTTCCACAAGTACAGGGATTCCATTATCATAATTAACCATCATCACTGAAGTTAAAGATAAACCCCAATCATATAGAACCATCATGAATGAAAGTTCTGCCATTTAGAGATGTTAGTGGAGTTGGTAGGTCTGTGATGACCAAGCATTCTGCTACACATTAATAGTGGAAGGGCCACATCAAGGGGAAATGAAAATAGTTAAGGCCGTAAATTCGTAGCCCACTGTGTATTGCTTATGTAAGAAAACAAGACAAAGACAATGCAGTACATTCTAGGTATTTAATGTGCTAATGTTCAGTCAGTCAGTTGTAGTTATGTTCTCTAACACACAAAGGAGAGTTGCATTTGCTAGCCATTACAAAATGAGCATCCAGGATGGGACCGTAAACTATGGTCCTGAGCAGCTATTTCACAGGCATTTAGAACTGATAAAAGGAGACATAACATATTGTTCCTTCCTTCAGCCAGATGCTAACATGGCTAAGTCATGGGACAATGCTATGAACACTACCAAATGAATGTCGTAAAATCTTGAAAATTGAAGTTGTATGTTATATTTTGAATGTACTTTTTTGTTCATTATGTCTGTCCAAACCTTGCAGTGAACAGCTGCTCAGTGGGCAATGACTACATAAAACCTAACTGCTGCCTATTGGTGGATTCATTTTTTTAATTTTTTTATTGATAATAGAAAACTGGTACCAGACGGAAAAGAACGCAAATTTGGTCCGACAGCAATAATGTATGTGAAACATTTAGGCCACGTGTGAGTGTGTGTGTACGTGTGTGCGTGCGTGTGTGCGTGCGTGCGTGCGTGCGTGCGTGCGTGTGTGCGTGTGTGCGTGCGTGCGTGCGTGTGTGCGTATGCAACTCTGAGTAGGCGTTAGTGAGTGTGTGTGTGAGACTGTTAGGGGGCTGGAATGTGACGTGAGAGCACTAATCAGAGCCAGCTGGGGCCAACGGTGAGATTAAAGTTAAAACACGAAAACAATCAGCTGGGATAAGTATACTATCGCTATGGGTTACTGCTGCCCTCATCCCACCCTCTGAGGGGGAGAGAGAGAGGGAGGGAGACAGAGAGAGAGAGAGATGGATGGAAAGGCCCGGCTGGCACAGACCCTCTGATTAAGAGCTACTTTGTATTCTCTTTGATCCCTTCCTCACGGTGGTGAGTCTAGTCTCACCACAACATGCACATGACACACGGCGACACACTGCCACTCGGGGTACAACAAGTGCTCTGTTTATTTTTTCTGTCGGGGCGTGTGTGGTTGTGTGTGTTGTTGTGTGTGTACGTGTGTGTGTGTGTGTGTGTGTGTGTGTGTGTGTGTGTGTGTGTGTGTGTGTGTGTGTGTGTGTGTGTGTGTGTGTGTGTGTGTGTGTGTGTGTGCGTGCGTGCGTGCGTGCGTGTGTGTGTGTGCGTGTGTGTGTTCGTTCCTAATTTTTATGCACGTAAGAGGGCAAATTGTCAGACAAGATTTGTTGGTCATGTTTGTGGAGCACACTACTACATTAGGGTTGGCATAGCTATACGCAGAGCACGTAGGGCACCAAGTTTTTAAAAAGGAAAAATAGATGATCCGGGGGCCCCCCAATATTGATGTTTTTAAAAAAAAATCATGATGATCATTACATTACAAAAAATATATAAATTAGTTATGAACAGGCCCATCGTTGTTTTTTCTTAATTGTGTAACCTATCCAGGGGTGGATTACTGCACAGGCTCACCGGGTACAGGCCCAGGGGCCCAAGGGCTCAGGGGGGCCCTTAGCCAGAGATACTGATAGTAACTTTTCATGTTGCATAGTCAAAGAGCTCAGTCACTGATGTCAATAACAGGGTCCAAAAAGGAATAGCCTAAATATAAGGATACTCATCAGAATGTAACAAGATAGAAATCATCATGGGCCCCTCAACTAGTAGGGGAGAAATACAAAGGCAAGTTAAAAACAACAGCATTAGTAGCTCTGTGTAAGGGGCTCCATGAGGGGCCTTGAAGGCCCCCTCACACATACACAAATAAGCTTTCTATGTGTGAATTCTAAATTGTTCATAAAAAGTAGCTATCCACCCTTTATCTGTTGAAATGGGCCCCTCCATCATAGAACATGGGTCTGCAGACCAATCTACTGTACTGTTTTTACAGTTGCAGAGTAAAGAGTGCTGCCTGTTAAAGAAAAATCTGAAAAATAATGTTCCTTCTGCATCTCAGGAGTTGATATAGCCTCTAAAATGTCATCTCAAAGTGCACCAGATTGATGCATTTTACTTTAAAAAGGTAAAAAAAATAATCCGGGGGGACTTACCCCCGGACCCCCCAACAGGGTCCCTCCAACAATATCCCAAAATCCTGTGGGAAACACTGACTTCCTTAATATGTTTTTGCCATTAATTGTATGTATCTTTATGGAAAATTCAGTGTACCTGACTGGATAGGGACGAGTGGGGGGGGCCCTTTAAGAGTGTGTGCCCAGGGGCCCATTATCTCATAATCCGTCTATGAATTTATCACTCAATGCCTTTGCAAAGGCAGTTAGTAGGATACTAGGCAACTTTTTTCACACGTTAAGCTGTTCTTTCTGTTCGTAAATGCTGTTCGCAAAAACTCATCACCACAGCAAATGTGCCAAAAAGCAGTCGCAAAGATCTTACAAGGGCAAAAAAATTGCGCTTGCGCCCTATGAGCATCTTGGTGTTTTTTTTTGTGGGGGGGGGGGCACCACTGACAATTTAAGCTTAGGGCATCCAAAAGCTTAGCAGCGGCCCTGGCTATAAGGTTGAAGATTACAGGTCGGGGCATAAATTAAGATAATTCTTTGCTCAAAAAAGATGGTTGGAATAAAAAAATTCAAGGTCCAAATTCTTACAAGCTTTTTCCGGAGCTTTCCACAATATCTCCTGGTCTTTGTTTCCACTGAGAGAGAGAGCTGAGTTGTCATCACATAATCACATAGGATGGAACCTCTGTCAAGTGATAACAGGTGAGGACACACTGAGGTGGTCTCGTTAAATGTAGTTGAAAGCTATGGAAGAAAATGTGTGCTAGTAAGGCAAGGCAAGGCAAGTTTATTTATATAGCACAATTCAGACAAAGTGCTTTTCAGGGGCAGTACACTACAGATAGTAGACGTTGAATGTTTGTTCCTTTTTTTTACAGTAAATGTCTAAAGAAAAAAATACTTTTAATGTTTTATTTGTGCTGTCATTTCCTAGCTGTCTGAACTGATAGGGTTAGGGTCCCCTGAGTGTATAGGGACTACCAAAGTATGAAAAAAAAAAACACTCACTTTTCCTCCACCTCCACCTTTCTGAAAACTTGTGTTCATTGGATTACTCTCCCATTATGACATCATAAGGCCACAATACAAAGGATTTGTCTTTCTTATTAGAAGTATGTTGAAGCATACTATGATGGTATAACAGTGCATTCTTTTCACTTATACGCAGAACTTGTACGTTGCATTTGACACTAGATTTAGCCGTGTGTGTGTGTGTGCGTGTGCGTGCGTGCGTGTGTGTGTGTGTGTGTGTGTGTGTGTGTGTGTGTGTGTGTGTGTGTGTGTGTGTGTGTGTGTGTGTGTGTGTGTGTGTGTTTGTGTTTGTGTTTGTGTGACAGTATAAGAGGATTAAGGCCTGTTCACAGCCGAGGGTGCAGACTGGACAGTTTTTCTGATCATTCCCCTCTCTATGTCCCATTGGTTGATGAGGTATTAACTTGCTGCTGTGTTGTTATACATGTCCCATGTTGGATTGTATGAGGACTTGACTCCAAAAAAAAAAAAAAAAACATTTTCCTCCCTGTTTCCACGCTGCCAGCCCCTCCCACCCCCTCCAAACTTTAGCTGGCCTGAAATCCTCCCCTCTTTATCTCCAGCTGTGGCATCTGCTGCTGTTTTAACTGATAGCTTTTTTGACTCTGTATCTATGCGTTGACATGCACTCTCTTTTGAAGTCTGACCCCTTGGGGTTGTCCCCAGAACACAACCACAAACCCAGCGGCCAGCACACAGTCAACATCAGCTAAGCAGAATGACTTTCAAGATGAGGCTATAGACACAGGCTGATAACTGCAGAAGATGTATTGGTCAAGAACATTTTATTATAGTGATCATAGTCAAAATGCTGCTATAGAAGGGGCTTTTTTCCCCCCGGGAAACCATATAAAAGCTCTGGAGAGAAAAAACACTGCATAAAACATCCAAATAGTCAAATGCAAGTATCAGCTTTAACATTTTGTCCAATACAAAATGACATGTTTTAAAAGATAAGCCACCATTTTAGCACAACATATTTTATCAGATCAGTCATCCTTTTATAAAGCCCATATCAGTCAGAGCCTTTACAGTATAGTTTCCATTTCTCCATTGGCCTCGATCCAGAGCAGCGTTATCTACACATCACAGTCTGCACAAACCACCTTGTAAATAAGCATATTGCTTTACCTCCTGACAGCAGCCAGAGGAACAGACCCCCAGCATCAGAGCACCATAGGGACTGTGTCAGGGGCGTGAGAGGTTAAGACTTGTTGAATGGCTGCTGGGCGTCACACAATGAGGTGGATTAGGCAGCACTAGAAAAGGGCCTTTGGGGCTTTACTGGGGGTGTTCAGCAGCTTACAGCGCCTACAATAACACTGCAACAGTGCACATCCAGCTGGGCTATAGCCGGGGTATGGCAAAAAGGCTAGCTGGGAGGGCTAAGTGGATCGCCGCACAGCTATACGGTCAGAAGCAATGAGGCTCGGGATGTAAGAAAATGCAGTTAACAGGAAGGAAATGTTTCAAATGTTGACTGATTGACAGAGAGAATAGCTAAAGAGATTCTAATGGGTCAAATGAAACATTTTGTTTGTCGTTGTCCTTGAAGGACCCTTGGGTTGTCACATTGGAGTCCCAGGCAGTCAGAGCCAGAGCAGGGCTGCAGAGAGGTGAGGCGCTCAGTCTCACTGGCTCCAGCACTTGTCTCTGCTTGCATGGATACGTGGCTGGAAAATTGATATCATTACAGATGACCCATATTCCTAGAGATAAACCCCGGCACTGTGGTGTGTGTGCTCTGCAACTGTATATGCACAACAGTGTGAGACACAAACTGGAGATTCAATTGGCCAGTCACTACCATTTTTAACGTGTTGACATTTTTCAATGACTTTCACTACATCCTTTATAAAAACCTTTTCATAGCTGAATATATTCAAGGGTTTATCACATGAGTTGTGCTGTGCTCCGTGTCAGCACGGCTGTGATTCGGTCGTATAGGTTGAACGCTTGTTGTCAAAATAAGTTTTGTCCAAATCAGTGAATATCTCCTCACGATCCGCTACCTGTCTGTACTGTGTGAATATCTCCTCACGATCCGCTACCTGTCTGTACTGTGTGAATATCTCCTCATGATCCGCTACCTGTCTGTACTGTGTGAATATCTCCTCATGATCCGCTACCTGTCCGTACTGTGTGTGCTTGTGAGGAGGTATTCACTGATTTTGACAAAAAGTGGTTTTGACCACAGCAAGCATACTCCAGAATCGTTGACTCACACAATAACGCTTTGTTTTGAGAGCAATTCTGATGGTTTAAAACGAATTGGCAACCTCATATAATATGTTCCAATGTTGGCCTTAGAAATGCTAAACATTATGTGAACCAAGAGAAGTCCTCTCTAGCTGGGATCACTGCAACATCTTCTGCCCTGTGTGTAGCACACGCTCCCTTTCTGAGCATGTGCAGGACCTTTTTAAACACATGGGCTGTGGTTTTCATGTCAAGTCTGGTATGAATGTGAAAAGACTCTAAAGCTAATCAGCCTCTCCTGTTCATCTCAAGGCCACTGATGTGTTCTGCAGTCAGGTTTCTTGACGGACAGCATGCGTGCAGCTCAACATCATCCCCGACAGCAGAAAGAATTCATAGCATGATGTTCTGGCACAGTAAAAAACTCCAGAAGTGGAAATACTTTGGAGGTTCTAACCCACAGAGCAGAGAACAGCTCTTATTTATCTCCTGTAATCTGCACTGCATTTTAATGTTAGTGCAGGTCATCATGTCTGTATCTTTAATGTTTTTGCCACATTAATTAAAGGTTCAGTAAGCAGAATGGTCAGTTTAGCTAACTTCCTGCAGGTAGCAGTCCCCCCCCCCTCGTCCCTACGTCACCACATTAATGCACTGCGGTCTTCAAGCAGCGAGTTATCTAGCATCATCTCAGATCCGTAAGTGTGATAAAACATGATAAAAACCATCAAAACAGACATTGGGAAGGATTTTTACCTGCACCGCCATTGTAGGCGCATACACATTCACCCATCTGTCGCTCTGCGCGTGCACCGGCAGTGAGACGGGTGCCGGTTTGTAGCGTTCTCTCTTCTGATTGGTTATCAGTAGTGGGATCCCCGAAAAGTTTATTTGCCGATTACATGCAGAGCGGTTGACCGAGAGATCGGCTTTATGAAACGTGCACACTATATAAGTGATCACTGTATGAATAAAGAGCGATTTAACACTTATATTAACATAAATAAATCGCTTACTTCACCTTTAAACCAAAAAATTAACCCATTCTCTGTATTACTGTTGGCACTATTTCCTCTGCACACAGTGACACCTGTTAATTATTAGGTGAAAGTACACTGAGGTGGGGTCTAAAGATGCACATTAAAAGAACACATAGTAATATACTAGTCCATTTTCCATGGCAACCATCACAACAGTCAATAAAATAGTTACCGTCAAGGTAAATTTGCATTTTAATGGCCACCTTAAGCCAAGGTCAGAGTGGTGAAACAGTGTAAATATTATTGAGAGGGACTCTCTATAAAAACAGTGTTTATTTGAATCATGTTCTACTGATAGAGAAATGTACAGTCCCAATATGGCGCTCCCCTGCGTGCGACATAAGCTCTCCGAGTCAAGCTTCTTTTTGGTTTGTTACTGTCCTTACTTTTGTTTAGTGTACATTATTTATTATTCTGTTGTGTTGTTTTAAAAGCCTAGTCAGGGATTGGCACAAGCATTCAGATGGGCCTGTACTTGTACTGTGCAAACAGCAATAAATATCTTGAATCTTTTTTATTTCATTTTAATTTTTTTCACATATTTATTACATTTTTCTCAAGTGGTACGTACCTAGCCTGGCTCCGCCCGCCCGCCTTCTTCCGGCCAAATTTTATTTTCCCTTCAGTAGTCAGTCTGGGTGTACAGCCCATTTCCCAGTTTTGCTGGAGATTCGACAGCCGGTCCAATCAGCGAACAGAGCGAATGGCTGAGAACGATGACGTCGAAGTCGCGCTCCAGTTTCAGTTGCCAGAAGCCGGCTCATGACACACGTGATGACCAAACGTTATGCGATTGGTTGGCTAATCCAGAGTGGCACTGGGCAGATCCAATAGTTTTAAACTTTAACAGACACCCGCCTCCATGAGTGAACGTTTGGCAATTAAAGCACTGCCAGACCTTCTGTACAAATGAAATGAAGTACGATGGTCTGGCAGCACCAGGCTAGTACGTACCTACATGACATGGATATATTTGCAGATACAGGAACACATAACACAAATTCATGCATTTCATAGATTCTATTTCATAGGTTGCATTGCGGCAGACTCCAGTAAATAGACATTTTCAACCCCTAAAAATAAATAAAAAAGATTTATCGACCCTAGAAACAAATAAAGGTTTTACAACAATGTTCTTTATATTTACATACAGGAAATTATCTCAGAAACTTCCAGATTCATCACAATGAGACACATCGAGAGTAAACATACTTCTCAGAAGGCAGACATCTCTGTACCACAAGGAATGTCAATATTAATTGGTTGCGAGCGACACTGCCACTCTTTGAGCTACTGGATATTTCACACCATGAGCATCAAGCCGCAATCATCAAGAGTATAACAATAGCTTAGGAAAAAAATATAATAATAATTAAATTCATCAGCCATTCAGACAACTAAAGGTTAGTTAATGAATAAAATACTTTGTATATATATATATATATAAAATATATAATATCTTGAATCTATGGCCTAA
Source organism: Hyperoplus lanceolatus (assembly GCA_026929865.2). Taxonomy (NCBI): domain Eukaryota; kingdom Metazoa; phylum Chordata; class Actinopteri; order Uranoscopiformes; family Ammodytidae; genus Hyperoplus; species Hyperoplus lanceolatus. The sequence goes on from CM049398.1 coordinate 35,126,491, forward strand.
AACACAAAGTTTTGGATGAAGGTGGTGCACTTTGGCACCGTACGAGTGTACATCCAGCTACATGCAAAGTTTCATGCTTGTATCTCATAATATGTGTCACTTTTCTGTTGAGACAACATCTCAATAACTTTCCACAGTTGGACAATACTTTTTCATAGGTTTTATTAAAATCTCTGTGTTTTTGGCATCTGATAAGCTGCCAAACTTGTGTATCTGTTAGTCTTAGCGATACCTTAAAACAACAGTGCTGACAGGCCTGTTGTTCTCTCTGTGAGCCCCATAGCCTGGCTGGGGATTGACACACATCACCACAGGTTGTTTCTTTGTTGAGGCATCAGGAGCACACAGAGTTGTCATCATCTTTGTGCGATGCGTGAACTCTCCAGAAAAGCATTCACACATTGTCTACTTTCTTCAGTTCGCTGCCGGTGTTAAATGACGTGTGTCATATGATGCAACACTACACAGCATGGCCTGTGTGTGTGTGTGTGTGTGTGTGTGTGTGTGTGTGTGTGTGTGTGTGTGTGTGTGTGTGTGTGTGTGTGTGTGTGTGTGTGTGTGTGTGTGTGTGTGTGTGTGTGTGTGTTGATGCAACTCCTCGACAGGCAGGTTTTGATAATAATAGCAGGTTTTTATGTACACTTTGGAGCCATTTAGAGTTGTTAGTTAAGAATATATTAAAGTAAATATATTACTTTAGAATATATTATATTATATTATTATAATATAACTGAGTTTTGGTTGAAATTCTGATTTGTGATATGTGATGAAATAAGATTTTTCTGGTGATTGATTGTAGTGTCGGAGCTGGGGCATAGAGTTAGGTGAGGCTCTACCTGGAGCATGTTGGGAGCCCATATATATATATATATATATATATATATATATATATATATATATATATATATATATATATATATATATATATATAGGGGAAAAAAATATATATATATATATATATATATATATATATATATATATATATATATATATTAGGGCTGTCAAGCGATTACAATTTTTTATCTAATTAATTAATAATTACAGGTTCTGTGATTAATTAATCTAAATTAATTGCATACTTATATGACACTTTTATGCCTGTTTAAAAACAACTGTAGGCTACCGTTCGTCTCTCTCTCTCTTTCTCTCTCTCTCTCTCCCTCCCCCCGTCTCTCGTAACTTCTGTCTCATCCTCTCAGCCAGGTTTCTACATGAAATAAATTTAGGAACTACTAGCGCCGGAAAAAAAACACAAAAAAACAAGCAGGCTAAATGACGACTGTCTATCTCCCACTACAGACAACGCTGCACTGCCACAGGTGCGGTGCGCATAGCCTATGCCGATTCATTCACCGTCCTACTCATAGCCAAAAATATTGACACACACATACACACACACACAAACAAAGGAGGAAAAAAGACAGGCATATGCTTGGAAGAGTGAGAGGGGGCGGGTGTCCGTTTGAAGAAGACGATCGCAGCTAGCAAACAAAAGTGAGACACAGAGGAAGATTGAGAGATACTGTTTTGAACCTATTGTTAATTAGGCACCCACTAAATCAATAATGCACAGACACTGCGGAGAATAACACAAGACGTATTCCTACCTTCATGCTTATTTGCCCGGAGCTTCCCATAAAACATCCCTCTCTATGCTTCTTTCTTTACTCTTTAATCCCGTGCGGGCCGGGTCAGCAAGCTACAGGTGCAGCTCCGCTATCGCCTCACCTCTGTTGCACCGGGTCAAAGGGCAATATAGAAGTGCATAAATGTTTTTAATCGCGTTAATTTTATATATTATATTTTATATATTTTATTTTATATAAATATATATATATATATATATATATATATATATATATATATATATATATATATATATATATATATATATATATATATATATATAATATATATAAATATATATATATATATATATATATATATATATATATATATATATAAATATATATATATAATATATATTATATATATACTAATACCTGCCCAGGGATATTATATGTGGATATATATATATATTATATTTTTATTCTACTCAACCTGCCCAGGGACAACAGGTGGAAAACCTGGTACGATGCATCTCTCCTTGCCATAGAGCAGCTTCTGTTGCACATTGTCCCTTTACAAATAAAGTTACACTACATTACATCTGAGTCAACTAACATGGTGATGCAAATGATTTGTTCCTCTTCAGTTTAGTAGTGAGATATGTGCATTACTAGTATACTAATATTTATCCGTCTGTAATATTCTTCATTCCCTACAACTTGACCATATGTAAATACTGGCAATAACATAATACATCATCTTTCTTCTGTGTATATATTCTGGAAAACTTATTTTTGTTATTTTCTTGTATTTAATTATTTCTATTTGTGTACAGTAATACGTAAGCCTCTGCCACACCCAACAGTTCACTGCCCACACTGTGTATGAGCATGTGACAAATAAAGCCTTTGAATCTTCTGGAAGCCTGCCTCAAATATCTGATGACAGTCATACTGTGTACTGGATGCACAGTGCTGCATATTAGCAGGGCGTTGGGCCACTGTCAGCAAAGCAGCAGCAGATGATAAAGTCATCAATACACTACATGCATCACAGACTGTCACTTCCACGCACGCCATTCTGTCCGCATATCGCCGGATATGGTTTACAGTATGTAATAACAGTAATGGCTTCCTTATGGAGCCCGGGCAGCTCACTCAGTCCACAGTGAGGTTCTGTGGTGCGCCGTGACATGTCAAAATGTTAAAAATCTCTGTGTGAAGGTTCTTTTAGATGCTTTCAATTTGGTAGTGTGTCCCAGAATAACTGATGGCCAGGGAGGCCGGGGGTTAGTCGTCTGACTAGTAATGCAACCAGAAAGGTAAAACTCACATTGTATTCACAACTGCTGGTTCAATCTAGTAATGAAAGTGCCCTGTGTGCCGCAGTGTTGGCTTTAATTAGAAGCTTTGTGAGTTTGAAAATCTTCTCATGATTTTCTATAATGTTTGAAATTTCTTATCCATAACCATGTCCATAGCAAATCATGAAAAACTAAGAAACTACATATAGGAAATATAATATACAAACAATATACAATTCTATCTGTCATTTTCAGATTGCGTGTGCACAGTACAGTTGATCTTTGTTTTCCATTTATAATTGTTTTAAAGTCACCTAGTTTTCTTTTTCACAACATGTCAGATCATATGAACGATCTTTTTTAATTGTAACATTTAAGAGTTTTGCTTTCTGTACATGACACTAGTTCAGCTTTGAAAATCTTTCAAATTCAAAATTATTTCTATAGCACAAGTAAAAATGAATCAGTTGACCAAAGTGCTGTACAAGATACAATACAAAATAACATATAAGTTACATGAAAAAAAAGTTAGGAGTGTCAAAGTCTCACCTTGTGTTAAAGGCCAATGCAACAAAAGTGAGTCTTCAGCAATGTATTAAACTCTTCAACTTTACAGGGATCCAGGTTCTATTCATTCACACACAGTCACTTCTTTCATAATCCTGGCACGAGCAGTTTGCCACCGTTCTATCTCTGTGAAGGGCAGCTATTTCTTTGAAGAACTCCTGTGGGTAACTTGTTTATTTTGTCCTTAAAAAAATGTCCTTTTTCCATCATTTAAGAAAAAGCTAGAGCACACCGACAGTGTTTAAAGACGTCTTAACACAAGCATTCATACAAGAAACATGGGCCGCAATAAAAAGTAGAAATTGGTAACAGGAGTGATCTGATCAAAGCAAATACAAACAAGACCTGACGGTGCAGTCAACAGCAACTGTTGGTGCTACAAATACTTGATGCTACGGACCCATTTCGCCCTACCCACTGAGCTACGGGCGCCACAGCATTTTCCTTCTTTTAATTCAATAAGTCATTAAAGGTGCACTTTGCATTGCGGTGGAGGACGGATTTCTTTACATTTGCAGAGCCTGCAGTTGCATATTTAGTATTTCGCGATATTGAATAATTTTATCATCATAAATCAAAACTCAATTATTATGTGAGAATGTACCTTAGAAAAGGTTGACTTCTTCGACACTCCCAAAGTTACATAGTGCACCTTTAATGACAATTTGAACATACATTGAGTAAAGTTCAGACATACGGCTTGTTCATGCAGTGGACATTCATATCAGTTTAGTGTAAATGGAATTTAACATTAATTTAAAAAAATAATTAAAATACTTAACTTTAAGATTAAAATAAGATTTCTGAAATAATAAATAAAGGGCAACATAAATTAAGTCAAAACTTAACTAGGGGTCAAAGAAAACTATTCTATAGAATATGAAGGTGTGCGTTCAATGTGTGTCATGAAGGTTAAAGTGTCCATGTAATTGTGTTAAATTTACCAGACACAATTAATAGATTTGTCATGTACAACATAAACTATCAATATGGTTTCACATCCAAAGTTATTAATATTTTCTCTAGGCATAACCTTTATGAAATCTGGTCTGGTTTTGTATAATGTATGTCGCTTCAAAACACAGAAGAAGAGTGGCAGAAATAAAAACAAATGCATAATGGTTTGTGGCTCAATATCACACAAAGGGTGCAGATCTATGTCAGCCCAAAGGTCTGAAGGTTTAGATACACAGCCCTTATGAGGGCATGTTGTCAGATTGTGCATGTAGCTCTGTTGTTTGATTAGCTCAGCCCACTGTGTTTTTAACCAGATCACCTCTAACTCAACATTCTGTGTCTGTCTGTCTCTCTGTCTCTGTCTTGTGTGTGTGTGTGTGTGTGTGTGTGTGTGTGTGTGTGTGTGTGTGTGTGTGTGTGTGTGTGTGTGTGTGTGTGTGTGTGTGTGTGTGTGTGTGTGTCTCTATCTCTCTGCAGAGCTCCAGAGGGAGGGCAGCATTGAGACCCTCAGTAACAGCTCTGGGTCCACCAGTGGCAGCATCCCGCGCACCTTTGAGGGCTACCGCTCCCCGCTGCCCACCAACGAGGGCCAGCCCCTCAGCCTCTTCCCCACAAACTTCCCCTAGGACCTCCACCTCTGGCTCACAGGAACTGCACTGTATCGTACTGACACCCTTCAACAGCAGGATATGTGTTTCCCTCAAGTCACATCAGTGTGTTCCCAGTACACACAGTATAAGACTCTTTAGATGCATTTGTATTGGATATAAAGGCTGTAGCTTGTGAGGATTTCCAATAGTTTTACATTATACAAAGCCATCACTTAATGATCCCCTGTTAAAAGGTGGAGTGAGCCATTCTGGGAAGAATGCTTGTTGTCAAAATCACTTTTTTTTTTTGTCCATACTCAGTGGATATCTCCAGTGTTAATACACAGCCTATAGGCTCTGTTAATGGGCAGTTGATATAGCTACAGTGTGCCCCCTTTGTTAACATACCATTTAACAGAGCCTCCGCTGGTTATAAACACCAGATCTTTTTCAGCGCACACACAGTACAGACATGCAGTCGATCATGAGGAGATATTCACTGACTTTGACCAAAAAATAAATAATTAACTTTAAAAAAAATCTTTTATTTGAGCGAAATCTAAACGACAGTGTCATTACATAGTATTTGAGTATTTGAGTAGCTGTGGGTTTTGGGAGGAACTTTAATTTTTGGATGTCAGATTTCTAGAAGCTTCATCTATGGAAGCCTGCCTGTTACCTTGTGGTGGTGTGTACACAGCCGTCCTGTCCTCTCTGTGCGCTGTCACTCTGTGTGTGTTTGAAGAGTTACACTGTGCCTATTGTCTGAACCAGCCATCAGGAAGGCAGCGCAGACAGGAGGACAAAATGTGTATTCCAGTCAGTGAGGTGTAGCGACTAATTCCCCTACCCCCCTGTGTGTGTATGTGTGTGTGTGTGTGTGTGTGTGTGTGTGTGTGTGTGTGTGTGTGTGTGTGTGTGTGTGTGTGTGTGTGTGTGTGTGTGTGTGTGTGTGTGTGTGTGTGTGTGTGTGTGCGTGTGTGTGTGTGCCTGCGAGTGCGCGTGTGCCATGTGCGTGTGTGCGTGTTTGAAAGAGATGCTCTGCTGCCCATCACTAACTGTTTGATCAAATTTGGCCCTTTCATGCCTTTGCTTTCCATGTAATTACATTTGACATAAGATGCTATTGCTATTACTACATTGACCAATCATTTAGAATTGTTAAAAGTGTAATTTAGATATATTTGAGACATCATTTAGACATATTCCCCACTCAGCCTTTCCAGAGAGAGACATGGTCATTGAGTCGAGTAATACAGGTGTGTGTGTGTGGCCGTTTATTGCTCCTTATTTAGTATGTAAGCAAATTAATTTGTTCCTAATTTTTTTCCTGCCTCTAGTTATTGATCTCTAAAAAATGCATTTTCCTTAAATGTACTAGCTCTGCCTGTAGCTCAGGAAATTGAATTTGATAATCAGAAAATTCTTTATGAAACAGACATTTACCTGTAAGTTTGTCCCTATTGGCAGAATGTTGGTGAAATCTGAAATGCACTATTTTACACCTTTAGGAGAAAAAAGACCTATAGATTAATATGACTAGTGTTGTACAGAGTATGGTTGGAGTGGCTGCATGTCATGGATTCCACTGCTTTTGAATTCAAAGCAAATGCTTGTTGTTATGCTTGCAATGTCATTTGAAAAAAACACTCCCTGTGTTCCAAATCACATACTTTTTCTTTTTACTACACTGCATACTAAAGTACACAAGAGTTTTAGGGCCACAGGAGAGAGAAAAAATCAGATAAGGAAGATAGATTTTTTATTATGTCGAAGAATGTCAAGAATAAAGATGAATACTGCAAAATGCTACTGGAGTAAGTGGGGCATCTAGGAATTTTCAGCATACTACAATTGACGTGCATGTATTGGGACATACTAAATCTTTTTCTGGCAAATTAAATAGTAGGGAAGTATGGGGTTTGGAACGCAGGGACTGACTTCTTTTCCCCAGCGTTCATGCAAGAAACATTCTAATAAAAAAACATAAGGAAATGAAAGTGTCTTTTTCTTCTCACTCTTGATTGCTCCTAATTGAAGCGATTGGATTTCAACCACGGCGGGGACATAGAATTGCTTGCTAATTAAGCAGCATCTTTTTTTTTTTACCAGGCAGTAAAGTGTTGTTTAAAGGGCCTTTTTATGGCTGGACTCTGGCTCTTTGTTGTGAGAGTGAGGAAACCAGTGGGTGTCTTTTGGTTCTCCGTTAATCAAGCACAACAACTTCCAAGTTCCAAAACATTTCTGACACAAAGATCTTTCTTTAAATCAATAAAGATGTTGAAATGTTAAATAAGGAATGGACTATGTCTTGTATGCTTGTATGTTCATAAGCTACTATAGGCATACAATTACAAATGTCTGTCTGTGCCCGGCTACAATGGAACACATCCAAAGCTTGGAGTCGTGGACAGTAAAAATATTTGCACAGACAATCAAGTGAAATGGTTATTACAACTTGCCCGGAAGAGTTTTAATATTTCCAAAAAATATACGTCCTGCCTGTATTTCCTCTCACATATAATGTCAAATAAAACCAGAGCCATTAAAATGTGTTTGTAGGTCATAAGACTGACTCCCTTCTGAATTAAGGAGAAATAAGCTCCAGCTGGCAGAAAGAAAGAAAGAAAGAAAGCACAACAAACGTAACGAAGAATAAAGTTTTTTTTATTTGATTCCAAAATGTAATAAAAAAAATGTGCAATGTTTAAAAATCTTCTCCTTGATCATCAGGGGAAACTATTGAAAATCTTCAGAAAATAATTTGGTCGTAATCAAAATGGTTTGAAACAACACGGTAAAATGCAGCTGACACACACACACATATCGATTTGAAAAAGAACCTCCATGTTTGATCATTTCAAACAAAGCAAGCAGGGTTAGCTCAACCGTTAGCTTAAATTCATTTTGAGAAGAAATTCTAAAATAGCTAAAGTTTAAAGTATATAGACAGCAGTGTGTTCTGTTAAAGTCATTCAGTCAAACGGTTAACCTCTGCTCACTCTGCTTCAAGTCACACTGGGTCAAACCCTTTGAACGTGTCATCCAGCCGCATACTAAGAAGTGTGCTCTGGAACTCCTCAACCTGGAAACTCTCAAGCAGAGGAACGTGGCAGCACACTGACCGCTTATCAATCAACTATAAGGGAACGTCCCACTCTGGACACCTAGTAAAGGTATGGCTAAGAACGAACCAGGGTGTAACCACCTCTAAATGTATGCTGTGCCTTATTAGTTGTGTATTAGTTATGTATTTGCAAATGTTTCTATTGTATATCTTTGTCATTTGTATTGTAACATCAACCTGCCTAATGGACTACAGATGGAAATGAGCCCCCGAGCTACAATCTGACATTTTAATGTGTACAGCTGTAGGACATGTTCATTAATGTGCATTGTCCTGAAACAAACAAATAAATATAATAAATCAATCATCTCAGCACAAATGAAACAGCTATACAAACTGTGTGTCAATTCAACTGATTGTGATAGAAACAGCTATTTTAAGATGAGATATAGATGTTATTGTCATTGATACAGTCACCTATACCACGGAATTGGGAACTGAGGTTCATTATACATACTGTATATATATTTGCCTGGATTTTGCATGGGTTCACTGCAAAACATTAGCATTCACTTAATTAACAAACAGGATTTTTAACAGGGAACATCTCATAACTGACTTGGAGCACAGCACATCACTGTGATGCTTTGGTCTAAATGATGACAAATAATATCTGGCTCCCTTCACTATGCATGAAGATAGACCCTATGTTAACACAGCCAGTCCGCAGCCAACTTCCCTCATAATACACATGTTGATATTATCATTTACTCAGTATATCTTCCTACTAAAAGCTTTATACCCACCCTACCCCCCCCCCCAGACACACACATCACACTATAATCTGTCATGTAATTATGGATTAATTTGCTGTGTATAGCTGTAACCATATAAATCAGGCTAGAGGTCAGTTATCAGTTGAAAAAATCTTCAAAATGTAATTTGTAAATGTAAATGTTGGCATTTTATTTGAATCATTCTGGTTTATTGACATAGCATGGGAACATCATTTGATTGTAGCAGCTAGCAGGTATTAGCTCTGAAAGCTTACAAAGTGTAAATCAACACAAATGTTCACTCCTCATCGTTCAAATATGTCTGAACGATACAACACAAGAGATGCTAAGTTTATCAGTATCCAGAGAGAGGGAGGAACTAGTCATTTGGTTGATTTAGAATTGTGAAAACTGAATAGCACACATAGTGGTTTGCTGAGTTCTCAGACAGAATACTCACTCGTGTCTGCTCATGTTTATTTTGAGAGACATTAATAATTGAGAATTATTGTCTCAGTTTTTTTATAATATGATATATTTCAATAATAAATAAATGAACTTGGAATTACTAGCTGATTTTTCTCTGAGTAAAGGTGAAGAAAAGTCCCACACTGACACAAGGCCCAAGACCTATCTATAGATCCATACCCACATATCTTAACCCCCCCCCCCCCCCCCCCCCCCAATAGACCAATGATTGATCAATGTATCACTGTATACAGTTCTTTCTTTGAATTCTTGTTCCATTTTTACAACCATCTTAAAATCTCAGATCTTGTTGATTTTTATTTTATTTTTCTGGCAGATAGAATAATGCAGAAATGAGACTTTGGCCAATTTCTTCGCTACATCTCACCTCCACGACGCGGCCCTCTCGTCCGTGAACCATATGTAGAAAGAGAGACAGCTTTTCTCACAGTAGAACTCCTCTGTGGCTGTGTGTCAGCGTCGCCACAGTGGAGTAAGGTGTCCAAGACAGAGGCGGAGACGGTGCGCACTGACCTGAGCTCAGTCTGCTGCTGGCAGCTTGAGATTACATGTGGTTCAGGAACATGTTCTTGTTCTTGTTCTTGTTGTTGCTTTGATATTTTATATTTTATTATTAGCGTCATTTTTCTCCCGCCATATTTGAATACTTCAAGATCCTTTAACCACCGTGGGATTTGTACAGTGCCGTTTATTAAAACACTGACCTGTAGAACATAGAACATAACGCAGTGATACACTTACCTGTATTTGAATGGAGCCGCATTCATTCACTGAGTGCAGCATTATCTAAGGGGTGAAATGGACATTGGGTTTGGAAGGTAATTTAGCCTACATTAAATGGGACTCCTCTAATCTCTGATAGTTTTTCTCCAGCTATGTAGTGCACTGTAACACATTTTTTCGTGTTGGACTCTTTTTACAGCGTCTTGAATGAGCAAATAATTCAATCATAAAAGAGACTTCGTCTTTGATTTATCCTGTCTTCTTTAATCGAGACATAGCACAATTTGAAACTTGTACATTTCGTATTATTATTATTATTATTATTATTATTATTATTAGTATTAGTATTATTAGTATTATTATTATTATTATTATTATTATTATTATTATTATTAGTAGTAGTAGTAGTAGTAGTAGTAGTAGTAGTAGTAGTAGTAGTAGTAGTATTAATTGCCTAATTATGGTCCCAGCGGTTGAATTTACAGCTGGTTTACTGATTATAACAAACAAACAAAAAATGAAGAATACTTACCTTAGCATATGTCCTTTTTAAACGTACTGTTTAAATCGGAACTTAGACGTGCTTTAAGTCTTGATAGTGACTTTACAGTGTGTGTGTGTGTGTGTGTGTGTGTGTGTGTGTGTGTGTGTGTGTGTGTGTGTGTGTGTGTGTGTGTGTGTGTGTGTGTGTGTGTGTCAGGTGGCAGGCTGCTGTAGTGTCTGTGCGGCCTGCAGGTAGCCTCGGCTCCTCCGTATGTAGTCATGCTCTCCTCGCTGGCATCACATCTGCAAAACACACTCAAGATTATTTTTCTGGTTCAAAACAAATCTGTCCCAAACGAACTTCGAATAGTAACCTAATAAAATGGTTGCCAACTGGATAATATTTAAAGGTCGGTGCTTCAATGTTCACCGATGTTCACCGATTAAGAAGATGTTAAACGGACAGACACACTCAACTCACTGGGGGGGGGGGGGGGGGGTAAACCACTCTCTCAGAAGCCGCAGGGGGATTTTCACTTCAAGCACATCTCACAGATTATACACTTAAACATACAAAGGAATGGGCGGTTAAAGAGAGGGATTTTACTGTTCGCTTTGATCAAATGAAATGAATCTATATCCAAATAAAAGTGATTTTCTTTTTTGCGAATCAATGTAGTGAAATATATATTGAATGAACGATGAATAGACAAATAATACAACAATCTATTTTCTCAATCTGCAAATTGGACATCTGATATACTGTGAATATATGCAGTATATCTTTTTTTTTTTCTAACACCAGAGTTTTTTGCAGAGGTCTTTCTGTTTTTGTTTTTTAAACAATTCAAATGTATTTACAGTGTTGAAGCCACAGCCTGAATGAAGGCCGTTTTCAGGATGGATGAGTCACAGGGATTTAAGACAATATTATTCAAGGCATCAAATCGTCTTGTGGATGTTTTTCATTGTTTTTTTTTGTTTAACCAATAATGTGAAACCCAAAAACACAAACATATCCTAATATGTTTGTGTTATATATTTATATATAACACAATATATTATATTTATATATATATATATATATATATATATATATATATATATATATATATATATATATATATATATATATATATATATATACATAAACATATATATATCTATATAACAATCAGGTAATGACGTGAGAGGCTGGGGCCTTGCTCGACGGAAGGTCATCTCCAACCAGCGAGCCCCTAACAAAGGACTCTATTTCATTATAGTGACACAGTAATGACAGTAGCTAATTGGCTAATATCATTATGATATATATTTGGAAGCACACGTCACATCCAGTGATCCTACCTACAGTATTATCAGTAAATCAATACACGCACACGCGCGCACACAGTCTTGCAGTGCGTCATGCAGTCATTCACCTGCTGAGGCCAGAGCCTATACTGATTTTGCGGCTCACAGAGTGGGGTTCAAGGGCCACGTGAGGGTCCCCCAGTTTCCTTAGACCCACTACACCATTATCAGTTTCCCGATTAGACAATATATGGAAATCACTGCGATGCGAGATAGTTATGGCCCTTTGTGATCAGACAGTGAGTGTGTGGAGCCTTGGCCGTGACAGCTCTGTCACTCTCCTCCGGATCCCCTGGCTCACTATAGCGCCCCCACCTGGTGGGCTACCTGTCATTCAAACGCCCCCTCCATAGCCTCCACACACCACTGCAGTCCACACACATGACTGTGAGAATGGGCTGTAGGCCTGGAAGAAGGTAACTGGATATGAGTTGGTTGTGGTTTATAATTGAGTTTGTCATAAAGTCATGTCCAGTAATCCGGGGGGGGGGGGGGGGTTGTTGTTATTGTTGTTGTTCTATCGATAAATAGAAAAAAATAAGCCTCCATACGTTTCCGACTGCGCACAATGGGATCGGGAGGTGTTCAGTTGGTCCTGGGTGTCAGTCAGGGAACTTTAACATGAACAAACTAAACATTACAAATGGTTTTGTAGGATGTTGATGGCACAGCAATGCGCTTTTCCTATACAAGCGACAACTGATACGTCTCATTTAGCAGAGTATAGAGTATGGAGGGATGAAGGAGTGGAGAGGAAGAGGAGGAGGAGTAGGAGGAGGAGGGCTGCTGGTAGCTGCAGGAGGAGAGGATGAGGGAGGAGAGGAGAGGGCCGCTGGTCGCCGGCTTTCCATGTGACAAGGGGAAATATGAGGGACTTTGACAGGTCTTAAACGGTCTGGCGCCAAGGCCTTAGTCTAGCCTCTAAATATAGCCGGGGAGATGATGCAGTGAGATGGGAGGAGAAGATGGAGAGATAAAGGGAAGAATAGAACAATGTCGAGGAGGGGAGGAAGAAGAAGAAAATAACAATACTCGATTATAGACTAATGTGGCGCAAAACTGTCCCGTTCTCTTGTAATCAGAGCGTCTGTGGGCCGGATCGCTGACACGGGGACTGGGGGCAAAATCAGTCCCACGGAAGGTGCTTTTACGCTCATTTTCTCATCTGCTGCTTTAATGTAATGTATTGTATTGTATTGAGCCGACGGATCAACGACACAGAAAAAGCTTTAATCAACTTCCCATAGGAAGCATCATACAAGTAAAGTCAATTACATTAGGCCAAAGCCCAGTGGTCCAGGACCTACAACAGTTTTGCACTAAACATCCTAAGTGTAAATATGGGTTTGAGTCATATGTGTGTGCTGATTTTGTCGATATAATATTTGTTTCCTAAAGTATCAATATAGGAGAAAAAACTTTTGAGTTTGCTAATTCTTTTAGATATGCTTCCAAAACATATTTGACTTACTCTCACTTCTCCTTCCTCCACATCCCCGACTGACAACCAGGACACACACACACTGACACACACATTCCCCAAGACCACGTCTAAAGAGCATGTTTACTGTCTGCTTGCATTAATCCCACTCAGCACGGAGACTGTGTTAATCTATCAACGCAGTGCCATGTAGTTGTAACATGCAGCAGCAGCAGCTTGGCGCGGTCCTCCCTTTAGACTTAATGACTTTTAAATCGCGCGTAATGGAGATTTCTGTGCCGTTGACGGCACTGAACAAATAAATGGTGACTAATTTGCACAAGCGTTGTTGATACAATTATCCAGTTGAGTATTCCCGCAGAAAAACCGTTATCCACCTCCATATGTTGCTAATCCTTTCTCTCTCTCTCTCTCTCTCTCTGTCTCTCCTCTCTCTCTCTGTCCCTCTCTCTCTCTTTCTCTCTCTCTCTCTCGCTCTGTCTCTACCTCTCTCCCCGGTAAAGCTCAATGCATGGCAGCACCAAGGCCCCTGACAAACCGCTGCCGCTCCTACATCTCTGGCATTGCATAAATCTGATGGTGCAAAGCATTCCAAACCAGCCGCCCGGCAAAATGATAACAAATAGACGCAATACACTATATACTACTAATACCCGCTCGGTGGAAACGAGGCATTAACTCTGAAGAACACTGCGAGGTAATGCGCAAAGACGGCCCTTGATGATTTGACATGCTCGTGTAACCTTGATGCTCACTGACATTTATTTCCAACTCCTGGCTGTCAGACAGAAAATACACTTTGTCACAGTGTCACTGACTCTGCTGTTGATGCCCTCCTCTGTGTGAATGCTCCAGGGACCCGTGTGTTTGCTGGACTTATTATAGGTGTTTTGCTACATTCAGGTAGGCATACGTTGCGCTGGCCGGCCTGCTGACTCTCTCTCTCTCTCTCTCTCTCTCTCTCTCTCTCTCTCTCTCTCTCTCTCTCTCTCTCTCTCTTTACGCATGGCATTATCAGTCTGATGTTAGCCGAGCAACAAGTGTGTGACACAGCGGAGATTTGCAGACATGTCATGCTCTTAAATCACTTACTGTAACGTGCTGCATCTTGACACACGAGTGCACGCTGCCGGAACTTTTGAGAGTTTTTCTTTTTTTATCGCACTAAGGCCATAAAACGATTAGGTTTTGCCTCTTTCAATGAACCTCATATACAATCCTATTGCAGACAATGAGGAAAGGAACTAGGTGCATTTAATTCATATTAAAAAAGGGGTTTATTTCTCAAGACGTGTTTATGGTCAGTCAGAGTCGTGTGTGCCTGGCAGCGGAAGCCGCGGTTAAGTTAATAGGAAATGCGCAGTTGTCTGTGACAGACTCATTCACAAGTAGGCCTAGGCCTATTATCACTTTTTGTTTCAGTTTCAGTGTCGAAGTGGCGCCTGCTGCATGCGGCCCACATCACCATCCTTCCTGCCTGGGACACACAGCGAGAGATCGAGAGAGCAGCTGTTTATCCAAAAAGGAGAAAAAGAAAAGAATCCCATCTGACACAGTCATGAGCGAGGCGGCACAATGTAGCGGAGGCGCAGATGAGGGGGCCGGAGGGGCTCACGCACGCATGACTTCAGGGTAAATAGAACGAGACAAGAGATTGTTCTTATTGTGGGCGCATCAGCCGACTGGCGTCGAGCGGCTACTTTATTAACAAACTTGGGTCCGAGTTGATGAAGAGCTACGGCGCTGGATTCCTCTAAAGGCGCTTAGCAGAGTTGAGTGCAAGCCGGCTGGCTGGTGGTGGTGGTGGTCCCCGCTAACCCGGAGTCCCAGCACTTTCCTTGGTTTGACAAAATACAACCTGTCGGAGATTACACGCTGCCACGGCTTGCCCCTTAATTCTTGAGACCGAGACACTAAATCATCTCAGCGCTGCGAACGGTCGATGTGGAAATATAGCGATAGATCCTTTACAAAACATTAGTAGGCTACGACGTCCAACAGGTATGAATTATACAAGTGCACTGACAATATTAAATATTTACCCCGTTTAAAAATAAAAATATATAAATCTGAGGAAAACTTTAATTTCATCCAAACAAGGAATAGTTTGTATCGAAGTTAACACTCACCAATTTCCTTTCTCCCTGAATTTTTCTCTCACATTTCATTCATCATCATTCATGTGGTTTTCCTTCTGTTTTTCCGCCGCGCAGCAGCATCTGGGTTTGTCTGCTCCAGCCTCGGCTCTTTATAGCCCTGCTGCTGCCGCGGCCCGTCAGCTCGGGCGGGGAACGCGGGCAGATAAATGGCTCTCGTTCGGGCAATCCCGTGACTGAATAAGCGCTGCAGCCTAGTCGGTCGACGTACAGTACTGTTAACATAGCCTAAGCTTGTTTGTGTGAGGCAAATCCAGCCTTAAAGCGTGAAAAACAGTCGATGGCATGGAATCATTACAAAGTATGTTTTATGGAGAGCGAGTCTTTGAAATAAATCACTCCGGAATGCAGAGCATATTAAGCTGCGAGCCATGGATTTACTGGTGTGAGTTGTTCTAAAAAAGACAATGGTAAACGTGGAAGAAGTGGAGGAGCTGATCCTGTTCTAAGGTGAGTATTAAGACAGTGAGTCCGTGGACAGGACAGGTTCGGATTCTCCGGAGGCGACATTGTAAAAAACGCAAGCCGAGAGTGGTGATGCCTCCACCGGCCAAGATACTAAGGGCTGACCCGCTGCTTGGCTTGGAAATGGGGGTGGGATTTCCCGATCTTCCCTGTCATTGGTTAATATTTTATTCTGTTGACATGTTTTCTTACTGCTAATGCTTCCGACACCTTCTCGTCCCCCCTCCCTCCTCTCCCAGAGTCTGTCCAGAGCTGTCAGAACCACGCCTATAGGGGCCCACAATTGGTCCAGAAAGCGTAAAATCAGCAATCAAAGGGGCTTGGTTCATTAGTGTTAGGGGATGGAGGCAGGAAGGACATGTGAGATAGTCACAGATCTGCAGTGAACGGAGCCACATCTTCTCCAGTCCAGTGTGTGGGATGACTGAAGCAGAGAAACAGCTTATTTCTCTATTGAGAGGCACACATCAGCAGCAGTGCAGCCGGGCTCTGCCTTCACATGCGCGCCGCGTCTACTGAAAGACTTCGGCGGAGGAACCAAAGGGGAAACAGCACATCAACAGCGACTGTGGGCTATTTTCTTCACCCTGATAACGCGCTCTGTGTGTGCGTTGGCGAGGCGCCGTACTCTTCTGTGCCGCTTTACACGAAATTAACTGCTCGCGATTAAGCGCGGACCTACACTACACTGGCTCTAGGTCTGGGGGAATTACCACTGAAAATATCTACTATTTCACTTCGCTTTTTGTGGATGCACCGATGAGAGATCCAGTTTTCACAGGGACTGCAATGGCTTATCACCCTTTTCACGCACACCGGCCGACCGACTTCCCCATGTCCGCCTTCCTAGCGGCCGCGCAGCCCTCCTTCTTCCCGGCGCTGAGCCTCCCTCCCGGGGCGCTCACCAAGACCATGACGGAGCACGGCCTGGCCGGCGCGGCGGAGGCTGGGCTCCACCCGGCCCTCAGCCACCATCAAGCGGCTCACCTCCGCACCATGAAGAGCCTTGAGCCGGAGGAGGAAGTGGACGACGACCCCAAAGTTACACTGGAAGCCAAGGATCTTTGGGACCAGTTTCATAAACTCGGCACGGAGATGGTTATTACCAAGTCCGGGAGGTAAGAATGACTCACTTACAACTAGAATGCCTCTCATTGATATACCGAGAATTATGTATTTTTATTAGAAAACCCGGTAGTTTGTATAGCATACGGCCACAAGTTTAGAGCAACTAGACGCCGTTTATTCATGTTAGTCAACGGCAGCCTGTGCGTCAGGCCTTATAGCTACTCGCTATTTATTCTCCCACCAATTATTAGCCTGTTCCAAGATTAATTAAATAGACAAAAAATGTGGATTATACTGCGGCCTATATTAACGTCTTATTTTACATTAAATGTATTGTCTTTTAATGGAGCTCCAGTCCTTAAAGCTGTGAATGCATTTGGGTGTCGAACTGGCTTCGTTTATCTAAGTAGCCTTAAGTAAATCAATACAATTCTTATTTGGAATATTTCTGATCCATTTCCAATCCGAATAAAGTCCATATTTTGGGGATTCTTTTATGTAAAAATGTGTCCAAAGCTTTTATCAGCTTTTAGCTCCCAAACTGCATTCTTCTTGAGACAGCAGGGCTTCTGGGTTTTATAAACAGGCTGTCACTTCAAAAAGCAAGGGACGTAGGGTGCTGTGCTCGTAAATATACTGCTCAGCTTTGTAGTGTATAGGTCTTAGATAACACACACACATATACACTCTCGCACACACACACACGAACACAGACACAACAGACACATAGGTGTAATATCTGACAATAACAATAGTTCATCTTGTCAAAGCGACGTGTGTATTTCTTTCTGAGCATCTGCGCGTCGCCTTCAGCTAAGTGCGTCTATATTGTCACATTACTCCAGGTCTTGTATGGTCAACCGATGTGGTGTTTTTGGTTAGAATGGCAGCGTATTGACTCCCTGTGTGTATGTGTGTGTGTGTGTGTGTGTGTGTGTGTGTGTGTGTGTGTGTGTGTGTGTGTGTGTGTGTGTGTGTGTGTGTGTGTGTGTGTGTGTGTCTGTAGGAGAATGTTCCCCCCGTTCAAAGTGCGTATAAACGGCCTCGATAAGAAAGCCAAATACATCCTGCTGATGGACATCGTGGCGGCGGACGACTGCCGATACAAGTTCCACAACTCGCGCTGGATGGTGGCGGGCAAGGCCGACCCGGAGATGCCTAAGAGGATGTACATTCACCCGGACAGCCCGGCCACCGGCGAGCAGTGGATGGCCAAGCCTGTTGCTTTCCACAAACTCAAGCTCACCAACAACATCTCAGACAAACACGGATTTGTAAGTATTTATTTTCCGCTTGAGCAGAGGCGTTTTTTTTTTCATATTTACATGCTGCATAACACGAGCTGTTTGCTGCTGGTTTAGACGTGACAGGCAGTGCGTTCTTTGAGGATTTTCTTTTAATCAGATAAAAAATGTATGAAGCATATTGGGGGAAAGTGGGTCGTTGTGGCAGTAGAATAATAATAATGAAATAAAAAGAAAGCAGCCAGGAAAGATGTAAATAAATAAAAACAGAGCAACATAGCGTGCACTGAATTCAGCTTTTCGTAAAGGGAAAATAAAGAAATTACATAAATCTAAAAACGTTGTGAGACAATGGAATATTTTTTAATGGATGAGTGTGTTACAAAATAATATTTGCACAAAAATGGAATCTCCTCTTTTAGAGATGTATCCAGATATGTGCTTTGCGTCCAAAAACTGTTGACACTTTGTCGCCAATTGATTCCCACGCAGAGCTTATATGTTTTAGTCGCAGGCTCTTCAGAATATTATCAGACACATCCACATTTCCAAACCCTTTCATGGCGCCTGCTCTCTGCATTCGCGTGTGGCCTTTAGCCTCGACTACATTGACTGTACCTCACTATTCTTTATTTATAACGGAGGTTTGTATTGTGAGGTCCATGTGAGCAGTGTGTTTACAGAGCGGCAGGCTTAACAAGTGTATTATCAAATCGGGTCAGAGAGAAATGACGTGAAGTGAGTTTGAATTGCCGAGCTGACAGACAGCTGATATCACCCTCCATAGGCTACCTCTCACCTAATAGTAAAGTAGGCTATACAGTGGTGTTATTTTATATTATATTAAGTATATATAGCCTGCTGCTGTATGCCTAATTTGGACTGGATGCTGTTGTGCCTTTTGACCCACAATAAATAGACTATACATTTATTTTTGAGCATGGTGTGATAATATTCACAAAAACTATAGATAGGTTGAGGGAATAATAAATGTGTGACAAAGTTCATATCTGTCTGGCAGGCAGAGTGTGCTTCCGACTGGAAACAAATTCAACAATGTATGTCAGTCTAAATTTGCAATCGGTTCCTGGCAGAATTTCTTCTTTTTTACACGTGTTGGCTGCGCATGTTTAAATTGGCATATTTCATTAAGTTAACATCCTAGGATAGTCTGTTAGTATAGCGTGAATAGCGTCTGGCTGTCGCTTAACACCTGGCCTTAAAAAAAAAATCTAAAACTATATTTGATGTTAAGTCTTTGATACTCTGCATGTCAAAACAGACAGGCCCTGCGGCTCTAATCCCATGTTCATAATAGCTGGTAAAGTGTCCATACTTGCTGGTGCATTTGAAAAGAATAGCTTTTGTCCCGGTATAGAAACTGGATCAAATCACTTTTTTTGCTGCGGTTTTGAAGCCTTTATGACACCATGTGTGGGCTGGTCAGGTTTGTCCCTTTTGCCCCGCTTGCCAATTACAGACGGAGTCCGCGCGCACAGTAATTATAACGGCATCAATATACAATGATCTGCGTCAACATATTCCGCCTGAGCTGTCGACTCTTAATGTGGAGAAGAACAATGAGCAGATATTTACTCCAAGGCGTGTGTTTGTTTGTGTGTGTTGGTCCAGACAATCTTGAACTCCATGCACAAGTACCAGCCGCGGTTCCACATAGTGCGGGCCAACGACATCCTGAAGCTCCCCTACAGCACCTTCCGGACGTACGTCTTCCCGGAGACTGAGTTCGTGGCCGTGACAGCGTATCAGAACGACAAGGTGAGTCACACCGTGCATTCCCCCCACCACGGCCAACGGCCTCTTAATATGGCTGCTAGAGCCTACTTTGCATAATAAATGTCCTACATGGGTCCCCTCCCCCCGCCACCACCCGAAGACTTAATCTGATTTTGTAGGTCGCCTAATTTCCCCGCAGAGGACTCCCACGGTTCTATTTTTTTTTTTTTTTTTTTAATTGCCCATTTTAGCTTGGACCTTTGGTGGTGGTTGTGGCTGATATTTTCCTGACTGTATATTCAAATGTGTCGCCAAAGTGTTGGGTGGTGCAATACCTGGGCTATAAATGGGCTGTTACCTGCTGGGCCACAAGTGAATAAAAAAGGTGTTTTAAATGAGGAGAGCGCGCATGGCATACATCCTCTTATTTATTTAATTTAATATATATTTTTTCCTCTTGGGGAAACAAATGACACCATCAGATTCCATTTTGAGGGGGGGGGGGTTAAGAGAATTAAAACATTCAGCCTAATTGATTACGGATTGTATATTCGCGTTTTTGGTGGCATGACTCTATTCTCTTCCGTGAAGCTAATTGGAGCTCGTATCCAGGAGGGTTGGGGTGAAAACGTTTATGGCAAAGAGTCACCATCGATGACATGGCATTTAAAAAGGCTACTCGCCCAGATGCTGCTAGACACTCTCTCTGCTCCGGCGCCTGAAGCGTCCTGTTGGCGGGCCGCTCAGGGCCCGTACAAGGCCCCTTGCTGAGCACGTAGCCTACGTCAGAACATATCGTACGGCAGCAGAACCAAACCACATTATTAATTATTGATATGAGAGTCATCCGCTCAAGTATTGCTACCGATGGCTTTTTCTTCTTTATATGAGCTCGTGTGGCCCAGTAGAGGAATATTTCGTTTTCGTGGCACAATTTCTCTCCAGGGGCCTATGAGAATAACGCCCCGTCATTACGCTTTTTATTAATAATGCAAATCCAAGCCCGGTCTTTCATGTCCAACACGCTGTGTGTGTGTGTGTGTGTGTGTGTGTGTGTGTGTGTGTGTGTGTGTGTGTGTGTGTGTGTGTGTGTGTGTGTGTGTGTGTGTGTGTGTGTGTGTGTGTGTGTGTGTGTGTGTACCATCCAGTGTGGACTATTCTGGCTCCAGTAGGCTAGACCAGACGCATGTGTGGACTGCCTGTTTATTATTCTGGTTCCAATTCTTGCGACATTAATGATTGTGACTTTGGGACAGATCACGCAGCTGAAGATCGACAACAACCCATTCGCCAAAGGCTTCAGAGACACGGGCAACGGGAGGCGAGAGAAAAGGTAACACACACTGACTGACACCTGCCAAAAGTTACAGTGTTCGTGTGCATGTGTGCCCGCGCGTATGTGTGTGTCCGCCATATTTTTAATTTGAAAGGACATGGTGTCGCAACGTTACAACATCTAAAACCACCATTAATTGTATCATAATTGGTATTATCGTATATTTTTTAATAATATAATTAGTTTTGTCGACAGGAAACAGCTGACCATGCCTTCACTGAGGATGTATGAGGACCAGTGTAAGGGGGACCGGGACGGCGCAGACTCGGACGCCTCGTCCAGTGACCCTCCTGGCGGCAGGGACTCCGGCCACTCCCCGCTGGGAGCCGGTTCCAGCCCGCTGAGGTTCAGCAGGCCCAGCCGAGGTGAGAAGACTTTACTGTTAATCATTGTTTTGCCCATATATGAGCCGTGAAGCCTTTTACATCTACGCTATGTGAGGTGTTGTTGGAATCATTTTGAATTTGAATTTAATTATTCAAATTGGCCTTAATATGGCTGTAATGGTCTGAAGGAAAGTAAGCAGCAACGCGACGGAAAACAATTATTTTCGCCAATTGTCACAGCTAGCCTATGTAAACAGTAAAACTAGGCAGATTATTTTTTTATGGAGTGAGTTGTTATAATAGAAAAAGTTGTCATTGAACAAATATAGTGTGTAAACTCCTATTGGGGTTAGAGATATTTGAGTTCCATTTATGTTTGTTTTATTGATTTTGCTGTAATCTTATTGTTTTACTTGCCTTCTTATATGTAACTAAATTAAATAATTTAGTTACATAAATCTAGTAATACATAGGCCCTGTTAATAAATGTGGTTTGTTATATGTTGCTCTTAAACATCAAATACTTTAAATCTACATTTAGTATGTTAATTTCCTAATGAGTGCACATATGGTTGCAAATGTGCAGGGTGGATTTTGGGAGTTTCAGGTTCCCACCAGGCTTATGTGGCCGTGTGTGTGTGTGTGTGTGTGTGTGTGTGTGTGTGTGTGTGTGTGTGTGTGTGTGTGTGTGTGTGTGTGTGTGTGTGTGTGTTCATAGTTTATAAGTGAGTGTGTTGGGGACAAGGTGTGGGAAATATAGAAATAGAATGATCTTTTTTGGCATTGTATTTTGCAGGATACAATGAAATTAGGAGTGCCACTCGCACATCAAAACACACTGCCATTAAACGTGACTATTCATTTGGTATGTTGATCAAGAGACAGGTGATGGCTGAAACCTGTTCCTCCCTGTGTTGTACAGATGACAAAGCGTGCAGTGACAGTGAGCAGGAGCTGGAGCATTGTGAGGAGCTGCAGTGCCCTCGCTCCAGCAGCCCGGGCCCAGAGCCTGTGTCCCCCTACAGCAGCTCCAGGTGTGAGGAGCGCGTCAGGGACCGGCCCGACAAGAAGGAGCACGCCGTCTTCAGCATAAGGCATCCTGAGAAGGACAAAGCAGAGAGCAGGCACAGGAAAGACACCACCAACACCACCACTGCTGCTGCTGACGTGTTGACAAAGGAGTCGGAGGCCTCGGGGGGCATCAGTGCCTGCAAAGACTCCTTCTCCCCTCTCATGGTGCAGACCGAGAGCCCGTCACACTTCAGCCCAGGACACTTACAAAGCCTGGCTCTGTCCGGCCTGCACAGTCAGCAGTTCTTTAACCCGCTGGGCGCCGGATCGCCGCTGTTGTTCCACCCTGGGCAGTTTGCCATGGGCCCCGGAGCCTTCTCGGCCATGGGCATGGGCCACCTACTGGCCTCTGTGTCTGGGGCCAGCGCTCTGGAGAACGCCAGTCTGTCGGTCCAGAGCACGGCAGGAAGCCACAACCCGTTCCCCTTCCACCTGTCCCAACACATGCTGGCCTCTCAGGTAAGGAGAAAAGGCTCACATCCAATAGAAGTCAGTTAGCATGTACACCTGTAGCACAGGGCTGACGTCAGCAGGAGGAGAGTGTATAGACAGGATCTTGTGACCATGACTGTTCAGGTGAAGCTCACCTTGTACAGTCCAATCAGAGCTGTGCTTAATGTTTTATTAAAAATAAGCAAGATCAGTGAAGCAAAGTGTCATGTATTTGGTGCATGGAAACCTGTTGGACTTTATTGAAAGTGGTTGCATTAATTCAAATCAATTACATTTCAAAAAAAGGGACAGTGTATATGGCATCAGCAATTCTGGGAGAACGCTTGTAATAAAAATCACTTTTTGTCCAAATCAGGGAACATCTCCTCATGATATGATATCCTGTTCTGTATGCGAGCTAAAAGAAAAATCTATTGTTAACACATGTACAGACGAGGCTTTGTAAACTGGTATGTAAACAAAGTGTATGTTAACAGAGGGGGCCCACCATAGTTAGTAACATGCCAGTTCATTGACAGCAATCATTCTTAAGAATCGCTGACTCCACATTTAATTACCTTTATTTATTCTTTATGTATGTAAATACACCCAAGTTGGCTTAAAAGCTGCTTGTTTCATGGGCAAAGTCTCTTCGCCTGTTGTTAATGGGCATCCTAGTGTGAAGACAATATAACAAAAACCAACATGTCCATCAGACAATCACATGAATGTCTTGTGTAAATTAAAGCAGAGGATTCAGTAATAAATGCAGTCAGCCAATGTGTTTGAAACATGTTCATAATCAAGATAACTTGTTGCTTTTGGTTCAAATCTGTACTATATATATATATATACTAAACATTTTAGAATCATGTGGAAAATGTGACTGTTTGAACACCTGTCTGGAAGCAGTGAAGTGACTCCAGGTCCGCTTTTCCCTCTCCCTACAGGGCATCCCAATGCCTCCGTTTGGCGGCCTCTTTCCGTACTCCTACACCTACATGGCGGCTGCAGCGGCAGCGGCCTCAGCCTCTGGCCTCCCGGCTGGCAGTGCCTCCAGCCCTCTCTCCAGGAACCCCTTCCTCACTTCATCCAGACCCAGGCTCCGCTTCAACCCTTACCAGCTCCCAGTGTCGCTGCCCCAGGGCTCCAGCCTGCTGACCGCCGCGGGACTGCAGGGCGGCCTCAACAACCCAGGCTCTGAGTGCTCCAAGGCAGGCAGCAGCAGGGAGACCAGCCCTGCCCCGGAGCACCACCACCACCACAGCAGCAGCAGCAGCAGCAACCACAAGGCGAGGACAACTTCTCCCAAAGCCTCCATGAAGGACTCAGTGAACGAACTGCAGAGCATCCAGAGACTGGTGAGCGGCCTGGAGAGCCAGAGGGAACCCCCCTCCCCCACTGCAGACTCCCCCAAGTGATGAAGACTCTGTTTGGGGGATGAAGACTTACTAGAGGACTATACGACGTGCATAATGTCCTGTACAGCACATTAAGGAGACTGGGATGAGGCCCATATGGGTCGCTTGAAGGCCGATTTGTTCCGGAACAAAGCTGCAGATAGACAGAATTTAGTCCAGATAATTTAAAGTAAACTTTTTTAATTATGGAGGTGGTTTGCTCCTGTTGTTGAAAGGGTGGAAATGCCTGTCGGACAAATTTTTTTGGACCATCATCACACACCAAAACTCCTTGAACCCAAGTGTTTTAGACATAGTTAACAAATAATTACGTATATGAAACATGCAAGAATTAAAACATATATATATACAGGAAAACACATTTTAGCCTATTAAACTAAATGAATGATAACATATTGAAAGAAAAATGTGACCACTTCAGTTCTCCGACGTGTCTGTATAGAGAAACAGTGATCAATCAATTCTACTGCAAACATATACACAGTCCAACTTGATCATATCCGTTCTATCAGAGGAATCGGCCCCCATGCATCGGTGTGACCTGCCCGCAGCTGCACAGACTGAGCGGCGCACAGTGGACAGTGTGTGTGTGTGTGTGTGTGTGTGTGTGTGTGTGTGTGTGTGTGTGTGTGTGTGTGTGTGTGTGTGTGTGTGTGTGTGTGTGTGTGTGTGTGTGCGTGCGTGCGTGCGTGTGCGTACGTGTGTGTGGACTTTGGTTAACTTGAAAGCCTCATCGCGCCGACAGGCATGTCTCAAGCTGCAACCAAAAAACTTTTTTGTTGTTGTTTTTCCACATCATTTCAAAAGGCATGAAGACACGTTCCGTCTGAGAGAGAGGAGGAAGGAAAATAAACCGCTTATCATTTCACTCATGCCAGAACATTTCTTTTCTGAACTATTTATGTAATTAAAGATTAAACGTAAAAATTCTGTAAATAAAGCTAAGATCCAAGAATATGCAATTGGTATTAATTTATTCAAGGCTGTATATTTGCGTGTATATATTCCGAATTTAACTCTGTTTTTTTTGTTTGTTTTTTTTCTCTCCCGCTCCTCTCCCCCACACGTTTGTCATGGACATTATACTGTCAAGATGAAAAAGCTATTTAGCGCTTGTTGGTTTGAAAAACTGTGTATGAAGAAGCCTCGCTGATTTTTAGAAGACGTGTGTGTGCCATGTTTTAGTCCGCCTCCACCGACAGAGAGAGAAGGAGAGAGAGTGAGTGAGAGAGAGAGAGCTCCACATGGATTCAGTAAAACACCTCAGGTTATTTCACTCCAGCCAGGAGACATTCAAAGCAATTCCTCCATATGGGCGCATCATTCATATCTATTCATAAATATATTTAAATATGAAAGTATCTTTGTTTATGCTGGTTGTCCGGGTTTTTCTTTTTTTTCTTTTTTTTTGGTGGTCTGTTTTCTGTTTGTTTTTGTTTTATTGACTGTCTCACAATTTCAATAAAAAAAATCGTTGTGCTGAAATCTTGCAGCCTTTTGTATTCATTACTATTATCACTAGGTTAATAATAGCCATACTCTTCATTGTTTTGTTATGATCGTCTTATTAGGGCAAAACAGCTGTAAGAATTTATAGAGCCGTCTTTTGTAAGGATGTCATGTTTTTTACGCACACATAGTGCACATACACACACACACACACGTGGGACAGGAGCGCCCTCTGTCGGCCACACATTTAACGAGAAATAGAGCAGGTTCTGCGTGCGGTTAGTTCAATTTGATAAGGAAATGTAATTGTGTTTTATAATTCACGTTATTAAAATTACGTTCAAATCAGATGAGGGAATACGTGTGAGATATGTGTTGCTTTTATATTTTTACATACAAGCCACAGCTGTGGAAGGTAATGCATACTTCATTATTTCTGATTTAATTGGCAAAAAGAAACATTTAGTTTTCTTCTGGGTATTATTTCATGATATTGTTTGTTGGTCGTATACCAGTAAGTTTTTCCCGATGTCTTGTGTTGTTATATTGAATCGGTCCTGTCTCCTGCACACACTCTCTATTTGTAGCAGCTCGTCACCGTCAATCAGCATTTCCTCTCGTATTGTGTGGCGGCCTGTATTTTTAGAAAGAGTCGAGTAATGTAAGTATTTATAGGAAGAGCTCACACACATCCTCTATAGCCCCTGAAAGCAACTTGAACTGTTCCCTGTGTGTAACATGGAATATGAATCAGGCCCCGTGTAGGCTATTCTATAACACTAATATTACCTCAAATAAATGTAATATTGTTTTTTTTAGGATGTTAGGCTACTGTGACACGACGCGTTGAGGTTAAACAAGAAGTCAGAGACACAAAGTAACTATATTATTAGCCTATAAGAAGATGTTTTTTTATTTTTTTATCATAGGCCTATTGAACTTTTTCTATTATTATTAGCCTATTTTGTACTTGTACAGTTCTGGTGTTTAAAAGTGTTTGGTACCAAAGTCAAAGTGTGAACCCCAAATCGTGTGTGTGTGTGTGTGTGTGTGTGTGTGTGTGTGTGTGTGTGTGTGTGTGTGTGTGTGTGTGTGTCTCGGTTTAAAGGGTTAAGCAGGGGGAGTTTAGGGCAGCAGACAGCCTTTTGTCCGGGACCCGGCGCCTGTCGCCTGCCTGCCGGCCACAGCCTCCACACCGCCCCGCTTCCTAATTAGAGAGAGCCCCCTCCCCCGTCCCCCCTCCCCTTCTCCTTCATTTTTCTTTTCTTTTCTCCGGCGATAATCACCAAACTCTCCAGTCTGTTACGGGTTGCCATTGTTGCCACACTGTTATCTTCAATTAACAGAGAGAGCAGGCCTCGACGTCGCACTCTGGGAGAAAGAAGTATTTGTCTAAATCAATCAGTCAATGAGTGATCAATAGGCTCCTGTGGAGGGCCCCGTGGATCATAACTAATGACTGCTGACGGCGTGGGGGTAAAAAGGGCCAAGATGATTCACAACTCCGTCCAGCGATCAGTGGAAGGTGTAAGTTGTTGTTAAAGCTTTTGTAGGCCAATAACCATGTGGAGAAGTTAAGGCAAGGTCACTTCAACACAAGACAAAACACGCAGCACCTTTCCTGTTTTCTACTACTGTGTTCAAACTTCAACCACATCACAGAGAGCTCCATGGCCACTGGTACTCTGTCTCCTTTCCTTATCTGTGTGGGACTGACTGTCTAGCAGATAGACAGGTCGGAGTCTGCCGGGATGGCCTCACATCAGTTAGCATGCCCCTCGTTACATTTTCCACAGATATTCCCCTGCCTTAAACATTTCTCCTTTTTTATTTCTACAAAAATCCATAAATGAGTCATACAATGGCGTGTGTGCATTAATTTCACTATTCTTGGTTATGAATGCACATACTTATGTTATTACTCTACTATGAAGAATGCATTTTAGTGCTGGGATGTACCATATACTGACACTGTTTGACAGAGCATAGGATTGGCTTAAATAAATAGGATGCCTTGTGTATAGTGAATTAAATACCGCAAGGGTGTGTCAAATAATTGAAACTACCAGCAGCTTGTCCAGCTACCACACTAAACCTCAGCATACAGGTTAATGCATATGTAATAATGAAATAATATAATATTATATAACCATAAAAACAGTAAGGGGGTATGTTTTACTCACCAAATATTTATTGGTCTGGTATTCAAATTAAGTTGTTATACACTAGGCGTTTGTGGCGGTCACTTGGTAATTTTTTTTAAAAACAGTAACAATACTAATTCAACTCATTCAATCTCTAATAAGTGAACTGACAATATGCTCTAGTTTTTTTTGTCATGATCTGTGCATGCTCACATCAGCCTCTTGATTTGTGAGTTGCTTCATGTGAAGGAAATTAAAATGATATGAAAGAAAAGGCTGTACCGGGCTCCCAGGGAACTCCCTGTGATTCCTGGGTACACACTGACTGATTTGAGTATCTGAAGGCTGGAGACTGATGTATTCTTAGGTGTCAAGCAGCTGTATTTTAAACAAACAATTAAAAGATGCATCAAAAAATGATTTGTTTATAGCATTGTTGATCCGCAAAGTTAGACAGTATTGAGACTAATAGTAGTGTAAAACAGTTTGTGAGTGCATGCTTCTTTTATTTGTGAATGAAGGGCCCAGAATGTGTGCAGTGTATGGGTGTGATGGGGCCGGTGGAGCAGCCCATGAAGCTGTATGGTGTGGGACTACAGTGTGTATTTTTATGCTACAGCTCTGCAGGACTGCTGCTGCTGTCTCTGCTACTGACAGTACAGGCATCCTATTGGCTGCCAGCCCCAGGTGCAGCCATCGCATTGGTCCAAAGGGGGAGCGAGAGACGTCCAATCACAGGCCACTGTTCTCTGCAGAGGGGAAGGAGGAGGGAGGAGACAAGGAGCCTCTAAGCTCACTGTAGAGCTAACATCTATCTCTCTCTCACTCACTCACACAAACATACACGCACGCACGCACACATGCACACACGCACACACACACACACACACACACACGCACGCGTACACACACACACACACACGCGCACACACACACACACACCTACACATAGGAAGTAAATACAAATAGGAATAAATCACATTTAGCACCAAGAAAGTGAGATGTGCTGAAGTGCAAAGCTCACATTGCTTTGAATTGATTCTATTCTACTCAGAGCAAAACTATCCATTAAAAAAACACTTAATAAACACCCCTATAAAATGTTCTTGTAATGAAGTACAGGCAGATCACACGGGCCACCAGAGCTGTAGCATTCAACGTGTTTGTGTAGGATGAATGAGAGAGGAGGGGGCGGGGGGCAATCCAATGCACTGATCAGATGAGTGAAGTTGACCTCCTTTAAAACAGAGTCTGTTGTTGTGTGGAAATGATCTGGAAGTGGTTGTATCAAGCAGCTTATCATGGTATAGTGCATTCAAAGCAGGCAAAACGCCACATGCAACAGGTCATGACTGAGTGTGTGTGTGTGTGTGTGTGTGTGTGTGTGTGTGTGTGTGTGTGTGTGTGTGTGTGTGTGTGTGTGTGTGTGTGTGTGTGTGTGTGTGTGTGTGTGTTCTTGGGTCCATTACTTTTTGGATAGTTTAGGAGCAGACTGTGCAGGCCTGCCGCCCCCTTCTGGACAAGGCAGAACAAAAAGACATGTGTTGTAGTATGATAACACAAAGCCAAAGCTTTCATTTGTATTAGACTGCATTCAAAAATCAGTCATTTTGCCCACTTATGTTGTTCCTCTAATATTGTTTGCAGACACAGGACCAGTTTGTTTCTAAATAATGCTCGCACTATAGCTGTTAATTAAAGTATGGTACTGACCCTGAAGACCAAGACACTGTCAGTGGACATACTGGCTTTATTGTGCAGGCCATCCTTAGCACTGCAAAATGTTTTTCTATAAAATAGTATAACTGTCAATGTTCACAAGGGCCATTTCTCAAAACATTTGGAATGTTTGGATTAACCACTTTACAGGACCTCAACGTTTTTCAAATCCTCATTTTTCCCCACAACAGCCAATCAATCCTCTTGACAGTCATGCTTTTCTCCTTTTATCTCTACTTATTCAACACATACTTGCATCAAAGATATACAGTCAATTTTCATAATATATATATATATTTTTTTTTTGAGTGTAGGCCGATTATGTATCTACCATGTATCTACTACTATTATGTATCTACTATCTGTGAACTGAAAACACATACAACCAAAGGACTTCATGGTCACTTCTCAAACAGTGCAGTTTCCAAAACAAGTAACCACTAGGTGGCACACTTACTTATTTTACAGACATCATTGCATCATTAAATACTGTATAATGAATTGCATGGCTACAATATGTATCAAAACAGAACAGAAATGATGATCATTGCATACATCGGAGTAACTACAGATAATATGTGTGTTGTGTATCAGCACACATATTATTATCTGTATACTTAATTAGATGATAATGATACATGATGATTTAACAGTTTTTATCTAATGGGCCATTTGTTATTTTATTTGTGGGGTGTTCTGCAGTGTTAAGGAGGAGGAAGTAAAGTAGAGTAGCCATCTTTACAAGTGTATTCCATAGTGTGGAACATTTGAGTGATTTGGTTTGTGTGTAGTGCTGGTTTATGTTATGTGACACCTTCCTTTTTAAGCATAATTCTACACTTACCTCCCTTACCGTGCAGTTTAGCCCTTAACCATGGTCTACAACAATGTATTTAAATGATTGTGCTGTTTATGTTTTTGGATAAGCAGTCTCTGGTTCCAGTTTATCCTGGGTCTTATATTGAAGGAGACAAGGAGCCTCTAAGCTTCTTTAAACTTTAGCAGAAAATCAAAATCCCCCGAAACCAAAATCTCACTTCTCAAACCACTGTCACATTATAGAATCTACTGCCTTCACTTTCTTACACGTTATTTTAGGAATGTTTCTCCAATGATCCCAACAGAGGAGCGGGCTTGAAAAGAATTTCCTGCCTGGTGTTTAGGATGTGAAAGATTCCATACAGAAGCTTGTTCTTTATATTGGAAAAAGCTATTTATAAAATACTACAAATATTATATATAATATATATACAGTATATAGGGGAGAGTGGCCTAAGTTGTGCCAGTGGGGAAGTTGTGCCACCCCTTGTTTTTGGAAAACCATAGAAGAAATTAGAAATGTGACCACAAGAAGGGAGAAACATGGAATAAGATATAAGCACATTTAAAGCAGCTCTGAGTAACATTTAAATATATTTTAAACAGCCTCATGTTTCCTCACATAATCATAAATTACCTTTAACAGCAAACGAGACCATCAGTTCAGAGAAAGACGTTTTTATTAGGGCTGTCAAGCGATTAAAAAAATTAATCTAATTAATTACAGGCTCTGTGATTAATTAATCTAAATTAATCGCATACTTTTATGACACTTTTATACCTGTTTATAAACAGCTGTATAGCCTGCTAGTCTCTCTCTCTCTCTCTCTCGCTCTCTCTCGCTCTCTCGTAACTTCTGTCTCCACAACAGACAGCGCTGCACTGCCACAGATGCTTATGCCGATTCATTCACCATCGTCGTACTCATAGGCAAAAATATTGAGAGACACACACACACACACACACACAGACACACACACACACACACACACACGTTTATGCGGACGACGAGACAGCTAGCAAACAAAATTGAGACACGGGGAGAAAGATTGAGAGATACTGTTTTGAACCTAGCCTACATTGTTGCACCCACTAAATCAACAGACACAGACACTGGCTGCGGAGAATAAAGTAAGATGTCTTCCTACCTTCATGCTTATTAAACCGTCTATAGAGCCCTCGGCCCCTTGCTTCTCTCTTTACTTTTCTCCCTTTCACCCGCGTGGGCTGTGTCTGCTTCAGGTGCAGCTCGGTGCAGCTACGCACCACTTTTGCACCGGGTCAAAGGGCATTATAGAAGTGCGATTAATCTGCGTTAATTTTTTTAATCGCGTTAATTTTTCTGTGATTAATTAATCGAAATTAACGCGTTAATTTGACAGCCCTAGTTTTTATATAGTTTTTATTACTGCGTTTGGTCTGGTCGCACACCCAGTCCGATTTTCGGTTCACACGTGCATGCTCTATGGTCACATATCCATATTGGTCGCAGATTTCAGTGTGGCGCAGCAACACGATTTGAGAAGCCTATCCCTGCAGGTGAGGGAAGGGGAGCGGGAGCCTTATTTGAGACAGTTATTTGTCGTCATAATGACTGATAACGGGGCTGAACCATCAAAGAAAAAAAAAGAAAATGCAATGAAGAAAAGCTAAAAGGGAGAGTGATAGGCGGGCGGGAGGGCGTTGCCAAGCAACGTATACACAATTTCACGGTAGCGAACTAGACTGCAGTGTTTACTCCTAAATGAATGGTAGCCTACTAAAACAAAGTTTACTTTGCCTCACCAGCATCATCAGATGACCATTATTCATCTGAAATAGTCATTATTTACAACAACATAAACACATTACCTCATCATGATCCATAACTAACTGCCGTCTCTCGTTCATTCGCATATAATCTTTCAGCTCCGTGAGAGTAGTTAGGTGACACTGCTGCATCAACTCATTGCGATCAGATGTGTGTAGCACTGACTGGCATTAGTTGATGCTGTGTCACTAACCACTCTCACGGAGCCGAAAAGGGTCCGGTGCCCTCACACTTTCAACACACGGACATGCACTACATTGCTTCCTGATCATTTGAATCTTGCACGCCCGGCACACGCTAGAAAACAGCTTCACGACAGCTGGCATCGTAAAAATACTACCGCTTTTGTCCAAAGGGGCCGCCAACGTGCCATGTTACTCGTAGTGGCTTTAAGCTCAATCTTTTTTTTGCCTTTCAAAGTAACATTTCCATGATCAAGATTTTTGGATTATTGTGTCTGAACACTTATAGACACCTTTGAAAACATTTGACACATGTTTTAGTCCTTCAGTATGCTATACTTTGTGTCTATATAGTTAGCACGATGTCAGCCCTAAACTGCTGCATCATGCTAATTATCCAAAATTCTGGGGTTGGGGAGATTTGTGCCAGAGGGCCTGGGTGAGTTATATTAGTAAGTAAGTAAAATGTATTTATAAAAGCACTGTCCAAAGTGCTGTGCATAGTGCATTCAGTAGGTAAAAAATTATGAAGGTAAAATAACACTAACAAAAATAAAAGACATAAAGCCCAGACATCCAAATATAAACAAAGATAGTAGTGCAGAGATAAGATAGTTAATGGGCAGGAAAAGCCAGGGTGAACAGATGGGTTTTGAGCCTTGATTTGAAGGCAGAAATGGAGGGGGGAATCGCATATGCCAGGTGGCAGTTGGTTCTACAAGGGCGGAGCAGCTAGTGCAGAGTAAATCTCTGAGAGTTGTGCCAGTGGCATGGCTGTATACGCTGGTCACCAAAAGAAAGTGATGGTCTACAGTAGCTCAGAAGAGAGCTATTCCACTTAACGACACCACTGATGAGAGTTCAGATGGCCAGAAAGATGATGATGGTGTCATTGTGAGCTTTGCAGGTAAAACCATTAGATCTGCTAGGCCTTGTTTAAGAAAATTGCCCTTCAATCTTTGTAAAATATTTACTTTATTTACTTTAAATAAACCTTAAATAAGTAATTGTCTAATGGATTTGTCTTGCATTACAGTTTATGAGATATATAGCAATGGCACAATTTACCCCATGGTATTCTCTCTTGTGGCACAACTTACACCACACCTGGGGCAAGTTGTGCCACAAGACAACTTTTTTTCCGAAAGCTATATTTCTTCAACAGTTTATTCCAGATCCAAAGTTTTTATTGCCAGGGATGCACAACACCCTGAAATATATGTACATATTTGATTTGGAGACTTTACTGTCAAGGCCTCTCATTAAAGTCACTTTGAGTAAAAAGTGGCACAACTTAGGCACACTAAAATACTGAAAGTATCTTACTTGCCAAATCATTCTCAACACACTTGAAATTGTCTCCCTGAGGAAGACAGAGACAGAGTTAGACAGACAGAGTTTTTCTGTCATAATAATGTTAGACAAGCTTTGAGAGTCTATGCAGTTTGACTGTTCTGATCATAGCGACAGCAGAGCCACTATAAACTGCAGCTTAGAACCAGGGGAGCAAGTTTCCAAAAAACCTTGTTGAAAAAAACGTGTTAAAGAGCATACATTTTTAGCACTGTACAAAGGTCCAACCAGACTTTATGCAATAAAGTGAGCGCCACAAAACAGGTTAATGCAATATTGCATGAAACGGTTTAATGCAATTGTGCATAAAAACCTAGAGTCAAAGATGGCAGTTGAAATGTCGGCCGGTGGGGATGTTTTGCCTATTGCCTACACACACACACACACACACACACACACACACACACACACACACACACACACACACACACACACACACACACACACACACACACATACACACACCAAAGGCAAGTGGCAGCCCGTTGAGCAGAGCAGGGTGAGCTCTGCTAGTGAAGAGGATTCATTTGATCCCAAACACACTGTACTGTATATCAAAGCTCTGCCAGGTCTGTTAGTCTGCAGGACAGAGCGTCAGGGCCAAGCTGCACAGCTTTCCATTTCAGACCACAAGCCCAATAAACCTCTTTATGAAGCGGTGAAAAGAGGAACAAGGCAAACGGTACACTTTGGAAAAAGGCCTCTCTCTGTGGAATCTTAATGTATACAAGTCAAACGCTAGTGGAAAAGCTTGTAAAAGTAGGACTTTCAGTAAATACCAACACGTTTTTTTCTTCAGCGTGCGTGGGTTGAAGTTTTTTAACCTCACGCTATAAATGACTTAATTCACGCACTGCAACTCTTGGTTGTTCAATCACCATACATTTACAGCATGATTTGGAATAAATATAACATGAAAGAGCTTCATGAAAAGAGTATCATGGTACAATATGACCTGCTGCTCTGGAGACAATTTACAGATCAAAAGATGTCAAATGGAAAAAAGCTCTTCCACATTGGAGCAAAGCCAAACACTGGCCCTGCGTTCCAAATCACATACTTTTTCTTTTTACTACACTACATACTAAAGTACACAAGAGTATTAAGACCATGGTAGAGGAAAGAAAATCAGAAAAGGAAGATTCTTTTTTCTTGATGTTGAGAAATGTCAAGAATAAAGACGAATACTGCTAAATGCTATTGGAGTTAGTGGGGCATCGAGGTATTTTTGGCATACTGCAATTCACGTGCATGTTTTGGGACATCCTAATTCTTTTTCTGGCATACTGAATAATAGTATGGAAGTATGGGTACTGGAACGCAGGGTGGGTTAGCTAAAGAAGTGTGCTAGAGAGGGGGCCATGCTGCGGGGGTAACCTCCTTCACTCCACTCATTACAACTAAAGGGAACAGCAGAGGCGTGTGTGGACACTTTTCACTTTCCTCAATCAAGCATCATTGGTCCTCAAACCCACTAATCACAATCACACTAATATGGGTCTTTGGCTCATCCATACCTGTGTGAGAGAGAGAGTGTAGGGTCTTGATCCATGGCCTGGTCCTTGCTCATGTAAGAGTGAAGAGAGCAACACATGGGACACAAAAAAAACACAACAGTAGTGCAAGAACACAATGTAGATAAAAAAAAGTGTAGAGATAAGGTGCATGGACTATGAAGTGAATTTTAGAATGCAAAATAAAATAAAATGGAGAAGTAGAATACTGTATGTAGTACTGTAAAAACTGTATGTAACAATACGAATAATAACTGTAGTCAAATAGGATACTGTACATGTAATAGAATAATGTTACATATAATAAAAAATATGTACTAACTAAATTATGCGAGATGTGTGTGTCTGACCCGAGGAGAAATCATTTAGCTGTGATGGCACACAGAGAGGCCTGGCCCCCCCTCTGCACACTGACATGGAGATGAACACAGGAGATTAGCTAAAGACTAACAGTCTCTGTTGATGATGAACGGCCCCATTCAAGAGGCTGAGACTAAACCCCGCCAGCTCTTCTAAAAACATACAACCCCCCCCCCCCCCCCCCCCCCCCCAACACTTGTCCTGGAGCTCAGACAAGAGCATGTAAAAAATACACCCACGCCTGCTTCCATAAACTCTGCGCCTCTTCCACATACGCAGTATACCCAGACTGGAGTTTGACGGATGCTGCTTCTTCTATTTCTTCTTCTTACCAAACAAAGAGAGCGTACAGTATTTTCGAAGTGCAGTTTAATACTAAAGGAGAGTTGCAAAACATGCTGATTAAGGGAATTATTTTGAGAGACTTTTAGCGTGTGACGTTATGGGAGACTAAAAGCCGAAGCCATGTTCTCTTACTCTCATAACACATGGGGCTGTATGAAAAATACATCAGTGATTCTTGAGAAGCGGGACAAAAGGCCGTCTTCCAAAATTAACTGCTGTTATGTTTAAAAGTCAAAAATATTTAAAATTGTTGATGTTATTAGAGATTAAGAATAGAATGCCTGTAGCACAATTATCCCCTTAAATTTAATTTTATCATTATTATATTATATATATATTATTATATATATTATATGATTTATTTAGTTTTGGTAACGGGTGTTCACGTGATGAATAAAAAGGCAGTCAGTTAATACCCTGAATTGATATTTTTTTTCAAAGGTTTTTTTTATTAGATTGCAAAGTAGCAAAGCAACTGCAGTACAATGGATTGCAACTTTTTTTTGCCTTTTTTTCCCCCCCGAACATACCCCACCCATATCCCACCCTCACACCCAATCACAAACAATCCTGCATTAAGAAATTAGTACAAATATAATACATAATGTTAAAAATAGCAGAAACGAAACAGAAACACTTCAAGAAACAAAAACAAACCAATATGAAACAAAAAACAAAGAAATAAAATTGAATCAAACTAAAAAGGGGAGGGGGTAGCTACTCTTCAACTATTGTGGTTGGTTTCTTAAAATAGTCTAGGAAGGGGCGCCATATTTTATGAAATTTAGTCTCAGATCCCTGGGTAGTGCAACGAATTTTCTCCAGATTCATACATGACATAATGTCTCTAATCCAATGTGAGTGGGAAGGAGGAGCAGGATCTTTCCATTTAAGTAAGATAGCCCTACGAGCAAGTAAAGAGGTGAAGGCCAGTATCTTTAGCTTGACTTTAGGCAAGCCTGAATTGGGAGCAATGCCAAAAATTGCAGTGAAAGGGTTTTGCTTAATTTGATGCTGAATTACTTCAGAAATTGTTTGAAAAACTGATGTCCAGAACTCAGTCAAGGTGGGACACAACCAGTACATGTGAAAGAGTGATGCCGGTGCGCTCTTACAGCTATCACAGGTCGGGTCTACATCGGGGAACATACGAGCTAATTTAGTTTTAGATATGTGGATACGATGTACTACTTTAAATTGCACAAGAGCATGTCGGGCGCACATGGAGGTAGAGTGTATCCGATCCAGGACTGAATCCCACATGTGATCTGTGAAGGCAGAACCTAGGTCCTGCTCCCACAGGGTTCTTATAGCTGCTAAAGAGGGGCTATGCAACTTTGAAATAAGGTTGAAAAACACAGAAATTGAGCCTTTTAATGTGGGGTTTACAGAAAGAAACAAATCGACATGATTGGCTGGCGGTTTATAAGGGAATTGGGGAATTAACTTCTGCGTAAAATGCCTGATTTGCAGAAATCGGAAAAAATTTGTCTTTTCGATACCAAAATGTTTTGTCAATTGAGAAAAACTAGCAAATAGATCATTAATAAATAAATCACCGATGCATTTTAAGCCTTTTTTATGCCAGATCTTGACTGCACCATCCACCGTCGAGGGAGTAAACAAATGATTAGCTGCAATTGGGCTGAAAAGTGAAAAATTCTGCATTCCAAAATTCTTCCTAAATTGGGTCCAGATTCGAAGGGAGTGCTTAATCACGGGATTACTGTTGAGAATAGCTGAAGAGAGTGGAAGTGCGGCGCTTAAGAGGGCGGATAGAGACAATGGGCTAACAGCGCTGGACTCCATTGTTACCCAGACTGGGGCTGAGTCGTCAAGGTGAAAATGCACCAAATACACTAAAGAACGGATATTAGCAGCCCAGTAATAGTATTGGAAATTAGGGAGGGCCATTCCGCCTGTTTGTTTGGGTCTTTGAAGAAAAGCTTTCCTTAACCGAGGGTGTTTACCATTCCAAATATAATTTATCATTAAAGAGTCAAGGGCCTGAAAAAAGGATTTGGGGAGAAAGATGGGGAGACATTGGAATAGATATAGGAACTTTG
The DNA here is from genome assembly GCA_026929865.2 of Hyperoplus lanceolatus. NCBI lineage: Eukaryota > Metazoa > Chordata > Actinopteri > Uranoscopiformes > Ammodytidae > Hyperoplus > Hyperoplus lanceolatus. Next base: position 35,164,826 of record CM049398.1, read on the forward strand.
GGAGTAATGTCATTTTAATTACCCTGAATTGATTTAAACATTTGGTCATTGGTCAATATATTGTCCATTCTATAGGCCGACTTCTAGATTTTGTATTTATTTAAAAAAAAAAGTTGTATCAGGGACAGCACATGTTAATAAACATGAGCACCAGAGTTCAACATGTAAATGTGCCAGATTTATCCATGCAGGCTAATTTTCACCTGCAGTCCCTGAGAGGTTGACAGCTTAAAAGAAAACATAAAAAACACATAAGCACAAAACAAAATGACACAAGCACAGAAATGTAACTGGCATGCCACTTATGGAAATGGTAAGTGCCATTTCATACTGGCATATACTGTTTTTCCGTGCTTGTGTCATATATGAATGTCTAGCCATAGGCATACAGTGCCACCCCCCCCCGCCCCGCCTGATTAATGTTACGTGAAGTGTAGCGATGTGCTGTAATGTGTGATTGCTTTCAACATTGAACATTCTACAATGTAGGAAGAAATTACTTAGCTCAAAATCTCGGTTATCGATTAGTCAGACCTGCTCAGGTGGCTAGGCTAACTACCGTCACCGGAGCAAGTCCGACTGTTTTATAAAGCATCTGTCATTTCAAAAGCAACAACAAACAGATCGCACATATCCTTACACATATCCTTGTGATATAGTGTCAATAAAGACCAAATATATTTAGCTTTACATTTACGGCAATACCTGTCGTGTAATTATAGGGGGGAGGCATATACCATTGTTTGGACTGGCAGTACCGTTACTGAGCGGCACATGCCATGGTATGTCAGTGGTTGCCTTGGCACATGCCACATGCTGATAAACAATCTCGGCGTCTCTCCAATAATATGCTGTTATTGATTATTAATGGTTAAAACGACTACATCTGGGGTTTTTTCACCACTGTCAGATATGTCAAATCCATAAGATATACTTGTCAACTCTGTCAGATATGTGTCAACTCTGTCAGATTTATATTATTTTGACAATATTGCATAATGATATTTCATAGTTGTTGAGGAATGGTTTGTCGTATGTGTAAATCGATATGAAAAATGTATATTCATATACATGAAAAAATGTATATTCATATACATACATACCTCTGTCAGTCTTGGTGAATATTTGTGATCACTATACATCTCATGGGTCTAGCATAAATTGAGGGAAAATTCATTTGTATTTTAGGTGTCTGACGGTGTTGACACAAAATAAGGCATGGCAAGATAAAAATCCCATTTTGATAAAAAGGACAAAGGTTGGAAGGCTGTGTCAAAGCTTAGCTCAGTAGCTTAGTATTATGTTGGATACATACATGTAATTTAATTTGCCTAAACATAGGGTTTGTATTTTTTCAACATGGCACCCTGTTTTGTCCCACTTCTCAAGAATCACTGACATATACATTCACTGAAGACAATGAGACACAGAGAATATATTCTGACACCTAAAGGCGCTCGCGTGAGAGGGTAAAATCGCTCGGGGTAAAATCGCTGGCGGGGGGGCACTTTCCAGTTAGACATGCATAGTAGGCTACATATCAGTGTTTTAGCCACTGAGCTAACCAAAGCAAACTGCGCTAACAAAGCTGTGAGAGTGTGTGGGTGTCTGATTTGTTCATGCTGGCTCCCTGGGGTACCTGAATGCAACAGGGCCCATGTTAACGATATTATTAGTCACCTGTGTGCAGGGGAGCCGCCAGAGATTTTGGGCCCCATGAAAAGATATCACTCTGGGCCCCCAACCAGGCCACGCCAAGCAACTACTACTACTACTACTACTACTACTAAACTACCTATAACTCTATTCATACAGGCGAGATACCTAAACTACCTATAACTCTATTCATACAAGCGTGCACCTTTGTTGAAGTCCAATACTAAAGGCCAACAATACACTGACACTGAGCTGTTAAAATACAACACTGTGCAAATGTTCAACATTCTGCAGACAATTCTCTATACGATGCAAGGCTAATATTCTGGAAAACAAATCTGCTACAGGCCATCTCTTATGGTGAAAATCACATTTTATTTTTTCAATTCTCAAATGAAAAAAATCTCAACATCAATTGTGTTGTCAATGTACGTAATATAACTCTTTAAATTAACAAATTGCGTCATCTACATGAATATCAAAAAGACATACTGTCGCCCTTTAATTCATCTATCTTTCTTTCTTTCCTCTCTTTTCGCTTTTGATATACTGACTTTTGTCACTGAGACATGATTCAATCATCCCCCGTTAATCACTCTCGATAGTGGCATGGGATAGGGTTGCCACCTTGGATTTAGGAAAAAAAGGGACACTTGATGTTTGGGGCAGAGGGCTCGGCCATTATTAGGCTACCAGTTCAGTGTAATGACCTATAATAACCATAAACATCTACAGTGCTTTTTACAGTAGGATATATAAGGAGACTGAGGTGGGAACCCTGGACCTTGTAGGGGGAGCATTCCCCCGGAAGGAAAAAATGCAACTTTTTAAAGTAAAATTCATCAATCTGGTGCACTTTGAGAAGAAAATTGCATGCAACCAGTCCCAGGGGCTCAGGGGGGCCCTAAGCCAGAAATACTGATAATAACTTTAAATGTCCCATTGTCAAAGAGCTCAGTCATTCATGTCAATAACCGGGTCTAAAAAAAGGAATCGCCTAAAATAAGGAAATAAATCATCATGGCCCCTCAACTAGTAGGTGAAAAATAGAAAAGCAAGTGCAAAACAAAAGCATTACGTATTAGCTCTTTCTTAGGGGCTTCATGAGGGGCCTTGAAGGCCCCCTCACACATGCAGTAATAAGCTTTCTATGTGTGAATTATTTACTGTTCATAAAAAAGTAGCTATCCACCCTCTGGGCCCATTATCTCATAATCCGTCTATGAACCAAATGGTTTCCACAAATTTTTTTTTTCATTTTCGCGGGGAGCAAGCATTATTTATTCAAAAAAAAAAAAAAAAAAAAAAGTGGGGGCCCCCCACACTGGGTCTTGAACTTGAAACGGGCCCCGAGATCGTTGAGACCGCCCCTGCCCGCTTATCGTGCCGCCTGACAACGGAACGCGCCTTCTCTCTGCCCGGCCCCGCTCGCCTCTCCATTGAGAATTAGTTGGCGCAACAAACGCCTCGGCCCGTGTGAAACGGCCTTAACTACTGAACGAAGGAAATCAAATGAGATTTTGGCATTTCCTCCCCAAAAAAACTGGACAAATTGTGCTGGTGAAAAAAGAGAACAATTCTGGGAAAAACAGGACTGGTGGCAACACTAGACGCGGAGCTGTTTGAAAAGCGGACCAAACCATTACTTCTAAATACAGGGGGATGTACAGAGTTTTGAAATTGTTACTTTTTGTCAGAAAGCTTTTAAATAAACCATTAATTTTATTTGTTTCACGTTAGATACAATGTTTTATTAATGGAGAGTATTGATTAAAGATTAAGTATTGATTTTTTTTTTAAATCCTTAAATTCTAATATTTTTGGGCCCCTGCCAGTCACGGGCCCTTAGAATCGTCCTAACTTTTCACCCCATTACGGCGCCCCTGCCTGTGTGTCTGCTGAATGTGATGGAGAGAGGGGGAGAAGTCCCTGTACATTGCCCCGTGAACTGCCTACAGAACTGACACGCCCTGCATCTGTTGAAACATCTGAATATTTCATTAAAATAGGCCCATGTGAAAGTGACAAGTGCAGGGATTAATTCAGGGATGTGAAATACAAAGGCAGTTTGAACAAAAGGCTAGTCATGGGACCAACTGTTATAGAGAGATCTTAACCTTATCATGCAGATGAAATCAGGGCGCTGTCAAGGCTTCCTCTCCCAATGCCACACCGCAGGTCCAGTGCGATACACAGGCGGAATGTTTTTGATTGATTGATTTATATTTATTTCGTCCATGGATGTCTTCCAACAAAACTCATTTCAACATTCTCACATGTACAATCCATAAAACCATGACGAAAAGGAGGCAGGGTGAAGAATTTCCCCCTCAAAACAAAACAAACAAAAAGAAAAACCCTCTACATGTCAACTCATGTCAGAGCATGACGATAAGAAATGAAACAGATTAGAAACCAAAACATCAATCTGAAACTGATTCCAAAACAAAGCAAACCATGATCACAACCATTAATATAGAAATCATAAATGTTTCTTTCTATATTATATATAATAATATACAATATTTTTATTTCTATAAGTGCTCATACAAATTCATTGTTTTCTCTTTAAATCGTTTTTTAAACTGAAATATATTTGTACATTGCTGTAGTTCACGTTGCAGAGAATTCCATACTTTCGCTCCTACCACTGAAGTACACATTTGTTTTGCTGTTGTCCTTGCAACTTGATGCTTAAAGTGTCCTTTTCTTCTTCCTTCATTTTCTATAAGGATAAACAGATTTTGAAGATTTGCTGGCAGTACTTTATTTTTTGCTTTAAACATAACAATAAGTGTCTGTAATTCGACCAATTCTTTAAATTTTAAAAGTTTAGAGTGAAAAAATAAGATATTTGTGTGCTCTCTATAACCAGTTTTAAATATAATTCTTATTATTCTCTTTTGTAGCAGATAGAGTGACTTTGTGTTGCTTTGGTATGTGTTTCCCCACACCTCCACACAGTAGCTGATGTAGGGCAACACTAGCGCACAATACAGGGTTCTCAATGCCTTATAATCTAACACATATTTTACTTTATTTAATACAAAAGTACTCTTAGATATTTTTTTCTGTATGTGTGAGATATGTGGTTTCCACGTCAACCCTTCATCTAGGAGCACACCCAAAAACCTAATTTCCTTAACTCTTTCAATGATTGTTCCTGCTATAGATAGTACAGTACTTTCATCTATTTTTCTATTACCGAAAAGCATGAACTTCGTTTTCTTTAAATTTAAAGATAGTCTATTAATATCAAACCATTCCTTCAGTTTGACCATTTCTTGTTCCATACTTTTTACTAATTCATTTAAATCATTTCCAGAAAGGTAAAAGTTTGTATCATCTGCGAATAGAACAAAATTCAGTAACTTAGATACATCACAGATGTCGTTAATGTAAAGTATAAATAATATCGGTCCTAAAACTGAACCTTGCGGTATCCCACATAGAATTAGCATATTATTGGATTTGTTATCGTAATACTGAACATACTGTTGTCTTTTGTTCAAATAACTACTTAACCAATCCAATACTATTCCTCTCACGCCATATGATTGTAGTTTTGATAGCAAAATTGAATGATCTATTGTATCAAATGCTTTCTTTAAGTCGATAAATACACCTATTGTATGCTTCTTATTGTCAGTTGCATTTACTACGTCCTCAACTATATTCATGACTGCAGAAGCAGTAGATCTCCCAGAACGGAATCCATACTGGCTCTCGTTCAACTGCTGCTTCTTTTCAATGAAATCATCTAATTTTTGAACAAAAATCTTTTCAAGGATTTTAGAAAATTGAGATAATAACGAAACTGGTCTATAATTTGTAAACATATGCTTATCACCATCCTTGTAAAGTGGGACCACCTTTGCTACCTTCATCCTATTAGGGAAAACCCCTGTTTGAAAAGAAAGATTGAATATGTAACTTAAAGGTTTAACAATGCAATCAATGGTTTTTTTCACAATGAACATATCTAACCCGTCCGTATCTGTAGATGTCTTGTTTTTTAATTTATTTACAATGGATAGAATTTTGTTTTCATTAATGTCTCCAAGAAACATTGATTGTAGTACTCTACTCCCCCTTGTCCCTCCATCCTGTGGCCGTGCGTTATGTTTATCAATATTTTCTGCTAGCTTGGGCCCCACATTCACAAAAAACGAATTAAATTCATGTACTACTTCGTTTAAGTTCTCAATTTTCTTATTATTCTCGTTTATGAAATGGTGTGGTATACTGGCCTGACCTGAAGTAGGCCTACTTTTCCCTATCAGCCTATTCAAAATATTCCATGTTCCTTTTATATCAGTTTTGTTTTTTTCTAAAAAGCTACCAAAATAATCTTTTTTCGCTTGTCTCATTATTGTTGTTAATTTATTTTTATACAACGTATACTTCATTTCTGCTTCTTTTGACCTACATTTTATAAAATCTCTATAAAGTTTATTCTTCTTTTTGTCACTCCGCGTATGAAAAGAACAAGAATAAATCTCTTGTACAATGTATCATGCCAAATGTGTGGTGAACAAACCGCCATCAAGACTACTTACCAGCATCCCTTAGTACAATTTATGATTAAAAATTATAATATTGACATCAAGAATACACTTTCCAAAATATATAAAATATTAAAAGAAAAGAATGAAACACAAGACACGGTGGCATTGAAGTGGAACTTAGAATTAGGGGGACAGTTAAAAGAAGAGGACTGGGAAAACATTTATAAAACAATACATAAAACAACAAACTCTAGGTTTTGGAGGGAGTACACATGGAAAATATACACAAGATTCTTTATCACACCAAAAATACAATCAAAGTTTAGGACATTAAATTCATCAGATTGTTGGAGAAATTGTGGGGAAAATAACGCAGACCATTCACATGTTTTCTACTTTTGCCCATCACTAAAGACCTTCTGGCAACTGATTGCAAATTCTATTATGAAAATTTTCCAAATTAACCAGGTACCTGAACCAAAATGTTTAATTTTAGGTATAACACCAGCTGTACTCATATCAGAAAGAGACAAATACTTATTTAGGATACTTAGGATAGCAGCAATGAAACAGATAACAAGGAACTGGCTAAAACCTAGTCCACCATCTTTTAAAAACTGGAAGTCAAACGTAAATAATATTTTAGAAATGGAAATAATTATCTATAAAATTAGAAACCTGGAAACTGAGTGTTCGATACGATGGAATAAATGGTTGTGGACCATTTTTAGACACTTTAGGAATAAATGCACAGCCATGGTCAGGAAAGCCAAATCTGAATACTACCTTGAATTAATCTCAAACTGCTACTCTAACCCTGCACTATTTTGGAAAGCTGTGAACTATAATAAAAACAATTCTAGCACAGTTCCCACTCAGATCAAATTAAATGGTCACACTCTCAATGATCAAAAAGAGATAGGCTTAGCTTTTAATAAACATTTTGTAGCTGCTGGTCAACTCTTTCAGAATGGAAGATATACGCCTTCTACCACCAGTAGTAACGTACCGCCTGTCTCTCAAACTCCTATTTTCAGCCTTGATCTTCTTCCCACAAGTGTTGTTGTAGATGCACTCCTCGCCATCAACCCCAAGAAGTACATGGGAGAGGACAATATGTGTTTCTCCAGAGCAAAAACTACACATTTTAATGATTTTAATATGTTTACAAAGAATGGATTTTTAATTGAAAGAGTCACAGAGTATAAATATCTCGGCATCTGGTTAGATGATAAACTCACTTTTCATTTTCATATAAATAATCTTGTTTGTCGACTACGACACAAAATTGGCTATTTTTATAGGAATAAAACCACCTTCCCTTTATTTAGTAGGAAAAGGATTATTGAGGCAGTTTTCATGTCTGTCCTTGATTACGGTGATGTGGTCTACCGGCATGCATCACATTCATGTCTTAAACTCCTAGACTCTGTTTTTCACTCTGCTTTAAGATTCATCACAGGAGATGCTTATGATACACACCATTGTCTCTTATATGAAAAGGTTGGGTGGTCCTCTCTTAAAGAGAGACGTGACGCACATTGGCACATTTTTATTTACAAAGCCTTGACCGGGAAGCTTCCTCGTTATTTAACTGAAATGCTGCACATTTCAGATGGGCTTTATCAAACCCGCTCCACTGACATGCTTATGCTTTATGTCCCACAAGCCCGGTCTGAGCTGGGAAAGACAGCTTTTAGCTTCAGTGCCCCCGACTCCTGGAACAACTTACAGCAACAAATTAAACTAAATACATTCATATCCTTTGGCCAATTTAAACAGACTATCTTAGATCTGCCAAACTCTACTTGTAACCGTTTTAATTAGGCTATATTGTATTTTATTCCTTTTAATTACTGCCACTCTTCACCACTTTGTAAATGTTTCAATTGTTTTTTTTCTCTTCACTTGTTGTGTATTTGATGTATTTGCATTGAATATTTTGTATGTAGGCCTATTGTTGTTTTGAATTTGTTTTGACTCGACATCATTGAAAATGAGGGTCACCCCTCAATTGATCTCTCGAGGATAAATAAAAGTTAAATGAAATGAAAAATATATGGATTGTAATTAAACTAGTATTATTAATATCCTGAAGAAAGTCGTGAAGAGCTGGAAGAGTTTAACTCGTCTGTATATACTTTCTGTGTTTTCCTTTCTTTTTTTTTATGTTATGGTTTCAGGGTCTTCAGAGGTAAAAATAATAAAAAAAAAAAAAAAAAAAAAAAAAGGGGGAGAAGAGGGGGGGGGAGGGGGGGGGGGTTTTGATTTTTTAAAGCAGAAAGGGGATGGGTTAAAAAAAATTTTTTATAGTTGTGAAGTACTGATGAATATATTTTGGCCTAGGCATGTGCGGATGTACGTGTACATATGTGTGTGTATATATGTATGTATTGTGTGTGTGTGTGTGTGTGTGTGTGTGTGTATGTATGTGTGTATGTATGTATGTATCTGTATGTATATGTGTGTATGTGTATGTATATGTATATATATATATATATATATATATATATATATAATTTATCATTACTACATTTTGTTGTTTTTGTTTATTTATTTACTTATTCATTTATTTATTTATATTGTTTACATTTAAAAATAAATAAATAAATGTTTGTAGGATGATGTAAATGTAGAAATAACTTATCAGAAATACTATATGATCCTACAATAAAGTATAAAAAAAGACTACTTACCATTAAGAAGGGGGACAATATACAGAGTCAACTGCATATGCACCATACCACAAACACTGCCCTTTATCTCTTAATATGTGCTGTACTGTTCATAGAACTGCTCAAATTCAAGATTTGAAGGTTAAAATCATGAATAAAGCAATCTTGATACTTCTCCTTTTAAATTACTGTCCTACATACTTTCAGTTGCAGGCTTCAAATTCAATATGTGCCTAGTTTTATATTATGTGTATGCACAATATATAGCAACATATCATTAACTAAAAGAAAACAACCAAATCTAAAAGGATCTTTAATAGGCTACTGTATGTCAGGGTACAAGATGTGACACACACACACACACACACACACACACACACACACACACACGTTGTAGACTACTGTAAGTTGACCCTTGAATAGTGGGTACAATGCTCCATGCATGATGGTTTAGTTTAGGGTATGAAGATTGTGTGCAATTTCAGTAATTTTATTTATTTTTGTAACTTTCCATTATTCTTTAGTGCCCACAAGTTGTTTCTGTATGGAAACGGGGACGTTTCTTTTTGGAGGAGGGGAGTTATGTAACCTATTTCCTGTTAAGTGCTTTTATTATGAAGGGGCAGAACGGAAGTGTCAGTCGTGTGAATGTGCCCTATGTTGCAAGGATCTGTACACAATTCTTGGAAGCTGAAAATGTCCCAGTTCTTGCATGGCCAGCATACTCACCGGACATGTCACCCACTGAGCATGTTTGGGATGTGCTTGACCGGCGTATACGACAGCGTGCACCACTTCCCACTAATATCCAGCAACTTCGCACAGCCATTGAAGAGGAGTGGACCAACATTCCACAGGCCACAATTGACAATCTGATAAACTCTATGCGAAGAAGATGTGTTGCACTGCATGAGGCAAATGGTGGTCCCCAGACCCCCAATAAAGCAAAAAAATGCACATTTCAGAGTGGCCTTTTATTGTGGACAGTCTAAGGCACACCTGTGCACTAATCATGATGTCAGATCAGCATCTTGATGTGGCATACCTGTGAGGTGGGATGGATTATCTCAGCAAAGCAGAAGTGCTCACTATCACACATTTAGACAGATTTGTGAACAATGTTTGAGATAAATGGTAATATTGTGTATCTGGAATGAATTTTAGATCTTTAAGTCCATCTCATGAAAAATGGGAGCAAAAACAAAAGTGTTGCGTTTATATTTTTGTTGAGTGTAGTTCGGAGCTAGTTCGGAGCTAGAGCCAGTGTTTTGGTTTCACACCGCCAGAGAGCCTGCTCCGGGCTGTAAAAACCGGTCCTACCCTATCCTCAGTATTGAGCTGGGCCAGAGATGAGAACTGCCTGCGCCAGCGGCTGGGGGGAGAGATTATCCTGACCAACCAGACCAACTCAAACCTCATGCCCGCCATATTTAAAAACACCGCTACTAGACGTAAACACAACATAATTACCGAACGTAGCGATCAAATTGACGGGCGAAAATACGCTGCATGGGTTAACAGAGCAAAGCGAGAGGCAACACGTGCAAAAATAAGACGTTTCTGCCGCTAGCTTTGGAATTAGCCAGGAGAGCAGCGGCGTCGGGCGACGTACACACACGTTTACAGAGACGTCATGACGTTGCTCTATTGCCGGCTCCATGGCTCCATGGCCATCTGGAACTGGCTCTTGGTTCTTTTTGGTGTGAAAAGGGTATCTTGAGTCAGAAGCAGCTGTCTGAGCTGCACAGTTTCATTGTAGGCTGACAAAAATTGCCCGACATTGATTTTTCAAAGGGAAGGAACAAAGTGCGTCCCTTATCAGTTCAGTACAAAATGGGTCTTTCACTTTACAAACGAGACGGTTGGCAACCCTAGTGGGTATGTTAATTTCCCCACTGGTTTTTGATGGTATTATGAGTTATTTTGTTTTTGCCATGTTGATTTCCAGTTTACTTGCCAGACACTGGTCACTGACCTGGCTAAGGTAAGCCTCCTCGTGTTTGGCATATTAGCTTCTGGAGGAGTAAAAAAAAATGCTTAGCACACACAGAGCAGTCAGAGCAAAGAAAAGCCCACGTCATGTGTTCAATATAAGGTGTTGACTGATGTCAACTCAAGAGGGACTTCTGTATGCTGTCCACTTTTGACTGACCTCTAATGATGTGTTCTAGTTTCCAAAGAGAGTGCAGAATGTCTACTGACTTATGTCAATGTGTGGGTTTCCTATCTTCTGGACGGCTCAAATGTTTTGCTCAGCAGCAGTAGTTATTATAATATGTTACTGAGCAACATTAACAACAGTAGTGAAACAACTGCAGTGAGAAATACAATCCAGAAACATTTTGGAATAATTCATGTGGATAACCATTTCAATGTTATAATTTTATAACACAGAATTAAATCTCAGTGATTGCACACACATAATAAAAATTGTGTAGATACGACGTCATGCTCACACATATTGTCAGCATCAGGTTGGGAAGATTGTATGTCCTGTCAAGATTTAAGATTCAAAGTGTTTATTGTCATATGCACTATAAGAAACATGTTCTCAGTCATTCAATGAAATTCGTCTTTTGTTTATCACAGACTGAATGCCAAGAAAGAAACATGAAAATATGCAATATACAATATAAAAGTAAAACTAGAAAAAACAATAGAAAATATACAATTGAAACGGCAAATAGAAGAGCAGCAACTAGATGAAAAAACAGATTTAAGTTAAAATAAAATAAACAGAATAGTGCAAATCCAAGAAAGTGTGCCGTTGTGCATAACCAAAATGTACAAATGTAAACAGTGGTGGCAGTCCTGAAGTAGAATAATAACAATAACAACAGACTCCTATCTGTTGTTTAGGAGTCAGAGGGCAGTGGGAAAGAAAGAGTTCTTTAGTCTGGTTGTTTTGGACTTCACACTTCTGTATCTCCGTCCTGAGGGTAGGAGTGTAAACAGTCCATGCTGGGGGTGGGTGGGGTCCTTGAGTATGGAGGCAGCTCTCCTGTGGACTCTGCCGTGGTAGATGCTCTGCAGAGAGAGCAGTGGAGTTCTGATGATTTTCTCTGCAGTCTTTACCCCTCTCTGCAGTCGTCTGCGGTCCAGAGCAGAAGTGCAGCTGTACCAGGCGTAGCTGATACAGCCAGTCAAGATGCTCTCAACAATGCAGCTGTAGAAGTTTGGTGGTGTTGTCAATGTGGGAGGCGACACAGTCATGAGTGAACAGGGTGTTGAGGATTGGGATGAGCACGCAGCCCTGTGGCGTGCCAATGTTTGTGATAGTCTCGCAAAGCCAGACCAAACTACAGCAAGTAGTATGGTCTGGAAGCACTCTGTTTAGAGCCGTCTATTCGGGTGGGGAAACCGGGGGAAACTGGGCTAGCCTGTTTGTATTTGTTTAAACCAATCACAATCATCTAGGGCGGGGCTAACCCCGGGAAGCAGCAGCGGTGTCCTGCAAAATAGTGCCGGGGGGGGACTTATTTTTATGGAACGTCTTCACGTCCAGAGACTGTCAGAGAAATGGCTAAACCCGCAAACGCCACACAAAAACTATTAAAGACAAAAGGAATATACGTAGTGTGTTGCTTTCTAACCAGGATGTCAAGACACCATACATTTTAGCCCCCGAGGAGCTCACGGGATAACTTAACCGGAGTTAACTAGCCACGTAGTGTTATCTCTGGTAACATTATCATCGGTGGTTGAGAGGCAAGGCTACGGCGGTCGAGTAGAATTTTTAGCATTCGAGAACTTATGTCACCACCTCCTATCGCTGTAGTCAGAGCCGTAGTCCGTCTGTTTACAGGCAGAACAGGGTTTTGACGTTGTGAGCGCTACACCAACTGCAGCAAGTAGCCGTAAGAGTTGCTAGGTGATAGTGGAAGCCGTTGGAATCTTTCCCCGTCGCTAAAACACCGCTGCTAGAAAGGGAACGGCGGATCTTAATCTAGCTGGTTATAAGGTCCGGTGCTCAATTCAAACCCCCACGCTTCATTTTCCAGAGTTTATTTCTGCCCGGGGGTAGTTGTACAATGAAGTTGGACAGCTAGGCTAGGCTGTGTCCCGGACCACCGCCGCCAATATTATTAAGTATTGCCACACTTTATTTCTGTCTACAGTAATGTGACTTCTCACACCGTGTGTGTGTGTGTGTGTGTGTGTGTGTGTGTGTGTGTGTGTGTGTGTGTGTGTGTGTGTGTGTGTGTGTGTGTGTGTGTGAGAGAGAGCGCTGCACATAAGCACACGGGTTGACTGTGAGCGAATTGTTTCCGAATTTGAGGGGGATCACAATAGGGTAAAGCCAGCAACCGGAAAAGGAGGGGGCTGCGTCAGGGCTGCGTAGCTTGCCGCCGCAAGCGAATAGACGCTGGCGGAAGTGGTCATGCCAGACTATGTTTGTGATGATGCTGGCTGAAGTACAATCCTGACAGACTGGGGCCTGCCAGTCAGAAAGTCCTGGAGCCAGTCACAGATGGTGGGGTGTACACAGGGTTCCTCTCCTGCATAAGAACAAAGGCTGAGCCCAAAGAGAAAGAAGTTATTTTGACAAGTCACTCACACCCAATAAAAACGGAGACATAGTGAAGTGCAGCGAGACAAATGACTGTCCAAGGCTTTTAACCGCCAGCAGCAGAGCTAAGTCGGCGAAGTACAGCCAAAAAGGACTACGACAAAAAGTAGTCCCTTAAAATAAGCTCGTCCTTGTTACAACTGTTTTTTAATGAGTTTGTCACAGGCTAAGATGCACTGCTGTTTTAGATTTAGTTCAGAGACATTGGAGTGGCAAAGGTCCAACCACAGGGGGAGTATTAGGAACACCAGAACCTAACCATGTCAGAACACAATCCAACCAGACAAAGAAGTGAAACCTGCATTAAAAGAAAAGAATGTAACGGCTGTATTGTTTTAGGATCACTGTGGTCTTACATTGACGACATGCTTACCAACACCTGATGACAACCAACAGGGCTGTGCACAGACAATGTTTGGGGGGTCAGGGGCTCAAGCAAGAAAAAGAAAAGGGCACTAACCCCACTGACAACAAGCCCTATTCTCACCCTGATTCTGTCACCTCGCTGCCATCCATAATCACACACTTTGTTCATAACATGGGACCTATTTATATTCTACGTAAATGATTACATTATTTCCCGAGTAAACCACAGATTGGACATATCTGCTTCAGAAATAAATTGTATATTTGTAAGTTACACTGCATGACATGGGAAATGTTTTAAGGTAAATTAGACTAGTTTGGTTGCTAGCAACTACAGGAAACCATATTCTACTGACCTATTTTTTTGTCAACAGAAAACATAAAAATTCAGCGTTCTTTTGGTTTCATAATCAGAAGAGTGTCTACCTGAGTGATATCGTTTCACTATAACTGAACTCGGGTGGGAGTGGAGAGATGCATGCTTTCCATGACATCTCAGGACATGTGGCAAAGTTCATTTGAGAGGGTGGGACCTTGCAGAGTACTTCCTAAATCTATTTAGGCATACAGGGGAGAACGGGGGAATCTGAGGCATCGGGTAACGTGAGCCACCCCCTGTATCTAGGCAACGGAAAACATTTGTGGTCATGTGAGATATATGTTTTCAAGCCCCTCTCATTTCCCCATGGCCCTGAAAGAGAAGACCTCATGGTGCTGTGGTAAGCATGTTTTTTCACCAAAATAGGTATTTTGCATGTAAAAGTAAATGTTCTTGCTGTCAACTTAATCAACTGTTGTGCCAAAGCAAATGTATTCACGTAGAAAAACTTATATCAAACGTGTTGATGAATTACCAACATATGAAACCATGTGATGCTGATAACTGAATATTAGCCTGAAATGCTAAGAGAGGTAGTTTTTTCTCAAATTGTGGTGGTGGGGGAAAGTGAGCCAAATAATGTGGGGGAAAGTGAGCCACTGTCTCACTTTCCCCCACCATGAGGCACAAGTTAAGTTTAGTCTTAAACATGTTTTAATGTAATATTACATAACACATGTTTTATTTTAATGTCATACATACATTGTAGAAAAGCCATCATGCCAAGGAAATACACCAGGAAGACGACCTGGGGCAACCACACGGAAAGAGCACCTTCTCATCTTTCCCTGTATCCTTCAGGGCTGGAATGTAGAGTAGGCCTAGTTGTAGAGTATGACAGGCTGATGTTATAATCCAGTTGGGTCTTCTCCTGTGTTCTGAGTTCCAGGCTGTTCTCGCTGGTTCTGATTTTCCTATGCTTTGACCCCCAGACACTAGCTGGCTCTAAGGGTCCTGTGTTCTGACCCCCAGACTGTGTTCTAATCTAACTGGTTCTATCTTTCATTTGAATCTTATTAAAACCTTTTGAATTATAATATGTTGTATTTGATTTTGTTCAGAGTTACTTTCAAGTGTTTAGAACATTTGCTTTGCTTAATTGACCAAACCCCATCATTCTTTTACTAGTCCGACATTAGTTCTGGAATGTGTGGCTAGCTTTCAGGATGCTTACTGTTACAATATGTGTTGTTATGGTAGTTTCAGAGTGGAAAAAGTAAGTGGATCAGTTTACCCCACAGCTGGGGTAAAGTGAGCCACATGACAACTTTTTTTAAAACAATCATATTTTCACTGCCCTTTGTCTTGAAAAAATTCTTCTAATGCCCATTTCTAGGAAACATCCTGAATTAATGGGAAATGTGTAAATTTGACTGATAAATCATTTTAGCTCCCTTAGAGGGGAGCAAATGTAAAAAGTGGCTCAGATTACCCCATTCTCCCCTATATATATATAATTATTATTATTATTATTATTATTATTTATTTTTTCTCTTTTGTTGAAGGTGCTACGAGGATTTTTGTTGTATTTCTGAAACAATTTCATTTTTCCTCTGATGAGCATAAATGACATGTAACAGCAAACAAGAGCATCAGTGCGTTTTTCTTCGCTCACCCAGGAACAACAGCTGGCGTTTTTGTCCAAAGGGGGTGCAGGAATGAACACATACTGAAAGTTCCCCGCAGCACCTTTTTAAGGATACTTTTGGACTCTGGGGACACAAGGGGCAGATGCTCAAGCCCCCCTTGGGTCCTATTTGTGCACGTGCCTGGTAAGAAAACACGTTAGACCCATTTTTTAATCAATTCACTGCCAACTGCTTTCATTTCCTCATGACTCAAGTATTGTGCTTTAATAAGTAAGTCTCCAATAGGAGCCAGCCAGATCTACATCTGCTATTAGACAACCACATAAAAGGGCAGCAGGGAAAGTCCAAATGTATCACTTCCACATTCTCACACATTGCACATGGCAAAGACATTTCTACACTGAGGCACAACTACAACACAGACTGTGGAGTTTGCTGTGTTACTCTACTCCTTCTGGCTCTCTCTCTCTCTTTCCTTATGAAAAGGGAAGTAAGGGAAGGCTGGAGGTTCCTTCATGGGAGGTCTGAGGAACAACTTCCACTGTGCTGGGCTCAGGTCTGTGAAGTCAGCAGGATAACCAGGTCCCATGTCTGCCTGTGTCACATGTTCAGGGATCAGAGGAACCGGAGGTGCAGGAGTGTGTGTGTGAGTGTAAGTAAGACTATGGGTTTGACCAGATCTTGAACCGAGCAGCACATGATGCCCACATACCGCCAGCCAGCCAGCTTCTAAAGTCCAACTGGAATCAGCAATTGACCCTGACACTAATATCATCAAGCTGCGCTCCAAGTTAAATGGTCACAGTGCAAACATGGCGCCCACTTCAAAGAGTCCGGGGGATTACCTCTGAAAAACAAAGGGCATGACACTGTTTAAATTCAAGCACTGGGGAACTATAGTGGGACGCCAGAGAGAGAGAGAAAGAAAGAGAGAGAGAGAGAGAGAGAGAGAGAGAGAGAGAGAGAGAGAGGCCACATACACAGGAGCTGTGGCCCTGCTAGTCTTTTTAGAAAGCTTCAACATCATGCCATGCTAAAAAATAAACTTTGAATTAATTCAGGATTTGAAATAATAATAATAATTTCCATTTATTTTAAGCCATCAAACACAAACACAAAACTTCACCTTAACTGAGGCTTTTTTTGGAGCACAGCACTGCAAATTATGATGGACCTCATGGAATGAGACACTGTTACTGATGCCATCCCATTTCTATTTGTCAAGATGAATGTCAGCAAATGCAGTGATCAAGCTTTAGGTTGCTACAACCATTCCCACATACTGCGCACATCTGAACAGTGCAAACAGGGTTTGCCAAATCACATGTTTTCACTGGGTGAACATATGGACGTAGAGTCGAAACAATCTGGAGCTGGAGGGCCTCTGCATTTTCTAAACTTATTGTGCTGTGTTTCTTTTTTTGTTTTGTCATTTATTGTCATAATTTGGTCATTCCTGTGAGTGGAAAATGTGGACCACATGGACTCTATGGTGTTTAAAAAATCTACCTAAAACCCTAACCTTAGTTTACCCTCATCATGACCTTTACAATTAACCCCAAAATGTATTCATAAAGAAGCCATTTTGTTTCTATTTGATTCAATTGGAAATTCCTTGTATTGACAAATAGGATACATGTGGTAATATATACTGTTGATTTGGTTCAGGGTTACAGGGCTGCTACATATTTGGTGACGAGAGACTGTGAGAACAGAATTTAGGAAATACTGAAATCTCAAATTCCTCTGAGAATGTCTACCTCCTAAGACATTTTAGGTTTGACTTTAAATAATCTGTATTTCTAATAAATACTGTTTAAATTGGACTTTTTTTCTGCATATGTTCCCAATATATTTTATTTAATTTACAGACAACACAACCTCACTGTACCTAATGGTAGCTTTAGCCCTGCCTTATGTTGCAGTTGTGTTTTCATATAAATACATTGTAAAGACAATGAAACTGATGTAAAGTTGTAGAGAGGAGCACATTTTGGGATCAATTACCCTCTGCAATAGCTATATCAAACCACTTAAGACACATATAGTACACGTGTTCACATTGTATGTATCAAACTAATGTGTGTGTGCCTGCTGCTATGTATGCCTCTCATTTCAATGTGGCACTGGATTTTAAGACTAATAATGATATTATTGATCAATATTTGTATTGCTCCACAATAAGCAAGCCATACATACGATACCATGAATTATTCAGAAGGAAGCCCTCCACGAACACATTGTCCAAAACCTAAACCAACAAAACATTGGGATTGGTTTTGATAATACGAGGATCAGAGGACAGACATCTGTAGTAATGACTGATCTCGCATGTTGATATCCATAATTGCACATTCCTAAAGACATTCCTGATAGAACTCGCAGGAAAAGCATGTTTACTAGTTGACCTATCTAGAAGTAGGGGTGTGTGAGTGGCCTCCGCAGCAGCTGACTGTGTCTGGTGGCTGCTGATGGAAAGCGGGAAGAAGTTGACTCAAGGCCTTTGCGCACCGGACATGTCGCAAATAAACAGCACAAAATGCCAATCGTAGGGGGGGCGCCCTTAGCTCAGTTGGTAGGGCGTCCCCCCCATGGGCCTCGGCCAGCAGCGGTCCCGGGTTCGATTCCAGCCCGCGGTCGTTCTCTGCATGTCACTCCCCTCTCTGCCCCATTTCAACTCTGTCTCTACAATATCAATAAAGCATAAAAATGCCCAAAAAATATCTTAAAAAAAAAAGCCAATCTTTTGGACCGCAAATTTGACGCGTCTGACTATCGGTAGCAACTTCTTAGAATAATCAAACTCGATTACTCGAACTCGAACGTGCGAAAAAGTAAAAGATGGAATTTTGCAAAGCGAAATTACGTTGCTGTTATGGAAGCTTGTTTTCGCTCTATAAATGTTCGATAATTATTATTAATGTGCGAATCAATTGCACGAGAAAAAAAAACGCCTCCGGTGTGCAAAGGCCTTCAGTGGGAGTTAGTTGTTTGCTCTGAGCTGGAGGTTAACTGCTCCATGCTGGAAACACACACTCATTAACGTTGTGTATGTAAGCAGAGCTGATCTGTGCCAAATATATCTTTGTGTCGGTAAACTAAATAAAAGTATTTGGACATTTTTTGAGAAAGCAACATTTAATTGTGAATCACCAATATTATGATTGATTCTACCTAAGTGAACTAAGGGAAATTTTTACAAAGTTGCGATTTGAGGCTTACGTTTGAGAGAATTCCCCTGAACTGCAAGTTAGCAAATATACAGCCAACTGAATTGAAATGCCTTTTGTGGAAACTCAAACCACAACTCTTCAAATAATTGGCCACAAAAGGATTTAGGCCTGGATCGAATGTGACCACACAGATTAATCCCTTCCACATAATGGCTGATGGAATCCGTGACATATTGGAAACCACACTAGAACACATCATGTGGAGCGAAGGTCTAAACGTGTAGCAACCATGCTTTTCAGGGGTAATTGTTTTCCAATAAGTCCACAGTTCTTCTAGTTGAACTGAATCAGCCCTTTAGATTCCAGAATTCCTGGACAGCAAAGACTTTTTAACAAAATTGTCAAAACATTACCTTTAAAACGTTGAAGTCATTGTATGAATGCAAACTATTCCAAAATATCCAGGGACTTTTAAGGGTGGAAAACTGTATACAAAACATAACAAGTCACAGTCCACTTTGTAGCTTTTGCCGCTTGTCTTAAAAGTTGGTAAAGTCAAAAGTCAAAGTCAAAATTATTTCTACAGCACATTTAAAAACAACATCAGTTGACCAAAGGGCTGTATATGATACAATACAAAATAACACATAAGATACATGAAAAAAAAGTTAGGAGTGTCAAAGTCTCACCTTGTGTTAAAGGCCAATGCAACAAAAGTGAATCTTCAGCAACGTATTAAACTGTTCACCTTCACAGGGATCCAGGTTCTATTCATTCACACCAGGGCCGGCGGTAGCCAGGGGCCAGGGTGGGCCGTGCCCACCCAAATGTGGGCTGTGCCCACCCAACCAAAAAAAAAAAAATAAATTCTTTTTTTTTTTTTTTAGGTGGAAGTCCAGATCCACTATCGGACGGACCTGTTCATTCGCTGTCCAAGAAATTGTCAAATAAAATTCAGACAATTAATTAATACTAAAGAGTATACCATTACCATGCATTGCTTCTAATTGTATTATTGGGTGGGCAGGACAGCCTGCCTCCAAGTTACCCACCCGTTTATAGTGGTCACTGGTCAGCAGAGCAAGCCCGAGGCATAAGCGGAATGAGCGGTTGTTTAGGGTCCCGACTGCCAGGCCCCCCCCAATTTTTTTTTTTTTAGTTTTTTTTTTTTTTAGTTGTGTGTTTGATATCAACATCATATTATGTAAATTTAAATTATAATACAATAAAAGGAATACAGTGTTTTGGTAGATAGTTATTAGCTTAATAATTGAATCAGTTCATCTGGGAGGTAATCCGAGGTTAACTGATCACATCACGTTCAAGTCCATGGCATGCACAGTGTGTATTGAGTTTATTTAAAAATATTTGAAAATGGGGCTGCCCTCAGTTGCCCATGCACTGTGTATACTGTAGTCTATAGCCTATTTCAGCCTCGTCTGTGGAAAAAAAGATAACTGGACAACAGAGTTATTCTGCTTCGTTCCTCTCACTGCATTTAAATTAATTCATTATATTACAGAAAAATATGTCCCGTAAAAGAAAAAGAGCACCAAGCCCATCACAGAGGACCAGAGCCGGCCCGAGGCATAAGCGAACTAAGCGGCCGCTTAGGGCCCCCGACTGCCTGGGGGGCCCCCTAAAAAAAAAAATTTTTTTTTTTTTTAGTTTGTGTGTTTGATATTAACATCATACTATGCAAATGTGAGTTATCATACAAAAAAGGGAATACAATGTTTTGGTCTAGATAATTAAAAATTTAATCAGTTCATCTCGGAGGTAATCCGAAATTATCTGATCATGTCACGTTCACATCCATGCACAGTGTGTATTGAGTTTATTTAAAAACAATTGGAAATGGGGCTGCCCTCAGTTGCCCATGCACTGTGTATAGTCTATAGCCTTTGTCAGGCTTGTCTGTGGAAAAAAAGATACAGTAGCTGGATAACAGAGTTCTTCTGCTTCGTTCCTCACAATGCATTTAAATGCATTCACTATATTACAGAGAAATATGTCCCGTAAAAGAAAAAGAGCTCCATGCCCAACCCATAATATTTTATTTTATATTAATATTTTTATGGAAAATCCATGTGTCCTTCTTCAATAGCTTCTAATTCATCTGACCCAGTGTCTCCAAATTATTTGTTCACACAAGATTTCTCAGATTTAGCCTCTTAATTTTCCTCTCAAAGTGCACCAGATTCATGCATTTCACTTTAAAAAGGTTAAAAAAATCTCCCGGGGGGGCATACCCCCGGACCCCCCTAGGAGGGTCTGAATCTCGGCTGTCTAATATTTTCGCACAGCCGCACAGTGGAGGCACTAGCGGAAAACACTGGGTGTGTGAATGATATTTATAAAAGATCTAGAGTTTCAGCAGCGCTAACATTGGAGAGGGGCCCCCTAATCATATTTCGCTTAGGGCCCCCTGAAGGCTTGGGCCGGCTCTGCAGAGGACCCTGCATACTATTTTATTTCAAATGTGTATTTCTATGGAAAATCCATGTGTCTTTCTTCAATAGCTTCTAATTCATCCGACCCAGTGTCTCCAAATTATTTGTTCACACAAAATTCCTCAGATTTAGCCTCCTAATCTTCCTCTCAAAGGGCACCAGATTCATGCATTTCACTTTAAAAAGGTAAAAAAAAATCTTGTGGCCTCGGCTGGCTACTATTTTCACCCAGCTGGACATCAGAGGCAATAGTGGAAAGTAGTGTGTATAGTATATAGCTCTGGACTACCACCATCCAGGTTGCCCAGTCCCAAAGCTTTCTCTTCAATCAGCTCAGGCTGCCTACAGTTAATACTGCGATTATGAAAAATAGATACATTATGTTGTATATAATGTATATTATATGTTATTCATAAACATTTTAGGAAAAAAACATGCAAGAATCAAATCTCCCACACAGCAACACTCAACGTTTATTTGCATATTGTGTTCTACACAGTAAATGTGCCAAAAAGCAGAAGCAGAGATCTTACAAGGGCTAAAAATTTCGGCTTGCGCGCTCTGCGCGCGCTCACATCTTCGTTCTCCCTGAAAAGTGTGCCCACCTAAAATTTCTACAGGCCCACCCAAGTCTGACTTTCTAGAACCGGGCCTGATTCACACACAGTCATACTGGTGGTAAAGGTTGCATGTAGCATGTCAAAAGATGCATGTCCATGACAGCTGAACAAATTCCACTCGATGTGGTAATCTGTTTGAAACATTTCAAAGCCAATGGGGAAAAAAACTATTAAGTAGACCTGGTGTTTTTGTCAGTCCAGTTCCTGTTGTCATCAGAATCAGAAAATGAATAATTGATCTGCTTAGTCCCATAGGTTGAATTGGGAAAACACATGATATTATTAAAGGGTCGATTGAACATAGGCCGTACTCTATAACCCTTGAAAGATGACTTAGGCAATTATGCTATTAGGCTAACAAAAAGTAGATGAAGAGTAGAGTAATGTATAATAGAGTAGATGTAGAGTAAAAGTAGAGTAGAGTAAATATGATTTAGGCAATTATGCTGAGGCTAAAGATTTTCCATCTCTATGTGAAATTCTAATTCCTCACCAGCTCAGCTGAAGTATGGGTCCCCAAAGGATCGGTTATCTGCCCCCCTTTAAGTTGTACACAAGTGCATCTATTCTTGTTTAGAGTGCAATGCAGCTCATCCAAAATGCAGCTGCCGACTTGTTACCTGCACAAAGAGATGTAAAAAAGGTCACCCCTGTGATCCACTGATGCTAGTTATACACTCAACAAAAATATAAACGCAACACTTTATTGTGGACAGTCTAAGGCACACCTGTGCACTAATCATGATGTCAGATCAGCATCTTGATGTGGCACACCAGTGAGGTGGGATGGATTATCTCAGCAAAGCAGAAGTGCTCACTATCACACATTTAGACAGATTTGTGAACAATGTTTGAGAGAAATGGTAATATTGTGTATCTGGAATGAATTTTAGATCTTTAAGTCCAGCTCATGAAAAATGGTAGCAAAAACAAAAGTATTGCGTTTATATTTTTGTTGAGTGTATATGCTAGTTGTCCCCAGGTCACGGCTGATAACAAACCCTGCGTTCCAATCCCCATACTTCCATACTATTCAGTATGCCAGAAAAAGATTTAGGATGTCCCAATACATACACGTCAATTGTAGTATGCTGAAAATACACAAATGCCCCACTAACTCCAATAGCATTTTGGAGTATTCGTCTTTATTCTTGACATTTCTCGACATAACGAGACAAAATCTTCCTTATCTGACTTCTTTTTCCTCTCCTGTGGCCCTCAAACTCTTCTGTACTTTACTATGTTGTGTAGAAAAAAAAGAAAAAGTATGTGATTTGGAACGCAGGTAAAGTCTGATCGGACATTTTCTATATAAGCCCTGACACTCTGGAACTGAATTTAGAGCAATTGAAAATGTTTGACTTGTGATTATATTTATTCACTGCAATCACCTATGTTCTCTCTGGTCTTATTTTGTATTCACTGTTTCTGTGCTTTTGTTTATTCTGTTTTTATACCTATTCTATTTCTGTTCTTTCTTATGATATTTGTTTGGCTTAGTTCTGTCTGCCTGTCTTCTTACTGGAAATAGGCCCTGCTTTTATTTTTCCTCATTAAAGGCTTTGTAACAGTGTTAAGAAAAGGTGCTATGAATTTATATATATTATCACCTTATACAGTTACAACGAATGTGGAAGCCACTCAGCAAAATTAAATGAAATATTAACACTTTACCTTTTAGCTCTGTTTCTACCGACTCCTTAATACTAAGCTATACAGCCGTGGAAAAAATCAAGAGACCAGTTTGGATTTTTCTTAAATCTTTATCTCTACATTATTTATTGAAAATGCTCTAAATGCCAATATTTTGTTTGTGAATTTGGTAGAAATGTTGTCAGTAGTTTATATTATAAAATCAAAATGTTCATTTCAATCAAACATATGCCTCTAAAGAGTAAAACAAGAGACATTGAACATTTGGAGTGGTATACTCATAATGTAGGCAGCTACATTAAAAAAAGCAAACAGGAAAATGGTGATACAGTATATGATAAATCCCATATTGTCTCCAAATACAGAATAGCCACAACAACTCCCCCTTAAATGTTCTAATGTGTGCTTATACTGTATGCCATGTATAGGAGGTCAGCCGTGAACAATAGACAGTAAATCAGTATGTCCGTCCTGGGAGAGGGATCCCTTACTCTGTCAACTCTCCCTGAGGTTTCTCAATTTTTAATCCCAATAAAGGTTTTTTTCACTGGGAGTGTTTTCTCAGCCAATCTAAGGGTCTAATGGCAGGGTGTCGTACTGTATGGAATGTAAAGCCCACTGAGGCAAATGTCTATTTGTGATATTGGGCTATATAAATAAAACTGATTTGGTTTGATAGACCAAGAAAGGCCTGAGAAAGGAGAGCCCATATGAAGATCTCCACCTTATCTTTTGACGTGCTCAGTCCAGTTCAGGCTAAAGCGCGGCCAGGACAGTGATGATAGAAAGGAAGCGGTGTGGAGAATATAAAGAGGGGGAGCATGGCTGACACTGTATCCAGCTAAACAACAGAATGGAGCCTCATCCGCCATTTTGGAGGAGGATGCCTATAGAACAGTCGGGGTATGAAATATGTTGGCGTGCCTTGAACCCCCCCCCCCCCCCCCTTGTCCAACTCCTGCTAATTACACAGGGAAATGAGAGAAAAGGCCAGACTCCCACCACCCACACACACACACACACAATGCCTGCCACAGCACGACCTTCTTAAAGCTGTGAAGATTTTAGTTCTTGTATTTTTTACTTATCATTACGTGGTTTCACACACACACACACGCTCCGTCAACCACCACACCAACAGCAGCAACATGTCAAATGAGTGAAATGGAGGCACTTCGCTGCTTTGAAGATGGAGCCCGTTTTCAGCCTGACAATCTCTGAGGTGTCTGCGACAAGAAGCCTCCAGCAATGACTATACACAGGGAGGTGAAACTGGAAGGAGTATTCAGCAACCGTCATTTCTAACCAAACAAGATCACTGGATTGGCAGTAAAATGTAAAAGCAGCGAAAAAGAGTTTATGTAACATTGTCTGAATCAGTCATTCGATATGAGGGAGAAATGTTTTCAGCAATGTATGAGTCACGATTTGAAAATAGTCAGATCTCCCAATGCCCTAAAGCAGGAATATGACCTGGTCTTTAACCCTGGATTACATAAAACACAACAGCATATAGTTAACACAACAATACAGAAGACAAAATATTTTGGAGAAAAAAAATGTAGTTTTTAAATTGGTTTCTTTATCTTCAGACGGTGGTACACAGTTGATGTGAACAATGTAAAACCTCTTAATTTAGAGAAACGTATTTGCAGTTTTTTATTGGAATCATTTTGCAAAAATAAAATATTGTACAATTAATAAGAATAGAGCAAACTATAAACATGAACGATAGCAATGTTATACTATGATGTAATAATACTTACTCTATGTCAAGAACACATCTAATAAGGATTCTGATAGACAGAGCTGAGTCCTGCATTTGTGTGTGTGTGTGTGTGTGTGTGTGTGTGTGTGTGTGTGTGTGTGTGTGTGTGTGTGTGTGTGTGTGTGTGTGTGTGTGTGTGTGTGTGTGTGTATGTCCCTTCCAGTGATCCCCCTTGTAGAAGTCATATTTCCCAATCCCACACTGGTTTCAGCCTGCCTGCCTTGTGTAACCTCCTCCTGCCCCAAACCACGTGACATGTGGGAGTGTGTCCAGGTTCAATTCCCCCTCTAGGATCTACGCTCAATTCTTCTACTATAAAAAAAAATCTGACTATTGTGATTGAAGCAGATAGGAGTGAAGCCTGGCCTGGCACCGTGAGGACTGACATTCCCCCAGTGCAGAGGAGAGAAAGCAACACAGAGGTCACTGAGGTAAGAACACACACACATCACTAACACCAACCCTAAACAACTCACTATTTCTCTTTAAGTACAACACTTTTCTTCCTTAGAAATTGAAAGTGTTCATTTTCTATAGATTTACGGTGCCTTTTCTTCCATTTTAGTCAAAATAAAAAATTATGATGTATACATTTACAAAAATGAATGAAGATAATTCATTGTGTTCAAATTTGAGCATGCACCAGCTTTTTCCTGATCTTTCACACAGATTGTTAAGTATAGTTTGTTTTACAATGAGCAAAGTTTCAGTAATTCCACAGGTTTTTTTGGCGTTTTGACCGTGGGGCACCCATTGGGTGTAACATGCGTGTCACTACGCAATTTAATATGTACCTAGAGATTTAAGATATTAAGTGTAGTAGTAATGTTGTTTACTCTCCAATGTACACACACACACACACACACACACACACACACACACACACACACACACACACACACACACACTCACACACACACACTAACCTATCAAACATATGGGGGAAAAAAATGTCAAAATATATACATGTATTCAAAAGAAACTAGGCACATTACAACTGTGTGGGTTTTCTTTCAGTTGAAAAATAAAAAGTATTTACGTGCAATTCCAGTAAAAAAGTGCATGGTGTGCTGAAGAAAACAGAAGAAGAAAACACATATATATATATATATATATATATATATATATATATATATATATATATATATATATATATATGTGTGTGTGTGTGTGTGTGTGTGTGTGTGTGTGTGTGTGTGTGTGTGTGTGCATGAGTACATAGTATATATATTAATAATGGCACATTTTCTGATTAGGGCTGGGCGATATAAGGCCCAGACTTTGTAGCAGACTTCACAGGCCGTGAATGAGTTGTGGGGTTGGTTGAGGCTTTACTGTAGGCTAATTGGCTTTCAGGCTAATTAGAATAGGTTGTCTAAATTGCTGTGACGGAATAAGGACATATACTGAGAGAAATGCAGCCTCTCACACACACACACACACACACACACACACACACACATGCACACGAAGGTGTTGTATGGTTTGGATAGAGTCTAGAGACTGATGTATGGACTTTAGATGGGAGTGAATGAAGCAGACGAAGTGGTGTTTATGAGTGCGGGTAAGATTGTGTGTGTAGTTAATAGTTTCAGGTTTGGGGACTGAAGCAGCGCCGGCAGCAACTCAACTCAGCTGTTGAAAGAAGTCGCAGTTGAGTGTCTGGCAGCAGCAGCGCTATAAGGCTGCGAACACACGCATGGCCCAATGACAAACGGTGGCTCGTGTCAAGTTGGCGCAAACCACAAGCGCATATTTCACCTGCAAATATAGGCTACAGCGAGGCCTGTGCGCAGTCGAGAAGCTGACTGATGGCTGCCGATGGGTGACTAACATCTCTCTCACACACACACACACACACACACACACACACACACACACACACACACACACACACACACACACACACACACACACACACACACACACACACACACACACACGATGCCTGCCACATTACGACCTGCTTAAAGCTTTGAAGATTTTCTTAAGAATTATTTTCTTATATTGTTTACTTATTAATAAGTGGTTTCACATTCAGGCCGTTGTGAGGCTGGTCAGTGTAGTGAACGCATCAAGTGACCCACAGCAGCCTTTACTGCGTTTATTTTACTGTAATTTAAAAAAAAAAATCCAACAATTTATTTTATTACTTTATATCAAATTATTATGTATGAAACTGCGGTTAGGGAAAACAAATGGAAATGTGAAGCTCTAATGGCCCGCTGTTCTGAATTGAATTATAATAGGGCTAAGTAAAATACCAACGGGTGATCTGAATAAAAAGCTTAATGTAGGCTAACATTTTAATCCAGGATCTTTAATATTTTTCGCTAGTGGTTTAGGGCACTTCCTTATTAGTAGGCCTACTAATTGAATGTAGGCTATCCTATGTTAATAACTTTGTTTATTCGCGCCTGAGTGTGATTCAAATCTCCGTTATTGTAACCAAGCTTTTTTTCTGACCAGAGACTATTATATTTTTTTAATAATGAAGGCCAAAGTGTTAGTGGATATAGCGGGCCTCGCATTATTTTCTCAAGTCGACCAAGTTATTTGTTAAATTGGGATGCGCGTAGATCTTTACTTTATATTCTTTAAATCGACAGAGATGATCTCGCCAGTTGATGTATTGAGATGTAGCCTAATCCATGGATTTAGGAAGAATATTGAATTCTAATTATTTTTCATAAATAGCCTGGGCCTATATTGTTTGTGCGTTTTACATTTCATATCTACTGCAGTAGATTTGCACATTCAAATGTGTTGTTGCTGGTCAGAAGTATAGCCTGGTGTATAAGTGTGTATGGGGGGAATCGTTTTCCTATCAATAGTTATTCATTCTTGCGGTGGATTTGTCGCTGAGCCCGTGATCATTTAAGGCAATCGAACGCTGGAGATCATTTCCTTGAGTGAAGCGTATATTTTTTTTTATTAATTTTAAATATTTATTCATCTTTAATAATATCTTTTGATTGCAATGTAATGTAATGTAATTGATGTAAATAACAAAGTTTGACCAAATTGGTTCAGCTTTGTTTGTCCATGTTTTGTCCATTCCTACCTGAAAACTTGTGCGCGCAACAGAGAGAGAGAGAGAGAGAGAGAGAGAGATTTAAAAGTCAAGCCCCTTGAGTGTGCACATACTGTGGCCAAAAGAAGCTGATTCCGATTCTGGTGTTGTATAGCCACATTTTCCACTTGTAAACAGTGAGCAGTGTGTGTGCAATAGCTCAGGTGAATGACTTCCTGAGGTCTGGTCCACTCTGCTGACCTCCTATAGAGGTAAATGATGGAGAGACGGTTCACACAGCGGCTCAGTAGGCTACTGCCCATGCAGGGTAAATAATCTGCTCTCCCAAAGCAGGAGGCTCTATGTGGGAACATAATTATACAGTAATGAATTGCAAAGTGTATGTTGGCAGAATGTGAGGGACAGATGTATTTGGTGGTTGTGTTGTTGCTGTCTGGCTGTTGCCGAGGCTCAGAGGAGGTAAAGTCCGCCTGGAAGGCTCTGTTTACCGGCTGCAGAGTGAGGGCATGCCCAGTGAGAGGAACGGGGGACAAACCACTCTCTCCCATACTGCTTTTCACACAACCAGGGGGCTGAGCAACTGTGTGTGTGTGTGTGTGTGTGTGTGTGTGTGTGTGTGTGTGTGTGTGTGTGTGTGTGTGTGTGTGTGTGTGTGTGTGTGTGTGTGAGCGCGCTTCCAAGAAAACAACCCATTGAGTTCCCCCCTTTACAGAGCGCACTGCACAGGCGCATTGAGCTCCTCTGTGCTGGAGTAGCTGAAGGGCACTAAGGCAGAGCGAACCGAGCGACGCACCGACATCAGTCCAGCGCATCGCCGCAGCAACGTCTCCAGAGTCCCGCCAGAGAACACACGCTTTAGCGCCACGTGCACCACCCCGCTGTTTGCAGGCTGGAGACAGAGCCGCGGCGCACAGGGATGGATTTAAGCAGATGATAGCTGAATGCATGAGGTACAGTACACAGACACGTATTAGCTGCTGTGTGTGAAATGGTTATCCGCTGATAATCTGACTGCTTTCAAACAGCGCTGTCCAAGGCAAGGGACAGCGCAGAGTGTGAGGGGGTCTGATCGGGGATATTTGGATCTGTGGATGTGGAGGGAGGGATGTAGCTGATTAGAATAAAACCGAGGCTGTCTTTTGATTTTCCCCCCTGAATATTAGGCCTATAGGCTCCTTATTGCTTCTTTTTGTTCATTACATTATTACTGTCATCAAATAGCCTACATAATATGTATGCATATAAATATTGGTCTAATTCTCGTTAGGCCTATATCTTATTATTACATCCGTTTATAGTAGGCATATATGCAGTTTATTATTTTCATTATTATAAATGAAACATCTTTTAAATATGTATGCTTAAATATTGGCTTGCACCCAGGTATTAACAGATAATCCCGATCGAAATAACATGTATAGTTTAATATGATTTGAAATAATTAAATAAAAACATTTAAATAATAAGAAATAAGTTAATCTTTTTTTTTATTTACATTTGATTACTTTAAAAATGAATGATGGTGTTGGAAGGTTTTTTCGCACGTTCGCCTTTTAGTGATCCTAAAGCAGTCCTCCACGTCACATGAACGGTTTGGGAGCACGAAGCCACTGGCTTGTTGGGCGCTGAGGTCAATGTGGGAGTTTGTATATGAGATGGCCATCGCATTTCTTTTTGTGTGGGAGTGTTTGATGTTGTCTATAGGTTAAATACCAGCCCTCGACTTTCATCAATTTACTAATATGCGATTCATGAATGGGGGTTCTCCTAGAGGATTTTTTTCTTTCAGAAGGTTGATGCTAATTTATATTGAAGTGTAATTAAACTATGCAGTTGATGAGATATATTTATATATATATATATATATATATATATATATATATATATATATATATATATATATATATTATTTGTTGTTTTGTTAAGACTGAAAAGCCTGTTGGTGCTCAGGCCTTTATCGGAGATGCAGACACAAAATGGCGACAGACTGAAATGTATTACAACTGTCTAACAGGCCTAATATCATACAACACACACACACACATACACACATCATATTGACCAACATCAGGGCTGAAACCAACAAAGCCACTATCAAACCCCTCAACTACTTTAGTGTTCCTGTTAATGACTGTGTATCCACATAATCCTATCTTTTCAGGGTGTGTTTCTGACCATGGGAAAAGTCAAACTTATCCTCTAGATTGTTCCCATATCCACGTCTGCATAGGAAGATTCCTAACACTGTTTATCAGTGCTGCACAGTCATTGTTTCTTCGTTTTGAAAATACAATGTTTTACAAGCCCATTCATTTAAGCAAACATTTCTTTCAGTTCAAACAGCAGTCACAACACCCAACTCCCTGAAAGATTTTAAACATGTAACGTTAGGCAAGGCAAGTTTATTTTTAGAGCACATTTCGGACACAAGGCCATTCAAGGTGCTTTACATAAGCAATAACAAAATACATCAAGTAAGAACAAAATACATCAAGTAGGCACCCAAAATGCAGCTCACAAGAAACCTCTGTTTTTATTTATTAGTTGTTGTTTTGTTTTTTTACAGCGTTGACAGGTATCAGCTCTGTGTTGTGTGTGCAGTAACAATAGTTTTCAGATTGTGTCCAGAGTGACAGGAACAGAAACAATGGGTGCTGCTCTGTTAAACAGTACCAGTGAATGGCTCTGTGGCTATTCTCCCTGTCAGCCCCTTATCTTTATTAGCTTTCACAAATGTCTCCATCAGTTTACAGTAGACACGGCCTCTCCACTTTCATGCCTGAGAGAGTGTGTGTTTACAGGCCCAAGGAATGAAGCACTGTGGGCTCACACACAGGGGCAGGGAGAAGACATGCAACACGCCAGTAGTGCTGTGTTGCAGCTTTAAAGGTGCTCAAAAGAAGCGCACCTTAGGGGTGACGTCATGTCACATACACAGACAATTGTCAATGAACTGATTAGCGGGGGTGGGGGTTATATAGGGACCTTCTGAATTGTTTGAATGTTGATTGATGACGATATGTGACCAAGAGTCATGCGTAAAGAGAAAATAAATGAAAACCAAAGAGAGTTGCAGTTTCTGTCATCCTTGTTAAAATGTCCTGCAAAAGTTGGTGCCGAAACCCGGGATTGTGAAGCAAGAAGAGAACGAAAAGTCCATTGGTTTGCCAGACAAACAAGAAGACAGAAAAAAGGAACAATGACTGAAATCGATCGTCGGAAGAAAAAGAGATCTTCAATCCGAACATCAGAGACGCAGGAGCTTGGAGTCCTTATCGGTGGCGATCACTATTGGAAAATTGTGACGGGAAAATTGGAGCGCCTCTCAGAGTCGCTGGTGGCGCTGGAAAGCAAGTTTGGATGGTTAATTCAAGGAACCGTATCCATGCTTAATGTGACAACTGAAACAGAACCTGCAGATGTCGGAACTCTGCACGTGAGTGTTGGACTGGATGAGGAAATAAATCACACACTGCGCTCCTTCTGGGAAACAGAATCCATCGGGATAATGAATGGAAAATAATCAATGAAAAGTAATGATGAGGCGTTGCAGCTGTTTGAAAAAACTGTCCAGTTCAAAGATGAAAGATACGAGGTGAGTTTACCTTGGAAAAATGAAGATAATGACCTGCCAAAATCCAACGAAAAACCTAATGTAAGCATCCTGCGCATGACCAAAGTCCCGTTTGGTGCTTCCCCTAGTCCCTTTCTGTTGGCAGCAACCATTAGATATCATTTGAAAAAGTATCAGCAAATGCATCCCACTGTGACATCTACCCTTGATCAATGCTTGTACGTAGATGATCTGATCTGTAGTGCCCCTAGTGTAAAGTCAGCGGCCAACCTCTCCACGCAAGCAAAAAGCATCTTAAAAGAAGCGGGCATGAATCTGTGCAAATGGAGCACAAACTCTGAACAACTGAAAACCCTGTGGGATGAACAAATGGAAAATACGACAAGTGGAAATGTCGCAGTGAAAAATAATGTGTTAAAAGTTCTTGGACTAACATGGAGAACGGAACAGGATGACTTTGATTTAAGCAGTTTGATGGAGTTTCTGCAAACCTCAAAAAACACAAAGAGAGGAGTGTTGCAGGCTGCTGCGCGCATCTTTGACCCAGTCGGATTTCTGTCCCCATACACAATCAGAGTAAAATGCCTTTTCCAAAAAATGTGGGAACGAGGCTTAACATGGGACATTGAGTTACCTGAAGATATGTTGCAGCTTTGGCGGCAGTGGTGCACAGAGTTACCTGGCATCAGACAAATACATATTCCCCGGTGCTATCAAGAGGCGTTCACTGACCCAAACCAACCTGAGAAAAAAGAAATCCACGTCTTCAGCGATGCGAGTGAAAGCGCATACTGCAAAGCTGCCTACATGAGTTATCCCCGAACATGGTGAGTGCACAGTGACTCTTATAACAGCAAAAACAAGAGTAGCGCCACTTAAAAAAGTAACATTAACGAGATTAGAACTCCTCGGTGCTGTCATCGCAGCTAGACTCAGTCAGTATGTTATTAAGCACCTTGAAATGGAAAATAATCAAGTGAAACTGTGGAGCGAATCAATGACAACTTTGCACTGGATCAAAAGTTCAGCAAACCAGTGGAAACCCTTTGTGGAAAACAGAGTCCGAGAGATCCAGAGTCTCACAGAACCGGAGCAGTGGGGCTTCTGTAAAGGAAAAGAAAATCCTGCCGATGTCGCCACAAGGGGCATAAGTGTGAACCAGCTGCTAAAAATCGCTGAAGCAGAGCTTCGATCCGATTAACTCAGAATCAAAGTTTCTACGAAGAAGTAAATCAACTGAAAAGAGGTAAAGACGTTAACTTTCAGTCCAAAATTAAATCTCTAAGCCCCTTTTTGGATGACAGTGGAGTACTAATGCCTCGTTTCCACCGAGTAGAGCGGGTCGGATCGGAGCGGTTCGGTCCGGGTAGTTTGATTTTTCATTTGCCAAAAGTTGGGTAGGGTACGGTTTAAGCGCACCTAACCGCTCTGAGCCGCTCCAAATCTCAGTACTCCTCCGTAAGGGTACTAGCCGCCTGAAAGGGTGCCGAAAATGCGGAGCTTCACACTGCCGTCATTTGATTGGCCGAAAGAATCATTTCCGCCATGTGTAGTCACCTCGGCAAGAGTCTTGTGTTTTGGCGAAAATGTGAGCACAGCACCACTGTTTATTGTGTGGTGTTTTTCCTCGTCAATAAATTAATCAGTTGGTTACACTGTGTCCCACTGCGTAGCTGCCGCAGCCAGCACTGTTCGCTCACTGTCTCTATGGTTCGCGATTCTGGCTCACAATCCAGTGCGCACGTGAAGTGACGTAACATCGACGAAGCCTCCATATTAAAACAAACGGGGATGCGACGGATATAAAAGCAAGAGGCAAGATCAAGGCGCAATGTTATGATGAAATAAGAGAGAAAAGTATGTCCCAATAGTATGCCTACTGCATCCTAACTAGATTATTTTTATCGTCAGATGTAGTATGTAGAATAGAAAAAAGAAAGAGTATACGATTCGGAACGCAACCCAAGAGTCATGCGTAAAGAGAAAATAAATGAAAACTAAAGAGAGGTCCAGTTTCTGTCATCCTTGTTAAAATGTCCTGCAAAGTGCTGTACTTTGGCCCTGCATGGCCTCCTTTCTACAGAAAGATTGGTAATTAAGATAACTTGAGAACGCTATAAAGTTATAGGAGAGTGATGGGAACCTGTGGTCAGTGTGGAATACAGTAGCCTAAACATGAGAGACAAATTATAATCAGGATATACATGTCAGTCTGAAATAGCATTGCAAACTAAATGGATGTGTTTGAAGCATAAATAAAGTGCTTGTTATTCCTTCACCAATATTGCTGCCTTGTCTGTAGAACTCAGAGAAGATGGTGTGCAGTGTGGAGCGGGGTGACACCGTGGTCAGCAGCAGTAGGATCACACACACACACACACACACACACACACACACACACACACACACACACACACACACACACACACATGGGGTTAGGAGAGTTAGGGAGCTGTGTCAATGACAATCTGCAGTAGTTCTTGAAGCGGACATGTGAGCATGAATATAATGGATTAAGGTTGGACACTGCAGGGGAATAAGGTACGTTGTTAACTTATAGATGTCATCAGGAAAGCTAGCTGATAACTAAAATAAAATACTTATTAAAAATTGTATTAGTTTTTTCAAAAATGTTTGAATAAATATGCTAATTTGGCAATATCTATATAATTATGGCTACATTTGCATCTCTTTCAACAACAACAAAAAATTTAGATTTTGGATAAATACCTTTTCTTCTAAAAAGACTATGCAGGTCTTAGAAATGCATATCAGGCATGTTTTTTTTAAGATATTTTTTTGGAATTTTTCATGCTTTATTGATAGTGTTAAGAGACAGAGGTGAAATCGGGTAGAGAGGGGAGTGACATGCAGAGAACCGCCGCGGGTGGGAATCGAACACGGGTCTGCTGCTGGGCCCGGCCCGGGAGGTACGCCCTACCAACTGAGCTAAGGGCGTCCCCTAAAAATTACATTTTGCCTGCTATGTCTCACCTTAATGCTTCTTCCATTTCTACTCACACCATGTTAGTTGGATCAGATGTCTGTTAGAAAAACCCAGTCTATCAACTGTAGTTTGGAGCTGCGTCAGTTTTACAACAACAGTACATGTGCACCGTCCAACCAGACTGCACTCTCTCCGTTGCATTTTTTTATCCCAGCTATGATCACAGTATGTCAGTGTGATTTGCTGCCGAGGCTTGTGTCTATAGTCCCTTCCACAAATCTGAACTCAAAGCTATAGGCCTCTGGCTGGCTATTACCTGACCCAGCTAAACAGCTTTGAGTCTGCCTGGGCTAAGGTTCACGCGAGAGGGTCATTAAGTGATAAGATTCTGCTGTAGATTGGATGAGATGGTACAGCACAGCAACGTGTGTGCAAGGTTGTGTAATTTCTTATTTTAAATTTTGAAAACGATAGCAGACGGTGTAGAGAGTGTGAAAAAAAAGTTGAAATCTGGAGCAATTTTTTCATGTTTTTCGTCCAATAATAATCTCCATCGAAAACACAACTTGGCCCGATTCAACACGAGTCATTTTCAACCATTATTATTATTATTATTATTATTATTATTATTATTATTATTATTATTATTATTATTATTATTATTATTATTATTATTATTATTATTATTATTATTATTATCATGCAGTAGTCCAGTCCAAACAACTGACCTCACTTTTGAGGAGGAAACCTACACGGTGAAAGATAATTTGCTGGATTTTATTTCCACATTTGATGTTTTCTTTTTCTTTATTTTTTCAATTATAAGGGAATTTAAGTCACCCTTTGTTTGGGCCAAAACAAATGTGGCTAGTATTAGGAAATTGTGTTTGTATTTGAAGACCTTAGTAGCAGACTTCTATGAGCGGACGAAGGGATTTTATACACTGGAATTAAATTAAAGATAAATATAATAGACAATTTAAAATGTGATCGTCCCATGGTTTTCTAAATGTATTATCAGTGAGCAGGATGGACATTTTTCAAAAGTTGTTTTAAATAAATTTTTCGAGCATACATTTCAGAGCTCTTCAAATACAGATTTGTTATTAATTAGGCCTGGATATCTAGAGAGTCTGGGAAAGGATGTCAGTTAACATTTTAAAATAAATATATAATATGAATGATCTCATGCATGTCAACTGGTAATGCATTTGTGCAAAGTTAAAGGTGAAGTGAGCGATATATTTGTGTTAATATATGTGTTAAATCGCTCTATATTCATACAGTGATCACTTATATAGTGTGCACGTTTCATAACGCAGGTCTCTCTGTCACCCACTCTGCATGTAATCGGCAAATAAACTTTTCGAGTATCCCACAACCTGATATCCAATCAGAAGACAGAACGCTACAAACCGGCGCGTCTCAGTGCCGGTGCACGTACAAAAAGCGACAGATGGTTGAATGTGTATGCGCCAACAATGGCAGAGCAGGTAAAAATCCTTCTCAATGTATTTGGGAAGTTTCGTATGATGGTTTTTATCATCACACTTACGGATCTGAGATAATGCTAGATAACTCGCTGCTTAATGTGGTGACGTGGGGACGAGGGAGGGGACTGCTAACTGCAGTAACTGACAGGAAGTTAGCTAAAAGTACCATTTCGCTTACTGAACCTTTAATACAATGCTTCTTAGGGCGCTCCGGTGGCGTAGTGGATAGAGCGAGTACCATATTGGCTCCATCCTTCGTTGCAGTGGTCTTTACTGCAGGTCATCCCCCCTCTTTCTGTCACCCCATTTCAACTCTGTACTATCTTAAAAATAATCTTTAAACAAAAAAATACAATGCTTCTTAGACAATGGTACATTTTACACAGTCTTCATTACACAATTCATCATTTTGTCTTTACTGTCATGAATAGCCGCCTCACATTCACTGGAAAGAAGCAGTAGTACAGTATATAATAAAGCAGACTAACTACATATGTGCATTTTAACAGAATGCTGTAAATGAAGGGTACACTGATATAATAGCATGGGATTTATAAAATGAGAGTGGACATTATCTCTGTGAGAAGTTGCCACACATGCCTGGTCCGATGTGCATTGAACTATCACATGACACCCAGCTGGCTCTGCATGTCATCCTGTAGAGATGCTGCAGGAGAAGGCTTCAGCTGGGACCCATGGATGTATGAGCCAGGACCAGACCGCCACGGACACAGAGCCCCTCCCAGACCCCTCACCACCACCACCGGGCCTGTCTACAGCTCCCACAATCCCCTGCTCCAGTGAGCCCGACCAGGTACACACACACACACACACTCACGCACACACACACGCACACACACATACACACGCAAACACGCAAAAACGCACACACACACGCGCACACACACGCAAACACGCACAAACGCGCACACATACACACACACATAGGGCCTGAAGTCAAGTAGCTTAATAAAGAGGCACTGTTTTTTTCTCTAAATAGATACAACTTAATTAAAACAAGTTAATTGGGATTCAAGAAAAAGTTAATTATAATAATAAAGGTTCAGTGCAGAAACAGTGGACTTTTCTGTTCACACCAAAAACTGCACCTATTGTAGTTTGATGAGTTATGTGTGAAGAAAAAAAATAATAAAATAAAATACTTCAAGCGATAAAATGCATTCAACCCATCTGGAGAGGAGATTTACACTTATATTGATATAATCGGCAGATTCCTCTATTAGTTGCTCTGTAGCAGGATTAAATGCTTGTATTTTAAATGGCATTATGGTTTTCTTGAAAGCCCATCTCTAATACATTGTGTAGAGTTGAGTGTTGCCTTGTGTTGATTGTAACAGTGCTGTGTGCTCTCCTGCAGAACATTGAGAACATCAAGGTGGTTCTTCACGAGAGGGAACTGTGGAAGAGGTTCCATGAGGCCGGCACAGAGATGATCATTACTAAAGCAGGCAGGTTAGTGGAGCAGGAAACGCACCATCAGTCAGTCACACAACATGGGAAAAGCATTACATGATATGTGTAGGTTCAAAATGGGTCCCAATGCTCATATTCTTATTTTGAACATGTCACGTTGTGCATGTACTCGGATAAGTAGGCCTAGTAACAGCTGTGTGTGTGTGTGTGTGTGTGTGTGTGTGTGTGTGTGTGTGTGTGTGTGTGTGTGTGTGTGTGTGTGTGTGTGTGTGTGTGTGTGTGTGTGTGTGTGTGTGTGTGTGTGTGTGCGCGTGTCTGTGTCTGTGTGTAGGTGTGTGTAGCATGGTAGCATGCATAGCTCATCTATTCCTTTCTATAAGGCTATTAGAAATAATGGAAACACTTTATAATAACTACACACTACTTAGTTAAGGATTAGTAATGCTTGATTCATCATTTATAAAGCATTGTTCCTACATTATAAATGAAGGATTCAATATTTATAAATCAAGTATATACCGTTTAAAAGTAGTTATATATGATTTATTAATGGTTCATGAGATCATACAGAAAGTGTCAGTAGGCTAAATTATTAATAAACTATTTACCTGTACATTTATGCATGCATTCATACATATACTGATTTAGACATGCACCTATGGTTAGTGATTATTCAATGTTTTATAAACACTTATTAAGTGCAGGGCCTGCAATTATTGTTATCCCCCATACTTTTTCTTCTTCTTCTTATTTCTTCTGCCACATGTTCTAGCTAGCTTTAACTAGTCCTGCACCATTGCACTTAAAATTGCAAAAACTTCACAGAACATGCATCCCCACTCCAGGGGGCGTCATATTATTCATTTAAGGAATCCTCCACAAGGTGGCGCTGTTATTAAGCCCAGAATGAAAAATGTTTGAGAGGCTACCCCCCTCACACCGTAAGTCCGTTTGACTTAAAATTTCTCACACAGGTAAACGGATGGTGCTCTACAAAAAAGCCTCTTGGACCATATAAGTCCGCCAGGAAATATTCTTCGCTAATTTGCCTGAACTTAAAAACAGACCTTTCTCAAATTTCACGCAATCAACACCAAATTGACCACAAAGCACCAGCGGAATGAGATACAGATGACTGTAAAAGATTAGTAGGATATCTTGAAAAACATTGACCATAACGTTTATTCAGGGGCGGGGCTCAGCAGCTAATTGGCCATAACTCATTGACCATAGGTCCTATCATCATAACACTTGCTGGATATGTGCAGAACACGTGTGGTAGCATGTCCTCTGAAGCTTTTCGAGCCAAACCCATAGGGGGCGCCACAAATGTGAAAACCATAGCTCAAAAATGCAATATTTGACAGGTCACGCCCCTTTCCCCCTGACTCTGATTGACTTGTCATTTGTTACACATGTACAGCTCATGGTGCACCAACAAAGCCTCTTGGACCATAGGGGTCAGCCATGACCTTTTTTTTCACCTAAGTTGCATAAACTGAAAGACATTCACGTGACAGCTACTTGTTTTAGCGAGGTAACTCAAGTAACATGGCCGTAGATTAAATACCACTGAAAGGTTTACTAGCCTACAGTGTATTACTGTAAAGAGGAGAAATGATTTGGAAAATGTATAGGCCTATTAGGCTAATGTAGGCTAATTATTATCTGCAGTATTGAAAAGTAATGTGATAATACGTTTTATTTTGGTTGTTGGATTCTATTGAATAGCCTAGTTTTGCGCAGAAGAAATGGAGGATTTGTTGATGTATTAGTTTATATTTTGAATAGGCTTAAGTAAATCAATATGACATATGATGTGAAATCAAATGGTTGACTGGGAGCCAATGTGAACAGATGTAACTCTCCTGTTGTCTCTGTCTTCCTATCTCAGTGTAGCCTACATAGACTCATTAGCATCTGCTCATAAGGGTTAGGGTTAGATGCATTGTATATCCCTTTATGTTGTGTCTGTTTCCTTGTTCTATTGAGAAGAGAAGGATCGTTGTGAGACTTCAGGTATTGCCAGCCTTTAAATCTCCTTTGTAAATGCTTTATAAAGCAAAGATAGTCCTCATTTTAGATGAGGCCACACATTTACTTTACTAACAATTTAGTAACTACCTGAGTTTATCAGTATTATTAAGTTGTTATAAAACATCGAAAAAACATACTCACTTACCATTGGTGCATGTCTTAATCAGTATATGTATAAATTAGGTCTGTTAAACGATTACAAAGTTTAATCAGATTAATTACAGGCTGCTGTGGATTAATCACGATTAAATCACGATTAATTCTACGTTTCGAAATATACCGGAAAAAGTCGAATTTTCTCTGTAGGGGAGAGTGGCCTAAGTTGTGCATTTTGGAAGTTGTTCCACCCCTTGTTTCTAGAAAACCGTGGAAGAAATTGGAAATGTGACCACATATTTAAGAAGAGCCATCCATTTGACTCATCTTGTAAAGAAGGGAGACACAAGGAATAAGATATAAGCACATTTAAGCTAAAAAAAACTGTGTTTTGCCATTCAAAGTAAAATTTCCATGATCAAGGTTTTTTGATTATTGTGTCTGAACAATTATAGAAAAGTTTGAAAACATTTGACACATGTTTTAGTGCTTTGGTATTCTACATTTTGAGTCTATACAGTTAGCACGATGTCAGCCCTAAACTGCTGCATCATGCTTATTATCCAAAATTCTGGGGATGGGGTGATTTGTGCCAAAGGGCCTGGGTGAGTTATAACTAAGTAAGTAAGTAAAATGTATTTATAAAAGCACATTTATGACAGTTTGCACTGTCCAAAGTGCTGTACATAGTGCATTCAGTAGGTAAACAATGAAGGTAAAATAACAATAACCAAAATAAAAGACGTAAAGCCCATACATCCACATAAACACAGATAGTATTGCAGAGGTAAGAGAGTTAATGGGGAGGAAACACCAGGGTGTACATATGGGTTTTGAGCCTTGATTTAAAGGCAGAAATGGAGAGGGAATCGCATATGCCAGGTGGCAGTTGGTTCCACAAGCACGGAGCAACTAGTGCAAAGTACATTTCTGAGAGTTGTGCCAGTGGCATGGCTGTATACGCTGGTCACCAAAAGAAAGTGATTGTCTACAGTAGCTCAGAAGAGAGTGACATCTCAATTCCACTTAACGACACCACTGATGAGAGTTCAGATGGCCAGAAAGATGGTGATGGTGACTTTGTCATTGTGAGCTTTGCAGGTAAAACCATTAGATCTGCTAGGCCTTGTTTAAAAAAATTGTCCTTCAATCTTTGTCAACTATTTACTTTATTTACTTTAAATAAACCTTAAATAAATGATTGTCTAATGGATTTGTCTTGCATTACAGTTTATGAGATATATAGCAATGGCACAATTCACCCCATGGTATTCTCTCCAACCGCACAACTTACACCACACCGGGGGCAAGTTGTGCATCAAGACAACTTTTTTTTCCGAAAGCTATATTTCTTCAACAGTTTATTCCAGATCCAAAGTTTTTATTGCCAGGGATGCACAACACCCTGAAATATATGTACATATTTGAGTTGGAGACTTTACTGTCAAGGCCTTAATTTAAAGTCACTTTGAGTGAAAAGTTGCACAACTTAGGCCACTCTCCCCTGTATTGTTGTATGAACGGAAAAATAAATGATCGTATGTAAATTTAAAACTAGTCTTTTTATTAATTGCAAATCCAAATTATCGTTTTGATACAAAAAATACATTTAAATCAAACTCAAATATGCCTACCACACCATAATTCAATTTATCTGTCTCTTTGCTATGTCTTTGAGCAAATGTAGGCTATATAATCGAATGTTTTTGGTGAATCCATAGGTTGTGCATTCTTTTTTTTATATATATATTTTTTTGGCATTGTTATGATTTATTGATAGTTCAGAGAGACAGAGGTGAAATGGGGCAGAGAGGGGACATGAGAACGTCTGCGGGCGGGAATCGAACCCGGGTCTGCTGCTGGGCCCGGCCCGGGGGGGGACGTCCTACCAACTGAGCTAAGGGCGCCCAGGTTGTGCATTCTTTAATACAACTTGATTGCGGTCCGTTTTGTGTGTGTGTGTGTGTGTGTGTGTGTGTGTGTGTGTGTGTGTGTGTGTGTGTGTACAACCACGTTCTAGGGGACTGTACATTTGTGCCAGAAAGCCGACGTCATGTCTGAAAACAGCAGACAATGTTTCTCCTCCTGTTGCTTCCGACAGCAACTGCCGCCCGCGACACAGACGTGACCGTTAGCAGTTGAAAACATGGCATAGGCTAGCGTGCTGTTATGTTTGGCCGCGCACAGCTACTGATCCTTGGTCAGCCACAACGTTAGAATCTGTTAATTGCGTTAAAAAAATTAACGCATTAATTCCAGAAATTAATCACCCTGTGTTAACGCGTTAAATTTAACAGCCCTAGTATAAATGCATGCATAAATGTTGGCTACATGTAAATAGTTTATTAATCATTTACTGACACTTTCTGAATGATCTTATGAACCATTAATAAATCATATACAACTGCGTTTGAAAGGTAAATACTTGATTTAGAAATATTGAATCCTTCATTTATAATGTAGGAATAATGCTTTATAAATGATTAATCAACCATTACTAATCCTTAACTAATGCTTAGTAGTGTATAGTTATTATAAAGTGTTACCCAAATAACTGTAGTAATAGTTGTTGGCAGAAGCATTTAGATATTTTACTGAAGTGCTAACAACAAGCTTGTAAAGTGTAAAACCTTAAAATGTTAAATAACTCTTAAATGAACTACAGGCAGATATTTGGGGTAAAGTAAAAAGTACATTAGAACAACAACAGTAGAGGAAGAAAATAGCAAATAATTAGCACTTGAGTGAATATACGTACTTTCCACAACTGTTCATAAATACTCCTTAGGTATTTCACACACTACGAATGTGTTACAATTATGATATAATAAATACAAGTGT
Source organism: Hyperoplus lanceolatus (assembly GCA_026929865.2). Classification (NCBI taxonomy): domain Eukaryota; kingdom Metazoa; phylum Chordata; class Actinopteri; order Uranoscopiformes; family Ammodytidae; genus Hyperoplus; species Hyperoplus lanceolatus. The sequence continues at coordinate 35,207,692 of CM049398.1, forward strand.
TAACATTAGCATAGTTATCACAAATAGTTATGTAAGTTCCCACCAACCTTACACTGGAAATAAAAAACTTAATATTAAATATTTCATTTGTCACATAATGTATTTAAATGTGTGGGAAAATGACAGAGAAAGTTATATTAAAGTGATGAATTCATTACGCATAATGAGTACCATACCTTTCTGTGATTATCTGTTCAGACCACTAATAGTAAAATATAACTTTGTCTTTTGGGAGGAGACAGGAAGTCCCTGCAGCAGCCAGACACTATATAATTGAAAACACAAATGACTGTTCAGCTTGTTGGATTTAATGCGACCTGTGGATTAGATAGCGAGGCCTTTTGGACATTAACCAGAGAGTGAGTACACTCTCAAACCCCACCTCCGCCTCTCATTCCTCAAGGGATGGGCTTTTGTTTTTTCTTCCCAGTAAAAAAATGTAAAAGGTCACCACATTTTCCCCTTAATGCTGCATAACTGTAAGAGATGGGCTTTCCCTTGTCCGCCTGATGAAGTGGTCTCTGAATCCTTAAATCCCTTTGAAGGCCCTGCAGTGGTGGAGCTGTGCAGCTGTGCCTTTGACCTACTGTCAGACAGACAACACACATCAACACACCACACTGGGTCATTCACATTGAAATCAGTTTTAGTGAGGCGGCTGTTGTGGTAGCCCTGTAGATTAAGATTTAGAAGTAAAGTGTGACTCGTTTCCAGCGAATCTCCGTTAATGATCCAAATATGAACAACAGAGTAGAAAAGAAAATGTAATCAAATATATCGTCATAATTCTATGACATGACCCAGAACAACAGTGACAGCTTTGTCTATCAGAACCAGATGATAAATCATCAAACAGATATTTAAGAGGTGTTGTCAAAGCCTAGTCATACCGTCATAAACCAGTGCAGACGAAATAGGGAGGGGGGGGGGGGGGGTCAAATGTGAGCTTGTGTTCTGCTGGTTAAAGAGTCAAATATCTGCAGAGATAACCACAGCAGCTCTGAAAGGCACACACACCCACTTTAAATGAAATGTAAGTAGCTAAGAATGTACATTTAGTTATTTTTTGACTAAACCATGACTGTTTGCGTCTGTATATTTCTCCTATACAACCATCTTTAACCACCATTATATCACTTTTTTGGAATACTTTGAACCAAAATTCTGAACTTCTAAAGCTTACAATGACTAAACTTTCTATAATCATGTTTAGCACAACGTCCATGATTTACAAAAACGAAATGTAGACTCATCAGACCACAGCACACTGTTCCTCTTTGCATCAGTCCATCTCAGATCTGCCCAGGCCCAGAAAAGTCTACAGCATTTGTGGATGTTGTTGACAGAGGTGTGGACTCAGGTCACATGACTTGTACTTTAACAGCTTTAACAAAGCCCTTTTTTTCCTTTTTTAAAAAAAATCTTCAGTATTTTTACATGAACAATGAATTGTCATCTTCATCATTCTCAGCAATTTCCTTTTCACTCCCTAAAGGCCAGGACACAGCGGCCCGATAATCGCCGTCGTAGAGTCGGGAGGGGGCTGGGACACGAATCTGTTTGGTGTGTGCCGTGAAATCGGTCGTCGTAGATGTCGTCAGGCTTCTTTTGAGCCGATTGAACATACCTACTGTCAAATTTGGTAATGCTGTGGCCACTTCAGGGACTGGGGCCCTGGTGTTGCAACAATAGTCGGATGAATTCAACCCAGTTTCAACAGATTATTCAGGATAATGTTCAAGCATCAGTCAAAGTTGAAGTTGCCCAGGGGTTGGATATTCCAACAAGACAATGACCCTTAACACAGTTCAAATTCCTGCAGAGGCAAAAGTACAATGTTCTGATATGGCCGTTGCAGTACAATGACTTGAATATCATGCATTCCATGCTCAGCAGCCATCACATTTAACTGAACTGGATCGCTTTAGTATGTAAAAATGTTCAAAATACCTACATCCAGGATCCAGACATTCATCACAGGCTACCGCAGGCGTCTAGAGGCTGTTATTTTTGCACCAGTCAAATTTTGTTATGATGCCTATTGCATATTTTCTATTATTCCAATAAACAAAATGACACTGCTGAATTGCTTCTGTTTCCCTAAGGTATGTCATATATGAAAAGGAATTTGCTTCTTTGAACTCCCAGCTAATGATGAACAAAAATCCCCAAAATTGGAAGGGGGTCCCAAACTTTTTCATATGACTGTATATTAGTGCTGTCAAACGATTAAAATATTTAATCGCGATTAATCGCATTAATGTCATAGTTAACTCGCGATTAATCGCACATTTTAATCTATTCTAGCCTAAATGTCCCTTGATTTCTTTTTGTCCCATTATTTTTTCTCATTGTAATGCTCTTTTCACACCCATTCTCTACACCCTTGTAATTCAGTGTATTTCTTCTGAAATATCATAATTTCCAATTCAGTGCAAATAGACAACAATGTAGATGTAATGTCTGCGTTAATTTTTTTATTCGCGTTCATTTTTCTGTGATTAATTAATCGAAATTAATGCGTTAATTTGACAGCCCTAATATCTACACTCAACAAAAATATAAACGCAACACTTTTGTTTTTGCTCCCATTTTTCATGAGATGGACTTAAAGATCTAAAATTCATTCCAGATACACAATTGTACCATTTCTCTCAAACGTTGTTCACAAATCTGTCTAAATGTGTGATAGTGAGCACTTCTGCTTTGCTGAGATAATCCATCCCACCTCACAGGTGTGCCACATCAAGATGCTTATCTGACATCATGATTAGTGCACAGGTGTGCCTTAGACTGTCCACAATAAAAGGCCACACTGAAATTTCAACTGTGGAATGTTCGACTTCTGCGGCAACATGCACGCTCACACACCTGACGAAAAGGAATCTTACTAAACAGACCCTCCGGCCGACTGACGTCACAGCCACTAACTGACAGCTATAATGTCATCCACACTGAACAAAACACATCTTAACACACTATAAGAAATAACAACACTGTTACCTATAAACTTTGGGGCCTTTTTTACATATAGCCTATGTGTGAGTGTCTGTGCCTTTATGTGCTAAATATGAGTTAAATGACAAAAATCACTGGTAAATAGTGCAATTGGGAAGTTCAATGTCCGTACGATTTTTTTACATAATTTCAATTGCACTTGTTTTAATAAATAAATATAGATTTTAAAAGCGTACATGATGTGGGTAAATATATTATTACTTTTTGGTTAAAAGGACTCGAAATGACTCGAAGCTTAAACTGCAGGACTTCGGACTCGACTTGAGACTTTTCAGCATTGTCTTGGGACTTGACTCGGGACTCACCTGTCTCGACTCCAGATTTGACTCGGGACTTGAGGGCAAAGACTTGAGACTGACTTGTGACTTGCTAAACAATAACTTGGTCCCACCTCTGGTTGTTGATATATGGCTTTCACTTTGCATGGTAGAGTCTTATCTTGCATTTGTGGATGAAGCGATGGACTGTGTTTACCGACAATGGTTTTCTGAAGTGTTCCATGGCCCATGTAGTGATATCCTTTATAAAATCATGTTATTTATTAATCCAGATTCTACAAAATATTTTAATAATATCATGGATTGTAGATGATGAAATCCTTAAATTATTTGCAGGAATGTTGTTTTTAAACTGTTGGACTGTTTTCCTCTCAAGTTCTTCACAAAGTGGTGAGCCTCACCCCATTATTGCTTGTGAAGACTGAACCTTTACGGGATGCCCCTTTATATACATTCATGATAATATCATCTGTAACCAGTTAACATTTTTATGTGAGTCATGATACAAACAGTTTTTTTTAAACATTCTACAGCTCTCCTAATCTTATGCCCATGTCCCAACTTTTTTGAAATGTGTTAAATTCAGAATAAGCATATACACTCACCGGCCACTTTATTAGGTACACCTGTTCAATGGCTTATAAAAACAAAAAGCTAATCAGCCAATCACATGGCATAAAATCAATGCATTTAGGCATGAAGACGTGGTCAAGACAATGTACTGAAGTCAAACCGAGCATCAGAATGGGGAAGAAAGGGGGTTAAAGTGACTTTGAACTTGGCATGGTTGATGGTGCACGGCAGGATGGATGGATCCATACTTTCATATTGTTTACGCCAAATTCTGTCATCTGAATGTCGCAACTGAAATCGAGACTCATCAGACCAGGCATGATTTTTCAATCTTCTATTGTCCAATATTGGTGATCCTGTGAGAATTGTAGCCTCAGTTTTCTGTTTTTAGCTGGCACCCGGTGGGGTCTTCTGTTGCTGTAGCCCATCTGCTTCAAGGTTGGTTGTGTTTTGCGTTCAGAGATGGTATTCTGCATACCCTGGTTGTAACGAGTGGTTATTTGAGTTGCTGTTGCCTTTCTATCATCATGAACCAGTATGCCCATCCTCCACTGACCTCTGATTTCAAAATTTCCTTTCACATCCACACAAATGCCGCTAACTGGATATTTTTTCTTTTTCGGACCATTCTCTGTAAACCCTAGAGATGGTTGTGTGTGAAAATCCCAGTAGATCAGCAGTTTCTGAAATACTCAGACTAGCCCCTCTGGCACCCTCAACATGCTGTGTTCCAAGTCACTTAAACCCCCTTTCTTCCCCATTCTGTTGCTCGGTTTTAACTTCAATTTACAAAAAACAATGAAATAGATAGGGTAAAACAATGTAACATAAAGTATATTGCTTTGTGAAAAAGGATTAACAAATGATCACATTCTGTTTAACAAATTTCCCATTTTCAATTAATGGGGAAAGGTTCAAAACGCAATATCTCTATGAAGGATTTTCCTTAAACTTTGCACAGTGTCGACTGTGGCCTTGACTGTTTAGGCAATATCTCATGAACGCTTTGACGGATTTTCTTCAAACTTTGCACGAATGTCGACTGTGACTCAATGATGTACTGATAAGATTTCCAAGGTCAAGGGTCAAGGGTCAAGGTCAAGGGTCAAGGGTCAAGGTCACTGTGACTTTGCCTTTTGCGAATGCAATATCTTCTGAACGCTTTGAGGGATTTTCTTCAAACTTTGCACTTTGTCCACTCCAACCTAAAGATGAACTTATTACATTTTGAAGGTCAAAGGTCACTGTGACCTTGAATTTTGTAAAACCAGTAGGTATAACAAGCTTTATAATAAGCTTTGGGGGATTTTTTTTTGTTCAAACTTTGAATAAATGTCGACTGTGACTCAATGATGTACTGATGAGATTGCCACTGTTACCTTGACTTCATATTCTTCCAGCAGTGTAGCGTCAGCTTTTGTACGTTTATAATAATTTAATACTTTTCCATATTTCGTGATTCATTCAATGTTTCAATTCAATTCTTATTTATTCATACTTCATACTCTTTGAACATTCAGCAGTGAAGCGTCAGCTTCCAAAGCGGCAGCATTCACACCACATTTTCTTCAGGAATTGCATTTCTAGTTTCATGTCCTAACCTCTCAATAATCGTTTAGTCTTTATCATTTATTTTCTTAATTCTTGGGGTTTCCAACCCTCATTGTTTTCCAAAAGCACAACATGGTAAAAGGGAATTCTTCACATTTTACAGTATACATGCATCTGACAATGGTGTCTGTCTATCAGTCTGTCTGTAGCTGTTAAGCTCTTTTTTGTGATATTGGCTACACGTGAAAAAACAAAACAAGCAATACAAGGTGAAGTCCTTCAAGATAGAAGATATCTTGAAATTCACTGGGAAAACTCATTTGGAGGTATATTTGACCAGTATTATGAAGTAGTTTCAAAATAAGCCTGCAGTATTCTTCTCACGACTTGTCCATGTCATACTCGTCATTGCAAGTTTAACTTAAAGGAGAAGTAAGTAATAGTAAGAGATATTTTTTTTTCAATATAAGTGTCAAATCAATCTATATTCATACAACAATTACTTAAACAGTATGTGCAGTTCATGACACAGGTCTCCCAGTCATTCAGCTTTGCAGTTATGGCCAGATCAAATTTTGAGTATCCTGCTAGTTTTTATCCAGTCAGGAGACAGAGTGCTAAAAAGAGGTGGCCGTGAATGATGAACGTGAATGATGACTCGCTGCTCTCCATCGCGGCACTATCTGATGAAGACGGCTGTGTGTTCATGTGATGGTGACGTAGGGACAAGGGAGTGGACTGCTAACTGCAGTCACTGACTAAAAGGAGCATATCACTAACTTCTCCTTTATACAATACATTAGTGGAACTGTTCTAGAGTTAAGATAATCACCTACTTGAAATAAGAGTATTAAGTGATCTTGTTGCATTTAAAGATGATATATCTTCAGGGTTAGCTGGAAATACTCATATTGAGCATTTTCTGCTAGTAATAGGAAGAGCTTTTGTGTACAGTAAACCAGCCTTGTAATCCTCATTTTAAATTCAATTGAATTTACGAGTCCCTATATCTAGGTGAAATGTTGCTTGTCAGGTTCTGTGTTTTATGACTAGGAATTAGACGAATGTAGGCTACTTAGTAAGATTTAGTTGATCAAGTTGACTTGATTCGACTTAACTGAGACCCTGTTTAAGAAATTGTTCCAACCTCTGGGCCAGTTGTCTTTGTATGTTTAATTGTACAGCTGTGGTCAGCAATTAAATGTTTCACAATCTGTGTTAAAGCTGGGGTATATGATTTGGGAGAAAATAGCAGTTGGGATAGAGATTCTAATCCAAATACCGCTCTACTTGTGTTCTCTCTGGTCCCTCCCTGACACGCTCTACCTGCTGTAGCTCCTCCCTTCGAACGACAGTTATACGAGTTCATGTCTTTTCAACTAGTGTCTTTCCCGCTCTTTCCTCGTATCCTTGCTGTCTTAGTGGTGTAAGCAGTTGTTGTTAAACGGGAAATAGGACATTTAGGGGCCGTTGATTGTAGACATTGCTGTTTGTTGGCTGCCGTAGTGCCAAACTGTCAGACTGCTAGGGTCGTGAACTCACACACAACTGACGCAACAACGTCGTTGCCAAGGTGAACGGACAGTCCCAACAGCCAATAAGAACGGAGAATCGGAGCCTTGCTCTGATTGGTCAAAGTATACATGAGCAGTGGCAATTTTTGAGGCCGGCACACAGAGGCAGGGGAGAGCAAAGTGATGAGTAGATATTCTCAGACCACTTCACCTACATATAGCTGAATGGCTAATATGAAGTAAAATCATAATAATGCCAGGTCGTTTAAAATGAACCAAGTAGGGAGAAGGCGATGCAGGGGCTCTGCTGTTTACAAGTGGAAGTAAAAGGTCAAGAGGAAGAAGTGAAATGGAGGGATGGCAGTGTGGCTCTGCAGGCAGCGAGTGAGACGTTGGAGTGGACCTTTCATCAACAGACATGTCAGAATGTGACGTGGCTAAGTGTGATGTGTATCATTTTAAACTTTACAAGATAAATGAACTGACAGTTTGAACTACAGACGGTCAGTTCTACTTTGTTTTCATGATGTTTTCAGCCGTCCTGGAGAGCAGCTGAAATAATACTCCACTCTGCGCATGTGGCGATGTGTTTTTGTTTGAGGAGTTTGAAAGTTTCGGGACAGAAAGATTCATTTAAAAACACAACATTTCGAGTCTTAACAAACTTCTAACAGATTGGAAATTGAGCACTGACGACTTCTTTATAATGAATGAGGGGCACTTCCTGTCTCACAAAGTAGATGTAAACAATCAACAGTTGAAATCCTCAAGACCACCTAAACTGTAGCCTTTCTACAGTAGTATTACATGATGATACAACAAGAAAATTGGCATGTGCAGTCTTCATGGGTCACTTGGTCATATGGGGCGGCAGTGGCGAAGTGGGCAGGGAGGTCGCCTCTGGAGTGCAGGGTCGGAGGTTCGATCCCCCGTCTACCCGCCACATGTCGAAGTGTCATTGGGCAAGACATTGAACCCCAAATTGCTCCCGAGAGTTAGCTTGCACCCTGCGTGGTAGCTGCTGCTATCGGTGTATGAATGTGTGTGTGATTGGGTGAATGTGTACAAAACAATGTAAAGCGCTTTGAGTCTGTGAAAAACCAGGGAAAAGCGCTATATAAGTGGAGTCCATTTACCATTTACTTGACAAGAAAATTGTCCCAGACATTTCAAGATTTCAGACTTTATTGTGCAAACTTGTACAACGAAATTAGGGAAATTAAATTGTGAATTTTTAAATTTCTCATAGAAATGTATTGGGTTTTTTCCATAAAACAATTTATTTTTTTTATTCATTTTATTGTCTCGGACAATTTTCTTGTCAAGTGACCCATGGAGACCGCTCATGCCAATGTTCACGCTTGTATCACAAATTGAAAGATTGTAGCACTTATCGGCTCCACTATAATAAGAACATCTTTCTTAATGATTTTCCTGAATTTGAAGGAGTTGGGGACCCAGTGTTGGAGCATTTGAGCAGGGTGAGTTGCAGAGCAGCCAGGCCATCGTGCAGGGGACCCCACATTCTCCCAACACTCGGTAGTGAGTTGCTCAGTCCACTCACTAGACTTGTTATTGTGAGTGTCAGTGTCCAGGCCTAATCCTCCCTCTACAAAGCCCCGTAGAGCAGCTCTTCCCTCACTCTCCCTCTCTGTACACAGCCCGTCAAGGGAGCAGCGGCCGCTTGATAAGAGGAACCCGGCGCCCACAAAAGGCCCAGTCTACTATAGGCTCGTAGCGCTTCATCATTCCCCGCCAACACTCCTTTTGATCTGCCCGTGGTATACTGGAGATTCCCAGAGCGGGGAATGGATCACTGGAAAGGGCCTTAACATGTGGGATTCTTAAGAGAAACAGCTGGCTGGGCACAGAAACACACACGCACACCATGACACTGATATCATACACACACTCTCCAACAGCCATTTCTCATGCTCCTCTTAAAATCACTCACTTAGTCACAGCGCCGTGTGTTTATACTAGGGCTGAATTTTCTCTGTATATTGTTGTACGAACGGAAAGATAAAGGACAGAAGGTGGATATGTACATTTAAAATTAGAATTTTTATTAATTGAAAATCCAAATGATGGTTTTAATACTTAAAATAAATTTAAATCAAACTAAAATATATACCTACCACACCATAATTCAATTGGTCTGTCTCTTTACTATGTCTTTGGGCAAATATAGACTATATAATGGCATTTATTTGGTGAATCTATAGGTTGTGCATTCTTGAATACAACTTGATTACAGTGTGTGTGTGTGTGTGTGTGTGTGTGTGTGTGTGTGTGTGTGTGTGTGTGTGCGCGTGCCCGTGTGTGTATGCTCGAACACGTCCTAGGGGACTGTTCATTTGTGCCAGGAAGCCGACGTTATGTTGTCTACTCACACACACCTCTGAAAACTGCAGACGTTTGTGTCCTCGCGGGCTCTGAACAGAGCGGACAATGTTTCTCCTCCTGTTGCTCCCGACATCAACTGTCACCCGCGACAGTTGATTTTATAAACTATCTATGCCCCCCGACACAGACGTGACCGTGAGCAGTTTAAAACACGGCAAGGGCTAGCGTGCTGTGATGTTTGGCTGCGCGCAGCTACTGATCCTGGGTCAACCGCAACGTTTGAGTGGCTGTAGTACAGAGCCGGTGGGATGCACGGGGCGGATCATTCTGCACATGCGTTAATTGCGATTAAAAAAAATTACGCGTTAATTCCAGAAATTAATCACCCTGCGTTAACGCGATAATTTTGACAGCCATAGTTTATACCCATGCCTTCATGTTGTCTGCCTTTGAGAATCGGTTGCATTACCTTTTAGCTTTTTCATATATGTAACAGGGATATATCATTTTTCTCTACTTCACATGCATCCACCACTATAGACAGAGAAAACAGAAAGCTCAACGATAGGACTATGAGGCACAGCAAAATACAATTCAGTGATTGTGCGGCTACTATACACTTAAAGGTGGAGTCAGGGATTCTAGCAAAAGCAGTCGTCACTAACTACCTGTCCAATAGCATTGTTGTTTGTGTATACATACCAGTTTATAGAGCATATTTTACGGATTAATGTCTTTAGCACACACAGTTTGGACGGGTATTGGCCGGTGAGGAGATATTGAAAGTTTTTCTTACAAAAAGTTTGGATTAAAATTATTTGGGTCAAGTCAATTTAAAGGCGTCCTTGTCGGATTGAATAACAGTGTTTGAAACGTTTTCCTTTCATGCTGAACCAGTATGCACTCATCCAATCATGTTTGTTACTTCCCGAAACAAAAGAAATCCCAAAACCCTCCACCTGTACTCTGTAAATGACCGGGTTTGCAGAAGTGAAATACTCAAACTCTGTTTCATACTTCTTCTTACCTTTTTGCGCATGCAGCTAAGAAACAAAAAAAAACATAATCCCCATTTGCAATACAGCTCCGGAAGAAATTAAGAGACCAGTCTGGATTTTTCTTCAATCTTCATTTCTTCATTACTTCATGGAAATTGATAGAAATGTTGTCAGTAGTTTCTAAAGTAAAACCAAAATGTTCATTCTACTCAAACATATGCCTATAAATAGTAAAACGAGAGACACTGAACATTTGGAGTGGTCTCTTATTTTTTTCCACAGCTGTATATAGTGTCTCCCTTCTCTATGACTTCAAGTGGGAATGCTCTGAAAAGGAATAAACACTGTCTTTTGCCTTTAGAAATAGTCAATTCATTACAACCTTTTTTGACCCTTAAATCATATGTGATTCTACACAGCAAAAAGTCGAGTCTTGAATTTACTCCCACAGAGTCAATTTCAACACTTTTTCAGGGTTTATATAGGTCCAGATTTAGAGTTAAATTTAAGAGTTAAATTAACACTTTCAAAATAGTTAAATATTTAACACTGTACCAGAGTTCCTTTTTTAACTCGCAAAACAGAGTTAAAGTAACACTGAGGGATTAAACAAGCAACACTGTCTGTAGTTACTTTCTGTTTTTTTTTTTTACTATTTAGTAGTGTTATTTTTGCTCTCTAAAGTGTCAAGTTATTACCCTGAAAAAGGTTAATATTCAAATCTAATATTTATTTATATATATTAATATATTATTAAATACCATTGATGATTCCAATAAACAAAGCAATTTTCAAAACAATTATAGGGGAGAACGGGGTAATCTGAGCCACTTATTCATTTGCTCCCCTCTAAGGGAGCTAAAATGATTTATCACTCAAATTTACACATTTCCCATTAATTCAGGATGTTTCCTAGAAATGGGCATTAGCAGAATTTTTTCAAGACAAAGGGCAGTGAAAATATGATTGTTTTAAAAAAATTGTCATGTGGCTCACTTTACCCCAGCTGTGGGGTAAACTGATCCACTTACTTTTTCCACTCTGAAACTACCATAACAACACATATTGTAACAGTAAGAATCCTGAAAGCTAGCCACACATTCCAGAACTAATGTCGGACTAGTAAAACACTTGAAAGTAACTCTGAACAAAATCAAATACGACATATTATAATTCAAAAGGTTTTATTGGATTAAAATTAAAGATAGAACCAGTTAGATTAGAACACAGTCTGGGGGTCAGAACACAGGACCCTTAGAGCCAGCTTGTGTCTGGGGGTCAAAGCATAGGAAAATCAGAACCAGCGAGAACAGCCTGGGACTCAGAACACAGGAGAAGACCCAACTGGATTATAACATCAGCCTGTCATACTCTACAACTAGGCCTACTCTACATTCCAGCCCTGAAGGTTACAGGGAAAGATGAGAAGGTGCTCTTTCCGTGTGGTTGTCCCAGGTCGTCTTCCTGGTGTATTTCCTTGGCATGATGGCTTTTCTACAATGTGTATGACATTAAAATAAAACATATGTCATGTAATATTACATTAAAATATGTGTTAGACTAAACTTAACTTGTGCCTCATGGTGGGGGAAAGTGAGACAGTGGCTCACTTTCCCCCACAGCATTTGGCTTACTTTCCCCCACCACCACAATTTGAGAAAAAACTACCTCTCTTAGCATTTCAGGCTAATCTTCAGTTATCAGCATCACATGGTTTCATATGTTGGTAGTTCATCAACACGTATGATATAAGTTATTCTAAGTGAATACATTTGCTTTGGCATAACAGTTGATAGTTGACAGCAAGAAAATTTACTTTTACATGCAAAATACCTATTTTGGTGAAAAAAACATGCTTACCACAGCACCATGAGGTCCTCTCTTTCAGGGCCATGGGGAAATGAGAGGGGCTTGAAAACATATATCTCACATGACCACAAATGTTTTCCGTTGCCTAGATACAGGGGGTGGCTCACATTACCCGATGCCTCAGATTCCCCCGTTCTCCCCTATTTATTTTTTCTGTTTCATGAAAGCAGTAATTCAAACACTTATACTTAAACATTATGAATGATGGTATAATGTACAAACTTTCATCTGCAACATTGTATGAGCAGTCTGGCTCTCAAGTCTCTGACTGTGGCTGAGTCCTTCAGTTCCCCACATCAATGTTCTACACTATTGTCTACAGAAATGTCTAAACATTTAGTAAATCAGCATCATAGGACAAATTAAACATTAAATGTGCTAGAAGCTGTCAATCTTGCTCTTCTTCTGACACCCAACAGCAGGCTGCCGACCCTGCTCCTCCAAACTGCAGCAGCATTAGGGTTGAGATAAGCAAACTGAACATTAGACATAAGAATAATGTGCGGCCACAGAGATAACTACGTGTTGCTAACAAGGTGAAAAGACAAATTCTGAGAATCACCTTAATAATATAGTTACCTTATGAAAAGACTGCACTCAACTGCATCAGATGCACTAACTGTTAGAGACTTCAGCCCTGGTGTATCAGCAACGAGGAGGACATTTCTTGGTTGTAGGCTGAGGACAAAGAATCACATGGTTTAACCGAAAAGGGTTGTTCAAACTTCATTGATAATGTTTGAGATGGTTTTGGTTAAGAGGGTTAGCTAGCTGTCAGTGTAAGCCACAGACTCCTAAACATGGCTGTGCAAAGAGTGTAATCTCTGTAGATGTTTCACAGTAAAGACTGCAGTTCATAGCAACAATTTATAATTGTTTCAGTAAATTTAATCTAATTGTACTTACCCTGTCAATTGCACGAGAAGAGAAGATTGGCGCTGACTTGTATTCTTGTCTCCAAATGAAGTGGTGAAATGCATGGGAGTTGATCTGAGTTGATTCAACTCTGACATGATTAACTCTGAGAAATAACCCCAACACTGAACAATAATCAACGCAAAACACGTTAAAGTAACACTTGGGGAGTTGAAATCAACTCAGAAATGTTTTTTTTTGGTTTGGTTAGTGATGGCCGCATTACAAATTGTGTTGAGGGCCACATGTGTTGACACAGACACAGACATTCATGTGCTTTGCCTATACCATGTGAGTGGAGCAGTGTCTCGGTTTTGAATGTTCCTCTGAGATTAACTCATCTTTCAGTGGGGATGATACTGGGACTGATCTCTCCCACTGATTGTATGTGGAGCCTGGGAGAAAGATTTGAATTACCTGCCTCAATCCCCCCTCCTCACTCTCTCTCTCTCTCTTATCCCAGGGAGTATTTTACAGTAACATGATCAGATGGTGTCAGGCACTATATGAGCCGCTGAAAAGGACATTTGCACCGATCAGAACAGCAAGTATGAAGAGAAGGCTTTGAATGTTACGCTACTCTCCCCAGAAAGCATGCAGAGCTTGTCACGAATGCGCCCTCCAATGTTTGAACACGTTGCCATAGGCAGCACCCACAGATAGACTGCAGGCCCTTTTTGACTGTAGCCTCCTCAGCGATGACGCGTCGGCTATCTAAACTGTTGTCCGATCCGGGGTGCCGTTAAAAACCACTTAGGGCTTTATAAGGGGGCGCAGAGCCCTTTTGTGAAACTTCCTTTGGCGCAGATGGGACAAAAAAGTTTTGGGTTTCCCAGAAAAGGTCAAGAAAGGTAGCTCCCTTCATGTGTTTTATGGCTTTGAGTGCTATATTAGCATATTCTGTCTTTTAGTCTGGAGGCATTTACGAAGATGAAAGATCAAGCGTGTTCCCATACTTTTTTATGGCTTCTCAGGTCTCAAAAGTATGAGAGGATTTCAGTCTTCCTCCCAAATAAATGCCTACAAGGAGACAAATCACTCCCAGCCTAGAAGATGTGAGATTTCCACGCTAAAGACGATGTCAAGAATTTGGCCAGTGGGTTTTATTTTGTAATGTGTTTAGTGGGGTTATCTGTGTAAAAACTTCATTTTAAAGTTAGGGTTTATTTCAGATTTGGGTGTAGGCAAGCTTCTCACCCTACTCCTCTCTCAGTCCAATGACCTCAACAGGACTTTGATCACCCCGATCCTTTAACAAATCAATTTGGATGCATATTAGGTGAACTGACAGTTATGTATAACATTATGAATTTCAATCAAATTTTTTCTTAAAGGTCCCTTAACCAAACTGATTTCTCTTGAAGAATAAATATGTTTATGGTGCAGAATGTGCTCGTGCAAATGAATCTAATATAACGTATTAAATATTGCTTTGTCCTCGTGTGAAAGAGCACATCTAACAACTTTCTCTACATTCTTCAACAGGAGGATGTTTCCTAGCTACAAGGTCAAAGTGAGCGGGATGAACCCCAAAACAAAATACATCCTACTGATTGACATTGTTCCAGCTGATGACCACCGCTACAAGTTCTGTGATAATAAATGGTATGTTGTTAACAGCAAAGCCTTATTGAATGTTGCCCCATGGCCTGCTACTATAGATAGTGAGATAGTGCTATGTGATTCTGTACATGGCAACTACAGTATGGTGAAAATGAGGGGATGTAACTATGTGATGAAAGTCTGATATGCTACAATCCTATTCACAATGTCACACTACTTTCTACTTTTGCTGTTTGTCATTGGACATTGGACTGCCAGGGTTTAATGTTGATGAATGTTCTTCTGTTTGTCATTGGACATTGGACTGCCAGGGTTTAATGTTGATGAATGTTCTTCTGTTTCTGCATTTTCTTCCTATCATTTGCACCAGTTTAGCGACTGCAAAAGCGTCAAAATCCTTCAGTGGATCTGGCCCCCAGTCTCCAAATACCGAAATTCTTCATTTAATCATTGTACAAAAGCATATTATCTAAGCCTGACATGGTCTAATGGTTAACGGGTTAACAAAAAGAAAAGGTTTTGTTAGGAAAAAGCTGAAAAAAACACAAAATCCCCTGCATCATTTTTACAGCCATTTATTTGTGATCATGTGGCATGGCCTGCAGTTGGTGGGTTCTGGTGTTCCTCAGCAACACCTTGGGGAAGCAATGCTAGTAAAGTTGTAGCACAGGCCACCTCTCTCCAGTCCAAAGGGATGTAATACTGTGAGGCTTGAGAGCAAGCATGTCCTCTGTCTCTATACAGCTACATTAGGAGATATGGTTCTTGTGGGGATAGGAACAGACATATTTAGTAGGCTATGTTTGATCAAACAATACATATTTTCAAAACATTGGATGCCACTATAGCTCTTGAAAACAGCTAAGGGCAACACCGATTCCTTTTTTCCTTGTTTATCAAAGTTTGCTTCTGCACGCCTTTCAATCTGCTTTTTAGGATGGTGGCTGGCAAGGCGGAGCCAGCGATGCCAGGCAGGCTCTATGTGCACCCTGATTCTCCCGCCACTGGAGGTCACTGGATGAGGCAACTGGTGTCCTTTCAGAAGCTCAAGCTAACAAACAATCACCTGGACCCTTTTGGGCATGTGAGTACTTAGTCATTTCTCTAACTCATGAACTTTTTGAAGAAAGGGCTCCTATTTATTTTTAAACTGTATCGTATGTAAACTTTGTTGCAAAAAATCTGAGAACATGGCAACAGTTCTCGCCACGGCTGTATAATGTGTCTTTTCAAAATCAGTGGGTTACATAATATTGTTTGTGGCACCAACAACTATGCCATGTTCAAAGTCACTTACTGTAAAGCCCTTTTCTTCCTCTTTCTGATGCTCAGTTTGAACTTCAACAAGTTGTCCTGTCCAGGTCTAGATGTCTAAATGCATTGAGTTGCTGCAATGTGATTGGCTGATTGGTCATGTGTGTTAACAAGAAATGTAACCGGTGCACCTATTAAAGTGGCCAGTTAGTGTATATGGGTGTTTGTAAAATGTACAGATGAAAATTGGAGTGTGTAGGATCTGCACTGTTCTCTACAGTTCAAAAATCAGCCTGCTCATCAATACATAATACAGTAAACAGGGTTTATCCTTTTCCTCCCAACACAATTTATTTATTTCACTTTTGCCGATTTGGGTTGTACCTCCAAGAAAACTGCTGACATTACATGACCAGTCCCACGCCAATGTCAGAAGCCATGCAGTAAGAGGAGCATATTTGTGAAACAATCTGCTGATGAAAGAGAAAAATAAGTAGTTGATATGTGTGGAAGCAGGATCAATCATGAAGGTGTTTTTTCACTGGATAGAGAAAGTGAGGAGGAGCTCTGGAGGGATGTGAAGAGTGTGACTGTGGCAGTGCTCCCCAGGGGGATTGTGGGATAGCTTGTCTGAAGCCATCCCGTCAATGGGGCCGACTCATTAGGTTCATAACCTCTCAGATCAGTGGCAGGGCCGGGCTGTCACGTTGAGTTGAGAGCCTGGCCAGTGATAAGGGCGAGTAATGAGGACAGAGCCCAGGCCAGGAGGTGTGTAGTAGGACACTGCTTCTCACTGTGAAAGAACTCCCATTCAGTAACAATGTCACTACAGAAGAAGTAATAAAAACATTTAACCATAGTTTATTTGCCTTCTTCTTCACTCATACCGCCCTTTCTCTTGGAGGGCAGCCTATTGTAGAGTCAGGGGCCTCATTTATCAACCGTACTTACGCACAAATCTGTGCGTAAGGAGGGCGTAAGAACATTGCCACGCAAAGTATGGAATTTACCAAAATGTACTTAGACTTATGAATGTGTGTAAATGTAAGCACAGCTCTGACCATGCTTACGAACAGAATCTAGTGGTAGAATAGCGATATTACAAGCACAAAGCAAAGCATTTAAGAGTTTCAACGTCTGCACTAACACTAGAACTGCCAGCGTTCTCTTTATATCTATAATCGCCACGCGCGTCAAATCCACCCGTGCAGTAATATAAAGTCATACATTTGATACGTTTGTTTAATCATCATCTGTGTTTTGGACCTCTTGTTTTATAATCTAAGTTTCTTTAAGAACACTAATCACGTTTCGTGGCGACTCAGTAATGAAACTGAAAGGTCACATATTATGGTAAATTATGGTTTTTAAATGTGTTCTAACATATCCATGGGTCCACGGTGTGCCTAGAGACTGCCAAAATATTAAAAAAAATAACAATCTCTCCTTTTCTCACTCTCCCCCTTTCTGAAACCCCCACCCCTCCCCCCTCCAATATACTCCAGTCAGAACTCTCCTCGTTTCTGACCTAAAAAACTGGAAAGCCAGAAGCTTCCACTGTGCAGCCCACACCCCTATTTCTTATTGGTCCACGGCCCTGACAGACAGAGGGCGAGGCGTATCTGGCTTCGCTTCCGGACAGGGGGCGGGGGGAGCTCAAAGATTGTATATTTACGAGGGGAGCTGCAGCTCTTTTAAAAAAAAAATAGGCCATTGTGAGATTAGCTGAACATCAGCATAGTACAATAAATTATCTGAAAGTTTTTTTCAGCAAACAATTAAAGAAAAATGTATTAGGGACCACTAAGACCATATAATATGGTGTATAATAGAACCGAAAAGTGTATAATATGGGAGCTTGAAAGTAGATATCGCCAATATATCAATGAAAACAGACGGTCAAAAAAACAGCGTCCAAATGAGCTAAAATCCTAAATGCAATAAATAGCTATATGGCACACTTATTTTTAGGTACGCTCTAATTGATTATTCATTAAATGTGTCACACGTTTACATGTTTTGAAGCGGAGGATCCCTCCGATGCTCTCTGTGCGTCTTATATGACAGCACTCAGCTGTGAGCTGGACGAGCCGCGGTGACTCGCCAATCACTCATTTCACTTAGTAACTCTAATGTTGTTAGGAACTTATCTTCATCTCTTATTTATTGAAAGAGTTTATGAATGACTGCACGTATGTTGTCAGATCGCGGACCCCAAACAATGCCGTTGCCTTACAACTTGCTCGAAAATATCACATTTTCCCATGCAGCAAGCTTTCTTTTGTTTTAATGCCTGCACTAAGTGAGCCAACAAAATATGTTTTGCTTTGATTCAACCTCGTTTACAAGGGTTTGTCCATTTATGTGTTGGAGAAGTTTCTTTTCGTTGCCCTCTTTGCCATTGTAGCGGAGAGGGATACAACACATTCACATGGTTGATAAAGGGATGTGTTGTGACAATATGGTTAATTGGAGGGTTTCTGAATGAAATGGGGAGCGTGAACGAGCATGGTACTAAGAACATGTGGGATTATCAAGATTGATGACTTACTGGTGTGCGTACGATAGGCCTGCGCACGTTTGATAAATACCGATTTTTTTGTACTCAAGCACATACTAAATTTCATTCGTAAGAGTGAATTTAGATCCTTTTCTACGCACTGTTGATAAATGAGGCCCCAGGACAAAGGAACAACTTTTATTTAATTGCAGTTTAATTCACTGCCTTTAATTATCATTGCACAGTGTACAACGAAATGACATTTCTCCAGTGGATCATAAAAAGAATGCTTATAAAATACTGAATAAAGAAGTGTAAAAACATATTGCGGAAACCCTGCTGAATAGTTACTGTTGGAGTTAAGTTCTCTTAATTGCACTTAGGATAAAAAACTGTTCTTGAATCTGGAATAGCGAGTTTAAAGCGATCGGTAGCGCCTTGTTCCCAGGTTTCTTCAAATCCCTGACAATCTCTCTTCTCTGTGTTGCACTTAATCTTCATCCAACCATTGTCTTTATCTTCACCATGGATAGGCTCAGCATCAGCAATATAAAAAATGAAGAGACCACTCCAAATGTTCAGTGTCTCTTGTTTAACTCTTTAGAGGCATATGTTTGAACAAAATGAACATTTTGATTTTATAATATAAACTACTGAGAAGAGTTCTACCAAATTTACAAAAAAAAATATTGTCATTTAGGACATTTTACTAAGTAATGTAGGGAAAAAGATTTAAGAAAAATCAAGACTGGTCTCTTAATTTATTCCGCGGCTGTAGATGTTATGACCTAGGATAGTTTTTCTAGCAGCAGATATTCTGACGACATTGTGACAATGAAATATATAATAAACAAGGGATGGGTTGGTATCACTGCAAAGTAAAGTCCTGAGTCATTGATCAATTACCCTGTCCAAACAGGTGCTATGGTCATTCAGTCTCGTAATCTAAAAGAATCACAATCATATTTGAAAATAACATAGCCTTCACAATTTACACCAATTGCCAACCTTGAGTGAACCAGCATGAAGTTATATGCCTGTTATGTGACACTGTGGAAAGTATGAACGCAGAGGTCAGGGGGTTGGGCTGGTTAATCGGTGTGTTGCAAATTTGACCTTAATGCAAAAGACTGGACTTTAAGTCCTATCACAGACCTTACAGTCATTGCCAACTTTGTATTCGCCATGACGTTTTTGACGACAGCTTATTTTCCATAAATACAACCTTTCCCCCCCTTAACCACACAGAACTTGCCATGGACATAAATAATGTAATAATAATGTAAGCATATGACATAATCTGGGAATTTGCAGAGTCATCCAATATTGACGTTCTTGTATGGTGAAAGGTTTGGGTCTTTACAAGCTATAGGAAAAAAATACAAAATAAAAAATAGTGTCCCTTCAAGAACACAGTCAAAGCAGATATCAGTCAGTAATGCTATCTACATTGTGTTCATATCAGGGAAGAGGAGCAAACTAAAACCTTACTTAGCTGGCCAGTGATCTGAGCAAAGGCCTCCCGGATCACTGTGTTCAGACAGTCACCCCCACAAGACTGCAGTATCAGCATCAGACCTAACCCAGACAGCAGAGCAGGCAAAGGTCAACACAGAGGCCTCTGGTGAAGCAGCCAATCGCTCTCCTGTCTGTCTCCAGCCTGCCTCAGCAACAGGAGCATGTGAGCACAGAGCTGTTTGTGTACGGCCTGAGTCTATAGCCTCCCCCCTTACCCCCCCGCATGCCCTGCCAGGCCCTCTGGTTGGGAGCCCCCTTGAGGAAGAAGAGGCTCCTCAGAGAGTGTCTGTAGAATGAGAGAGGGGAGAGCTGAGGTGCACAGCCCTGATGCTGATCCACCCTGACAGAGCTGGACTAGTGTTGACCCTGCCCCACTGTCACTTACACTCGGCAGCAATGAGCGCACTGATGCCAGTGAGCCCACTCGCAGGCACTGGAAAAACCCCTAAAATTATGCAGGCTCAACACATGCTATACCTGCTTTACTCCCGCAGTACACAACATATTTGGATTCTAGTTCAGGTGTGATGGAGATAAAAAGATGTAGCATGCTCATATGACATAGTATGAAATATACACAGATTTTCGTAGTTACAATTTTTGTAGAGAGAATTGAGTGTACTTCAATGCTGTTCTACTGTATAGCTGTTCCCATAGAATATGCAACCCGTTCTTTTGTCATGTATTTGTTGTGTCTTGTAGTATATTGTACATTGTATAACCTCCTAGTCCTACCTAATTGGAGGTGCATTGTTGATGTACGTCTCAATAATGAACTGCTTTTAAATAACTATTATATAATTATGAAGTCATTAAGTCATATTGGAGTCTCAATGTTCATTGAATCAGTAGCTTTATTCTAATTCACTACTACAGTACATAGTGATTCACCATATCGAATACAAAGAAAGGACAAATAGAAATGCAACCTATTATGCTGAATGGAAAATACATTGTGTGGATCACAATTTCCCGTGGAGTGTCCCTACCTGGTAGAGCATACCATAGCTTATGAGGATCTTCTGGGTACATTGGGAAACAAGGGACTGCAAAACATAGTGTCTGTTTACCCTTTAAGTCAATACAAATGTCCATTTTCTTTGCAAGGTAGTGGTCGAAAACATATGATTGAAAAAGTAATCTAGTATTATATTCATGCACTTGACAGTAGATCCTATTATGCACCACACCAGAGTGGCTGCCCACATATACTGTGTGTTGCTGCAACAACATTTAAAGTGAAATGTGTTGCTTTCCCTTCTCCTGCTCAGATCATCCTCAACTCTATGCACAAGTACCAGCCCAGACTACACATAGTCAAAGCAGATGAAAACAACGCCTTTGGATCAAAGAACACTGCCTACTGTACTCATGTGTTTCCTGAGACAACCTTCATATCCGTCACCTCTTATCAAAACCACAAGGTACAAGGACTCTTATCAGCAATATACAGGTTACTACAGATCACAATAAAGTTAATGCAATGTTCCTAGTTTTATAAATATTAGCAGTTCTTCCATTTCTTAATTATACAGCTGAAAGGGGACCCCCCTTCCTTTTCTAGCCTAAGTCTTTCTAGCTGTAGATGGATTGATTGTGTGCATATACGGCTCTGGGAAATATTAAGAGACCACTCCAAATGTTCAGTGTCTCTCGTTTTACTATTCATAGGAATATGTCTGAGTAGAATGCACATTTTGGTTTCATTCTATAAACTACTGACAACATTTCTAGCAAATTCCAATACTTTTTTTTTGTCATTCAGAGCATTTTCAATAAGTAATGTAGAGATGAAGATTTAAGAAAAATCCAGACTGGTCTCTTAATTTTTTTCCAGAGCTGTATGTATACATTGTTCCTGCAAGTGCATCACAGCAAAGGACCTATGGTCAGGAGTTACCAGTGTAGCTGACATTGCTTTACGTTTGGTTTGTGTCAAATAGAATGAGATCTTAAATGAAATCTTATGATCCTAGATAACTCAGTTGAAGATTGAAAACAATCCATTTGCAAAAGGATTTCGAGGGAGTGAAGAAGGAGATCTGCGCATTTCAAGACTTCAGGGGTAAGTTAACACAAAATCAAGGGAACCAGGAAGGTAACCATTCTGTTTTTAGCATACTAGCCCTGCGTTCCAAATCACATACTCTTTCTTTTTACTACACTACATACTAAAGTACAGAAGAGTTCTAGGTCCATGGGACAGAAAAAAAATCAGATAAGGAAGATTTTCTTTTCATTATGTCAAGAATAAAGACGAATACTCCAAAATGCAATTGGAGTTAGTGGGGCAATTGTGTACTTTCAGCAGACTACAATTGACGTGCCTGTATTGGGACATCCTGAATCTTTTTCTCGCATACTAAATAGTATATAGTATGAGGTTGGAACGCAGGGAAAAAGTATTTTGTAAACTTCAGCTTGTCAGTGGATTTATTTGTGTAAGGATAAAAAAATCTGTCCCACCTTATTGAAAGAGTGTGTTGAGTGGAATGGCATGGGAAACTGATTCCTCTTATCTTGTTCTGCTGCTGGTTTTAAAGGAAAGAATACCCAGTGATTTCAAAGAATCTGGTTCGACAGAGGCTCATCTCCTCACACAGTCACCTGGCGGGGAAGCTTGGATCAGGAGTGTTCCCGGGGCACCACCACCCTCAGGTGTTGTCTTCTTACCAGTATGAGACGGGGGTTCCTTTGTCTAACTCAGACCCCCAAGATCCTATCTCCAACCACTTTCCTCAGAGCAGAGATCCCAGCATTCTGTACCACTGCTTCAAACATAGAGGTATGTTGAGAGCCTCTGTTCCATTAGCCATTGTACAGAATCAGGTGTACCCATTTACATACTGGTTGAACTATTAAAGGCCAGACAGTGCACTATGGTGACTATGGGTGAAAAATGGCCAATTCTTTTACTGACTTTAAAGCTATTATCGTTTGTATGTATAGTGTATTTCATGCTTACATTTGCACAAAACATAAATCTAGATGTTGGATAAAGACAAAAAAAATCTGTTTACTCTGTAAAAACAAAGTTTTTACAAAACAGATTTTGGATTCAGCCTTTTTTCATTTTATAAATGAAAAAAACTACTTTGTACAGGTCTTAAACATTTGTTTGGCAGGTACAATATGTATCATAAATCAGACAATGAACAGCATATGAAGAAATCCTTGAGATAATGGCACTTAAAGATGGTTTTATAGAAGAAATATTTAAACGCATACAGGCAATGTTTAGCCAAATAAACATCTAAATGGCCATTTTGGACCTTTTTAGATTTATACTACTATGACAAAAGACATGTTATGGAAGCAAAATAGCCAAAAATCTCAAAATTGACCTGTGCTTGAATAAAACAACTCTTCCTCCTGTACAAGGTTACGCCTCAAAAAACAATGCAGTAAACTCTATAACTTTGCAGATAATAGCCGGCACCTGGAGCTGGGATGTAAGCGGCCATATCTGGAGACATCCTCTGCCTCAGAAGAGCATTACCTTCGCTCAGCTCCTCCTTACGAGTCGCCCTTGCTGTCTCATCCGTATGGCACCGAGGCCATGGACTCCAGAGAAGCCTGCATGTACGGTAGTATGGAAACAGAGGCTGGACCTGGGGCAGCGGACACAGACGACCTCACCAACTCCTCTTCCATAAATTGCAATATGTGGGCTACGATGCAGCCCTACCCTCGCTACAGTGTGGATGGTGTGCCGTACCAGCCCTTCACTGCTCACTTCACCAACCCTGCCACGGTCACGCCTGTTGTACCTCACCCATCATCTGCCACTGCATCACGACCACAGGCCGAGCTGGGGGTCTATAACCCGCCCACTGTCCAGAGAGCTCCAGAGGCCAGAGAGAGGGCAGGCCATCCACCTCTGTTCCACAAGAAGCCAGGCTCACCGCTCAGGGCTCACAGAGATTTCTCAGCCTATCCCACGCAGGGCGCTATAACCATCCGGGATCCCTCCTATCAGTACCCAGTGGGGCTGGGTAGCACATGGACTCACTGGACTGACAGCTAATGCAGTAGGCAGTTCTTGTCCAAAGTTGAAAGGTGCAAAACATCACTGTGGACTGCTGATGTCAAGGAATGATAATGAACTACAGCCATGATCAATGACAGATTGCACTCTAAAGCCATTTACAGTTAAATCCATGAATTCTCACTGAAGCGCTATTACATAGAACAGTGGCCGGAGTATGGAGATGTATAGCATATGTACTAGCCTGTGATCAGATAGGGTGGTTTACTAGCGTTCAAATACAAAGAGCAGGTTTGACCTGAAGTCTATCAGATGGAACTGTTAGTTGAACAGCAACTGAGAGTAACCTTTTTAACAACTATGTAAGTATTGTTGCCTAACCGGGAGTTACAATACCTCCTTACCTAATACATTTTCAGGTAAGAAAATAGACTTTTTTTTTAAATTACTGTGCGTGGTCTTGAAGAGAATGTGATATGTTTAATATGTCTATAGGATGGCCTCCCAGGGAAAATGCAACACTGAAGGTTTTATCAATTTCCGCAGCGATCCACTCTGTTGAAGAGGTCCCATATTATGATCATTTTCAGGTTCAAATTGTAATTTGATTAAACTGTTTTTCATGGTATAGTGTCCAAAAACACTTTATATACATATATCACAGTGCCTTATTTAAGTCCTCACAATTCACATGTGCCAAGAGGATATTTGCTACGCCTTAATATGGTTTTAATTGCTTCGAGTCCACTGCAAAATGAGATTGATCATATCAGACATATAAATGAATTGTACATACACTGCATTGTACTACAGTATATTAACCAGTTATGTATATTTGACCGTCTCAGCAACGATATACATACAAAGCAATTCAATCAAGCGAAAAAGGAACACACAAACACAAAAATAGATCCATGGTGAGAGTTGACTGTGAGGGTCTTATCCAAAGGTTTGTCTACAGGTCTACAGCAGCACGATGCTATTACATATCTGGAGTAAACATCTTGTGAATGTAAGACATATTACTGTGGTTGGTTGTCAAAGCTTGGCTCCAAACTCATGATTCCAAACGAAATCCAGTGAAACGGGACAGCAAAGAAAACTCTCAGGCAGAACCAGATGGGAGCTTAAAGAACTTCTTCCTAAGCCACAGTGAACACATGAAAAAAAAGAGAGCTGCGCACAAATCCCACTTCCAAATGATTTACTTGGAAGAAATCCTTAGCTAGATTGCAAATACAAAACAGGCTGGGCAGGCAGGGGAGCTGAAAGAAAAGCTCTAAGTAGCATCACATACAGTAGTTTGACCTTGCATTGACAAGGAATGATTATTTTATGGGGATCCGTAATGTATTTTTTGGCAGGATAATCAAGTGTTGTTTAGCTGCCCTAATCATACCTTAACTATAGATAAGATAAGATAAGATAAGATACACTTTATTCATCTCAGCAGGGAAATGTGGGTGTTCCAGCAGCCAGCATATACACACACAACACAACACATATAGATACATATTCCACCCATGCAAAAAAACATGAGCCCACAATACATAGCCTAGATAGTATGGTAAAAGTGGTAATAGCAAAAATGGTCCATGTGCATAAGTAGCTGTTACTCATAGATAAAAGTACAAAAATACTAGCTCTGCCAATGCATGGTATGATAGGAAAATAAAAATCATGATAAAAAAGCAATCAAGTGTGCAAGTGTGCAGTTTCTTTTCTATAAGCAATATTATTACCAAGCTTCAGGTTCGTTTAACAGATCTTTTAGAAAGTAAGGATTTAAATAATACTGTTATTAGATGTAATTCATGGCTTTGCAGAATCATCCAGTATGGATTTTTTTTTGTCTGCATTGTGTTTCTATTAAAGTAAGAGAGAAGTTTACAACAAACTATGCCAAGATTAGCACATTTTTCTCTTGGTCACTTGTTAACTTACAGTTCGTACATTAATCAAAAAAGATACCAAATACAGTAAATACACCTTGTTTTATAGACACTAGTTATTCTAGTGTTCTCTGGACAAATGACACATCATAATGTCGTCACAGTAAATCAAATAAAATGGTTGGGTAAGTTGCATTTAGATTCAGACAGGACCTACACATATACTGTTTACCGTTTTCCTGCTGTCATGAAAATCATCTGCCGAAGCTTATCATTTAATAGCATACCCTCTCTCCTACATTAACTTGTGAAGGGATAGTTACAAAGCTTCTGATGATCTATGGTCACATAGATTCCAGTTTATTTCAATGGGTCTTCCAAGTTTGCTTTTTTCTTAGGCCTTTCCATTACTGAACTGGTTTCACTGTAAAACAAGAAGAAACGTGATTTATGAATTAAAAGGACCACTACATTCTGTGCAATTGAATCAAAAAGATGTAATTACAGTAGAGTGTCAACTTGAGTAACAATCAGTAAATGAAGAATAGATCTGCGATCGAAAGTCAAGGTAACCCAAAATTTGTTGAAAGGAATGTAGAGCACAGGGGCGAGTACATGAGCACATACAGGGCACTGCTTTCTCTCACACAGAGCTCTCATTAGATCATGAGTTATGCTGATGGCTGGGTCCTGGTTCCTGTCAGCACCTCCTTCCCCTATCTCTTTCTCAGCTGTTGATGCAGTTCACATGAAGAGAGGTGCTTCACAGAGAGCTATAGCACTCCAATCAACAAATCATCAGCCGGCTACCTATCTTGAAATGCTCATATATATATATATAATAGTGATATGATACGAATGAATCTGTTAAAGTACAGTTTGGGTATCTAATGTTACTCTTTAACCTGATTTGGTAAAAAGGACCATACCAGTGTTTTGGATTATTATTACTATTACTTTTTCAACATGGCAAAATGACTTATCCTGTGAGTTGTAAAGTCCATCGCAGTCTGTCCATCAAGTCTGCTTTACTTTTTTGCTCAACCTTTTTGTTCCATTTCAGTAGATATGGTATAAAATGAATGGAAACCGATTGGTGCCTGGAATGAACAGCTAAATCACAAAATCAAAAAGATTAAAAACGCACCAGCTTGTTTTGCAAAAATGGTTTGATGTAGTATAAAGTATGTGATTTGCAGTAAATTGGACACAATACCCAAGACCACTGGTATGGAAACCCTGCCTGTTAGAAATTGTGCTTATATACTACTAATATGTTTGAGGGGAAATATAATTACTGCCTGGATTATGTTCACTCGCAATTCATGTTGTCATGTTGTATGGTGAATGTACAAAGTAGGAACATTGAAAGCAGAATGTGTAATCTGAGTCTAGCATGTTGGATGTTTCAGGCAAAAAAAAAATGCTTTGGTTAAGGAAAGATTGTGGTTTTGGTTAATGTTAAAAGAAGAAATTACATTTGTCTCAAACTCTATTTGCTGTTGCACTTATACAAATATAAATTCTGAGAGACAGGGTTGTTTTAAATAAAGAAGTCTTTATTAGCCCAAATTGACAATCCCTGCATTTTGTGTTAATATAACATTTTAACTGTGAAGTGCAAACTCGGAAAATATTGTAAGGGTCATAGACCCTGAAGACTGTTCTTTGGATGCCATTTCTTTAAACATCAGTAATATATATATATAAGTATTGACAACCTAGGACACCGTTTAACACAAACTTTATAATAATAATGGAACCAAAACGTAACTGTCAGTAAAATTGATGTCAAAATCCTCATTCTGCTCCTTTTTAAGATTCAGCTTTCAATATGGATGAGAGAGCAGAACTGGACTGCTGCCGGGGCCAACCATATCTGAAAAAAACAAAACAGAAAACAAATACTTTAATACTTTCCCTACAACATGTTGATGCAAGTATTAAAAAATAAGCATTTATAGAGGGTTATTGTTAGCTTTGCAATGTTAAAATGACAAAACAAGAGCAAAGCAAAGACTGCTGACATTACAAGGAAAGTAACAGAAGTTTACATCAAAGATCAAGGATTACACTTTAATAGTCCAGGCCTTAATACTGCATTAAAGAGCAGGCATATTGAAATGTATCTTATCTCACTTTCCACATAAAAACCCAGTCAAAGTTTAAGCCCTTTTTCGGAGCACATGCTAACCAAGCTTGAGTGAGAGAACCATAGGCCTGCAGTCCACCTGGAAGTCATTGAAGGGGGATCTGGCCATTCCCCTCTCCCCTGCGTCACACTGGCCCTTACCTACTGTCGTCCCATAATCCCATCTAACAGCCGCCTGGGCTTGGCTGGCCCATTCCAGGCTTAACTCGGACTGTCTTGTAAAAAGGGAAAAAGCCCTGTTTTTGAGCAGAGCACTCTGAAGAGACACTGAGGGGGGATTTAATATCAACTCCATTAGGGATTTTCCTCAGGCCTGTAAATAGTCAATTAATGGATGACACTGATTGGGTTCACATGCAGAAAGATCTGACATGCAAAAGGAACGAGGAGTCAGAGTTTTCTCACTGGGCTCCCCATCAGATGACCATCCATGTTCCAGCAGTACAGAGTGACGTTGTGCGTGAGTAGAAGGGAGGGATAATGTCAGTAAATGGTAAATGGACTCCACTTATATAGCACTTTTTCCTGGTTTTTCACAGACTCAAAGCGATTTACATTGTTTTGTACACATTCACCCAATTACACACCCATTCATGCACCGATAGCAGCAGCTACCACGCAGGGTTCAAGCAAACTACCGGGAGCAATTCGGGGTTCAGTGTCTTGCCCAAGGACACTTCGACATGTGGTGGGGAGGCGAAGAATCGAACCACCGACCCTGCACTCCAGTGGCCGACCACCATACCCGCTTCGCCACAGCCGCCCCTAGTAGGAAGGATTATAAGGTGTGTCAGGGACTCCATCAAAATGATTGATTGTGTACAGGAGGCCAGAAGAACACAACACACACAGATGGATTAACAGTTGCCCTGCTGAGAAGAGTGGGAGGCTTGAAGGACTGGGCTGAAAGGGCACGCTGTGGGATGAAAGCTCTGGTGGACATAACATTGTGTTTGTGTCCCTTGATCAAACATACAGTTGCTTGGCAGCATTGTATACCGAAGACTCATTTGCAGTATGAAACAGGATGCCCGCATTTCAAAATGGCTATGGATAGAAGCATCTGTTAATCATTACAATAAATTCCTAGATGAGTCCTTCAGACAAGAAAAAGACAGATGACTTACTTTAGACATTGGAGAAAAACTTTTTACAATGCTAAAACTCACTTTTTGGAAGAGGCGTACAATGTCAGCAAATCAGAGAAAAACATACAGTACAGTGTTGTATCTGGAATACAATCAAAATCCATACCAAAGGAAGGCATGCAGATACTCTTTTACTCATCCAATAAGGGTCATAAATCAGCAGCAAAATGTTTTCTCAAACTTAATAAGATGCTTGTGAAATCAGAGATAAAGGGACTATTTATCGCATTACACTCTGACAGCCATTTCATTTTGGCATCATGTGTAACTGTGTACTGCTGTCCATCTTGTCCAGGTTTCTCTTGTAAAAGAGATTTTAATCTCAATGAGACTAACCTGGTTAAAATATAGATAATATTTTTTTTTTTAATTATGCAGATTTCTTTGTTACATCTCTGTAAGTAAATTGTGGACAGTAGGAACTAGCATGGACGGTGTGGTGTATTACGAGGCACATTCACTGTGTAATGACGTATAAAAATACTGTTAATCATCGGAAAGGTTAGAATAATATTTTTGTAGAATTCACTTGTTTTCTACACCCTTTGTGTAGGAGGAAATCCTTGTTGACTTTTTAACAACAGTGAGTTGGAATGACTTAAAGCCACTACGAGTAACATGGCACGTTGGCGTCCTCTTTGGACAAAAGCGGTAGTATTTTTACGACGCCCGCTGTCGCAAAGCTGTTTACTAGCGCGTGCCAGGCGCGTGAGTGTGAACTGAGAAGGGAGCAATATAGTGCATGTCCGTGTGTTGAAAGTGTGAGGACTCTTTTCGGCTCTGTGAGAGTGGTTTTGACACTGCATGAACTAATGCCAGTCACTGCCACACGCACCTGATTGCAATGCTGATTGCTAACTACTCTCTCTCACGGAGCTGAAAGATTAGGCCTACGTGTCCGACTCCTCACAGAAAGCGAATGAACGATAGACGGCAGTTAGTATGGATCACGATGAGGTAATGTGTTTGTGTTGTTGATGTAAATAATGACTATTTCAGATAATGGTTATCTGATGATGGTGAAGCAAAGCAAACTTTGTGTTAGTACCAACCGCTCATTCATTTAGGAGTAAACACTGCAGTCTAGTTTCGCTCTCATGAAATTGTATACACGTTGCTTGGCAACGCCCTCGTCCCCCCCGTAGCCTATATCACTCTCCCTTTTAGCTTTTCTTCATTGCATTTACTTTTTTTTTCTTTGATGGTTCAGCCCCGTTATCAGTCATTATGACGACAAATAACTGTATCAGACAAGGCTCCCGCTCCCCTTCCCTCACCTGGAGGGATAGGCTTCTCAATTCACGTTGCTGCGCCACACTGAAATCTGCGACCAATACGGATATGTGACCATAGAGCTTGCACGAGCGAACCGAAAATCGGACTGGGTGTGCGACCAGACCAAAAGCAGTAATAAAAACTATTTAAAAACGTCTTTCTTTGCACTGATGGTCTCGTTTGCTGTTAAAGGTAATTTATGATTATCAGAGGAAACATGAGGCTGTTTAAAAGATATTTAAATGTTACTCGTAGCCGCTTTAAAGCTAGCTTTAGGCAAGGCAAGTTTATTTATATAGCACAATTCAGACACAAGGCCACTCAAAGTGCTTTACAGGGGCAAGATTAGAATACATAAAACACATTAGAAAACATTT
This sequence comes from Hyperoplus lanceolatus, assembly GCA_026929865.2. Taxonomy (NCBI): domain Eukaryota; kingdom Metazoa; phylum Chordata; class Actinopteri; order Uranoscopiformes; family Ammodytidae; genus Hyperoplus; species Hyperoplus lanceolatus. Next base: position 35,238,421 of record CM049398.1, read on the forward strand.
AAAAGCGAATAAAAGAAGCAAAAAAGCAAATAAAAGAAGCAAATAAAATGAAAATTGCAGGTTAAAATGGAAACAAAAAAGTCTTCAGACTCAATTTAAAAGAACTGAGAGTTGCAGCAGACCTCAAGTTCTCTGGGAGTTTGTTCCAGAGATTTGGTGCATAATAACTAAAAGCTGCTTCTCCTTGTTTAGTCCTAACTCTTGGGACCGTAAGTAGACCTGTCCCAGATGACCTAAGGGCTCTGGACGGTTCATAACGTATCAGCATATAAGTAATGTATTTTGGCCCTAAACCATTTAGTGCTTTATAAACCAACATCAGTATTTTGAAATCAATTCTTTGAGTGACTGGAAGCCAGTGTAAAAACCTCAGAACTGGGGTAATGTGATCTACTTTTTTGGTCCTAGTGAGGACTCGGGCAGCAGCGTTCTGAATTAGCTGAAGCTGTCTGATAGATTTTTTTGATGGCCAGCAAGGACACTGTTACAGTAGTCAAGTCTACTAAAGATAAATGCATGGACAAGTTTTTCTATATCTTGCTGAGACATAAGCCCTTTAATTCTTGATATGTTTTTTAGGTGGTAGTAGGCTGATTTATTAATTGATTTGATGTGTTTCTTGAAATTCAAGTCGGAGTCTATAACAACACCAAGATTTCTGGCTTGGGGTGTGGTTTCTAACAGAATGGATGTAAGTTGTGCGCTGACTTTTAATTGTTCATCTTTGGCACCAAAGACAATTACTTCAGTTTTATCGTTGTTTAATTGAAGGAAATTTTGGCACATCCAAACATTGATTTGTTCAATGCACTTACTCAGTGCCTGTATCGGACTGTAGTCTCCTAGTGATATGGTTATGTAAATGTGTGTGTCGTCTGCATAATTATGGTAGCATAATTTGTTCTTATTCATAATCTGAGCTAGTGGGAGCATGTAGATGTTAAATAGAAGAGGGCCAAGAATGGAACCTTGGGGGACCCCGCATTCAATATTTGTCCGCTCAGATGTGAAATTGCCTATTGACACATAGTAGTCTCTATCCTTTAAGTAGGATTCAAACCAGCTTAGTACAGTTCCAGAAAGTCCAACCCAGTTTGCTAGTCGATCTAGTAATATGCTGTGGTCAACTGTGTCAAAAGCGGCACTGAGATCCAGTAAAACTAAGACAGAACTTTTGCCACTGTCTGTGTTTAAGTGGATGTCATTGAGGACCTTAACCAGAGCAGTCTCAGTGCTGTGGTGTTGTCGAAATCCTGACTGGAAGACATCAAAGCAGTTATTCATTGCTAAGTAGTTATTTAGCTCTTGATAAACAGCTTTTTCAATGATTTTACTTAAAAATGGTAGGTTAGATATGGGCCAATAATTTTTCATGAGTGATGTATCACTTTAATTCATCACAATACAATATGTGGATGTGTCTTTAATTATAAAATATAATTGTTTATTTACAAATTTTTTTTAAGGCTCAATAAAAGGGGTCAAGTCCTCAAACGTCACATTGTTGTGGGAAAAATGGCATCTGAGGAAAAACAATTCAGATTTGATAGTTTATGATCCCAGTACAAATAAAACGCTGAAGAAGATAGTAACAACCAATACAACCCCTAACTACATTAATAGACATGAAAACCTTCGGGAAGACTTTTCTCAGACATGTTCCCTGTGTTCCAAATCACATACTTTTTCTTTTTACTACACTACACACTAAAGTACACAAGAGTATTAGGATCATCCGAGAGAAAAAAAATCAGGAAAAGGACGATTTGTTTTTCATTTTGTTGAGAAATGTAAAGAATCAAGACAAAAACTCCAAAATGTTATTGGAGTTAGTGGGGCATTTGTGTATTTTCAGCATACTAAGATTGACGTGCCTGTATTGGGACATCCTAATTCTTTTTCTGGGCATACTAAATAGTATGGAAGTATGGGTATTGGAACGCAGGGTAAGTCTATTCTGGCTGTAGTTTGAGGGTCCAGGATCCACTGGTTCCCAGTAACCAACATTTGACTCACTGTAATAACTCTATATGTTGTGATGACTGACGGGATAACTTGGAGGGTAAGGAGATATTCAGAGACTTGACTTTTAACTCCAAATTAAAGACTAATAACTTCACAGTTATACAGTCATACATGAAGCTACATACATCAGGACTCATCACACCAGTATATCACTCTGCCTCCACTTCAGTAACACACTACGCACGGCCAGCCTGATCTCTTCACTTCACATTGGTTTCTCTCCCTCAATTCAAGGCTTTCTCCAATCTCTGTGGGGATAAGCCCGACCCGTCTGTAAGCTTTTAATCTTTATTAATTGTATAAATTAATATTTAACCTAAAGAAAACAAGACAGTGATTTTAAGAAGCAGGCAAATTACAAATCTTTGAAAACAATGATTTTGTAAAGTTTTTTTTATTATTCCAATGTGATTCAGTTGCTTATCATGGTTTGCTCCATCATCTTATCATCACATGATTGTCTTTTAAAGAATACCTTCTAATTTTTAATTTCCCAAAAAATATATTGAACCATTGGTTTACAGGTTTGATGGCTGTTTGCAGGTTTGCTTTCAGGCTTTTCACTGAAGTGCCACTGAAGCAATCTGTGACTGTAACATGTTAACATGAAAATGAACGTGTAAAAATACATGTGGCCTGTGACAATACTGTCAGCCATATGGAAGACTCATAATTACTCATAGTGCCTCCGTTTATTGTAGAATAGAATAAGCAGTACCTTTCACCCTCACCTACCTGTCTTGCAAGCTACTGACCTTTGGCACCAAACAGGAGGGTGTTATTAGTAAAACTAGTGGTGGCTGCTATTACATCTACGGTGCCCACCATCTCTACCATGTGTCCTTGAGCAAGACACTTAACCCCAAACTCCTCCAGGGGCACAGCCCCGCTGCAGACCACAGTGACCCTGAACAATGACCCCGTTATAGAGATGTAGGAGGGGTGAGCGAAATGTAATTTTGATTGATGTGTGTAACATGGGTGTGTTAATTGACAAAATAAAGACTTAAATAACTTAACTAACCAGGAGAATGGTTGTTTCAGCATCATGACAGGTATACATTCAAACAATTGACCTACAGTACATAGACTGCTTGTCTTTAACTGCTTTTATTTCTACATACAAAGGCTATTTCATTAGTAATGATATGAAATATATAATTTCTTTAAAACACAGCACTGACACGTGGTACTATGTATTAACCAATGAGGAAAATTGCTTTATGTTAAGTGCCTATGTTCTGGTGCACTGCTGGAATAGTTTAGTTACTTTACCTCTCCAGCCCTCTGAGGTACATAGTAGTAAGCATTCATTATAGTTTAAACCCCTGAACATTCAAACGTTTGCGTTTGTTTTCCATTGAGTTGCTTTGAGGTTGTTTAAACAATTGTATTCAACTCTGTATTTACACTGAGTGAACTTATAGAGTACATGCTAAAAATAGAGCCGCACGATATCAGGAAAACATGAACTAACATTGTTTAATATTGCGTTGACGATATCACGAGCAACAATTGAAAAAAATACCTTAAATATACAGTGTCTTTCCGCTTTGAGTTCACTGCCATCATAGACCCTAGACAGCTTATGCCTATTACACTCAACAAAAACATAAACGCTTATATAAACACTTTTGTTTTTGCTCCCATTTTTCATGAGATGGACTTGCTGGTCTTCATGTAAATCCCAGCGGGCTGACAAGTAATCCATGAGCTATACTTTCACAACCATGCACTTTACCACCTTAGCCACTAGCGTCTACATGGGGGGGCGGGCATTAGAGCAGAAGGGCTTCATCTGATTGGCTAAATATATTGACATGCAGAGCGAGAATGATTGGTAGATGGTGTAGGCCAGGGGTGTCCAAACTACAGGCCGATTTTAAAAATAAAATGTAATATGGCCCTTTTATTTTTTATTTTTTGTTAACCCACTAGTGCAGGGGTGTCAAAACTGATTGATTGGCCCGCTGCTCATTCTAAAAATATAATGTAATATGGCCCTTTTAGTTTTTAAATAATTAAAATCCATTAATTATATTACAAAGAAATATGTCCCATAAAAGAAACAGCACAATGCCCATCCCAGAGGACCCTGCATAATATTTTATTTAAAATTAATATTATTATGGAAAATCTATGTGTCCTTCTTCAATAGATTCTTATTCATCTGACAGTGTCTCCAAATAATTTTTTCACACAAAATTCTTCAGATTAAGGCTCTTAATTTTCCTCTCAAAGTGCACCAGATTCATGCATTTCACTTTAAAAAGTAAAAAAATCTCCCGGGGAGCCATACCCCCAGACTCCCCTAGGAGGGTCGGGAACTCCACTGGATACTATTTTCACCCAGCTGGACATTGGAGGCAATAGCAGAAAACACTAGGTGTCTGGAGGCATTTAACAATAGTCAATGATTTGGGCAGCGCTAACATTGGCGAGGGGCACCCTGATCAAATTCTGCTTAGGGCCCCATGGAGGCTTCGGCCGGCTCTGAGGGGAAGTGTGTCTGTTTAATTTGCAAGGAAAGCGTTGCCGTGAAGAAGGATTACAATTTACGAAGACACCATGAAACTAAACATCAGAACAGCTACATGTCCTGATAAATGTGTTCTTTTTGCCAAGTGGCCCGGCCCTTCATAGATATAACATATTGCGGATAAATGAAAAATGTAATCTCTTCTACAACAGAATTTCAACTGGTTTCAACAAGGTCATCTATCTTTGTAACCTGTAACTGTTCAACACATACAATTGTATTAAGTTAAAGGTGCTACAAGGAACTTTAAATATTTCTGAAACAGTCTAATTTTTCCTCTGATGATCAGAAATGACATGTTACAGCAGTGCAAAGAATGCGATTTTTATATATTTTTATATAGTACCCATGCCTTTGCCATGGATACGCTCACCCAGGACCTAAAGCTGGTGTAGTAAAATCACTACCGCTTTAGTCCAAAGGGGGGGGGGGCAAGGATTAAAACTAAAAGTTATTTGGAGCACCTTTAAAAAAATTTTTTTTTTTTTGCCTCCTGACCCCTCCGACTGTGTTTTTCTGTTTGGCTGCTAATGGATCTTGTTAGTTACTGGTTGGCATGTAACAGGTTGTTACTTTTAAACTGCAATCAATTTCACCTGGGAGAGCAATAAGGGTGAATGTCAATGTTAATTTACATTGTTGGCAAACAGCAAAAATACTCTCTTCTTACCAGTGTAATCAGAAGGGCAGGACAGTTCTACAAACAAATAAGTTTAAAAGTGGGTTATTTAATCATGCCCTATAACTTACACTTGTGTTCATTTAATTTCATACACACATGATTATCCTTGATCTCCATTATGTGGCTTGTGCGCAGCATTTGTGTGGACGGAAATGCCTTGTTGATGTCAGAGGTCAGCGGAGGATGGGCAGACTGGTTCAAGATGATAGAAAGGCAACAGTAACTCAAATAACTACTCGTTACAATCAAGGTATGCATAATACAATCTCTGAACGCAAAACACGACCAACCTTAAAGCAGATGGGCAACAGCAGCAGAAGACCCCACCGGGTGCCACTCCTGTCAGCTAAGAACATAGCCTGGCATTCCCAGACCTGCCACTAGGCGCTGGCAAATTAAATTTGCTGCGCCTGTTGGTCTGGACACTCTCCGTTGAAGCTTTAACAAGAAGACCAGAAATCCAGGCTCACGTTTCAATTGGTTCTATCTAATATGGGCGCGCCAGAGCCCTTTGTATGGTATTCTGGGGAGGACGTAACCGGATGACGACAGTGACGTGCATGCAACGTCGAAGCCGTGATAGTAAACATCAAAGATGGCTGCGGATATATTGTGTAAGTTTGAGACTGCTTTGGCCTCGACCCTTAACGATTTGGAAGATGGCACTCATTAGCAAGTAAGTGGAATGTTCTGTTTTGCCGACCGACAACAGCAAACGTTTAATTTAACAGTTTAACAGCTGTTCGCTAAACGAAAGGGGCTTACGTCACCTTGTGCATCGCTCTGATTGGTTGAAGTGCTATCCAACTGTGTACAGTGGCATTTGAAATGCACGAGTAGGAGCCGCCCCTTGAGTTGGAAATTACTATTGATCGTGGCCAGACCCTCTATCGTTCAATAAATCAGGTTCTGGATTTCCAGGCTACTAAGAACAGGAAACTGAGGCTACAATTCACACAGGATCACCAAAATTTGACAATAAAAGATTGGAAAAGTCTTGCCTGGTCTGATGAGTCTCGATTGAGTAAACAACATGAAAGTATGGATCCATCCTGCCGTGCACCATCAACCATGCCACGTTAAAAAGTCGCTTAAATCCCATTTATTCACCATTCTGATGCTCGGTTTTAACTTCAGCAACCAAGTCTACATTACTAAATGCATTGTATAGCGTCCATGTGATTGGAAAATTAGCTTTTTGTTTTTACAAGCAATTGAACAGGTGTACCTAATAAAGTGGTTGGTGAATATTTAAGTTAATAGTTTGGCCACATTAGAATTCTATAATTATAAAGCTTATGTGATGCAATTTCCAATGTTAATACATGAGGAGGAGCTGTTGACCTGTTGTTGGCCAAGCTGACTCTGAATACAGAGTAAGACCTATATTAGCCAACTGCATATTCTGCTTCCGGTTTCTCTCCCTTCAGGTCTTAATATCAATTTACAAACAGCACATATATGCTACATGCTGTTGATGGAAATCCTTTTTTTTTAAACGTTACTTCAGGCAGAAGCCATCCACCAAATAGCCCTTGAGAAGCACTGGTGGATTCCTAATTATTTCCTTTAACCTAGCTCAGCCCTCTTTCACCTCTGGCTGGAGTCTATTTGATGTCTGGCTTTCTAGACAAGCACCATGACTCAAAGACCCGAGCCCCTTTACCCCCACCCCAATAGGATTCATCGCGGCTTAGTGGGTCCTTTCAAAATACATAGCCTGATTTAACAAACTCAACAGGCTAAAGGAAACTTCCTAAATTTACTCGTCGCTAAAGGTATTATAATTTCCTTTCAGGATCTTGTGTTGATGTTTGTCCAGAGGTAGGAGATGGATCTCTAACTCGCCAAGCACACTTCTCAACACTGTCACAAACAACCTTGGAACAGCAGCCAAAGAAACACTGGTGCACAAAGTGCTACAGTGACTCCTGCTGTTCTCTTGGGAAGGTGGTACGACATCAGTGTGCACACACTGTACACATAGACTGAGGAGAAATGTGGTATTGCAAGGCAATGGTATGCATTGAGAATATGAAGCTTGGGAGTAGGAGGAGTTCCTCCTGGAGTACCTATACCCTCTACTGGATGAAATGTGTCAAATACATTTTATTTTTTAGATGTCAAAATGTCACAGAATCTATAAACACTTAAGCACAAGCTGATTAAGAATAAATAGGGTTAATAAGCTATTTCTTGAGTAGATATTTAAAATGTTAAAAGGAGTGAAACTATTCAGAGAGATGTCATCAATAAGTCCCTATACTCCATAGTTTTTCTCATAAACTTAACCAAAACAATTCTGAGTGGACTTATTCTTTTTTAATTATTCAACCAACCAATTAGCCATTGTATCACTACTGAAGAGCGTCAACACTGCAGTTTTACAAAGACACTGTACTGAGGCTGACAGGCCAGAAAGGGCACCTTAAGATGAGCCATTAAGGCATTGATCAGTCCGGGTCGGGTCAAGGTAGGATGCAACCTACAGAGTAGTCACATATATCCCTCTAAGATGTTTTCCCGCCGTTACGTCTGTAATCACAATGCTCTGAGCTGGCCTCTTAGACATCTTTAGCTGCCGGCCTGGTCCGGATCAAGTATTTAGTTTGATAAGTACGGTTTAGCTAAAGGAGGAACTATCCCCTGGAGGTGATTAAGTACCTAAAGAAAGGCTGGGTGAGAGGAAAGACACAACTATTTCAGTCATTGTGCTAGCTCTATGCAGCTAGATGGCTCCAACAAAACAATGTCCTGGTTTGCTCCTGCCAGTTTCACACAGTGTCAGGTCAAATCAAAAGTAAATACATGATGCCTTCTGTAATCCGTAGTGTTTGACTGATCAGTTAGTCGCAAATAAGGGAACAGACATGTAGACTGTGAACAGGCTAGGACACATTTTGATGAAATAACAATGTAATAATAATTTAAAATTGTATTATGTTCACTGTTCAGGTTTCATCTCACCCTACCAATGGCATGTCTAAACACATTTTATACTTATATATTTACATTTTATATGACACAAGCCAGCATGTCTCTGAGCATGGTATATTAAGACCCAAACCACACGTACACAGACTTAAATACTTTGAATCACTGATGTCAGTGTAATGTTGACATTACAAAGGCTTTGTTACCCAGTTCAGGTGAAGGGAAGCTAACACATGCCTCATTATCATGACATTGAAAGCCAAAACAGTAATCACATTGTCAGGCAATGTTGTATTAAACTGATTACTCTGCCTCTACAAAGCTCCACACTGGTTCCCTTCCTGGGCATATTCAATTAAAAAAAAATCAGCAACACTATTTTACTGAACCCACTATGGGGTTGGGAGGTAATAAGGTATTACCGTATACTTGGGTATTAAAAAATAGCAACAGTATTCCTTTAATTATCGTGGATACCGTCATAAAAAAATCCACTCAACTTGTGAGGAGGTGACGTCCCATAAATCCACATTAGGCTTTAGATTGGACCCATCGGCTACAGGTTAACCGGGTTTAGAGTAACTCAAACAGTCAAAGCAACAAGGGGAAAATTCTACAAATTCAAATGGCAAAGCTGGTATGCCTTATACATAGACCTTTTATCATTATACAACAATGAATATAAATAGTGTAGTGCAATAAAAGGCAAGAAATAAAACTCTAAATATATCCCATACCCTAAGCTCACAGACAGAGAAGCATTTTATAAAAAACATTCTTGAACAAAGATTTTTACTAGCAGAAGTACACAATTCTGGATTTACACTATACAATAACAATAAAAGTAATGCAAATTGCTTATTGGCCTTGAATGTTCATACAACTTTTTCAAGTGAAGCCCATCACAATGACTAAAATTCACCTTTGGCTATTTGTGTCAGGGATGAGATTTTTGAGAGGTTTAACAAATTTAATAAACTGACGGCCTCAAAAGGTCATGCCATTTACAAATTAAAATCCACCATATTGTGGTGGACAACATTTTTTTCCAACACTGTTAAAATGAAATCTGTACAAAAGTTAGTGAAATTATCTTATTATTACCATCCAAAATGAGCTTCTGTGGTTGTTGCATATACTGTACACCGTAGCGATTAAGCCTGCAATTGAGCTTACAATGGCTTACTTTAACTATATCTTTATTTATCAAGAATAAATACAACAAGTCTCTGCTCTTAGCCCCAGCAACTGAGGTGTAAAAAACAGGCCTCAACCTTGGAGATGCAATCTAAGTAAATCCGGTCACCAGGAGTCTTTACAGCAGGTGTTGGATTACCAGCCAACCTTTGCACGACGCAACCGTGTGTCCTGCAAAGTGACATACGTTACAGTAAGCGGACTAAGCACAGGTAAGAAAGGTAAACTTGGGGATTTACGTCCTCAGCTCTGATTCCAAAGAGTCTTAGCAGGTGATTTGTGGCTCATCCCATCCAGGCTTATAGGCTGTGACGATCTCCCAAAGCTTGACCATCAAATCAGGTGTCTACTTAACGCAGCCAGGTTGACAAGAGAGATGGCTAAAGAACGGGTCACACATCCTGTTGAAATTGTATTTAGAGGGTGATCCCATTACGTTGGATTGAAAGCTCCATAATGTGTTCCAAAACAGGTCCAGGAAGGATTCTGACAGCAACTAGTTGGTAGGGAACATTAAGAGCATATGCTTACATGTTCAAAGCTTGTTTGCGTCATGTACGGAGTAACCTTTCACCTGCAGGGCAGTGACATTTGTGTTGGACTGAGGGAACGGCACGCTACTAGATCATTGCAGTTGGAGTGATCCACAACTATAGTGAATAAGAATGAAAGAAAGAGCTTGAAAGAATATTTAAGATAACTCTAATCAGTACACCACACCTAGAGCTGAAAGAAGAGCCTGCAATCTTTCACACACCCATGCTTTTGCAATCTAAGAAAGGTGTTGGCAAAGTGTCAATTTGGGTCAAGTATGGCTGCAATATCTTCAGAAAGGTGTTGTATTCATTTCTAGTAATTTTTTTTTTAAATGGTATGCAGTTATCAATTTCCAAGAACCATCTTGCTATGGTGAACTGGGCACTGTGCACAAAGCTATTCCCAAAAACTTCCTTTGGAAGTTCCTTAAATGTGTTTCATGATTTCACAAAAGTCGTGCCAAAATGTATTGAGCTTAACAAAGTGTGTGAGCCACACTGCACGTTCAGTGTGGCTCCAGTGTAAAAGCATTTTTAGAGCACAAGCAGTTTCACTTGTGTGGACCAGCCGAGTGTCCTTTATCATCTCAAGTGTTTGTTTGGACTCTTGTCATGTAGCCCTTGGCTTCTATCGTGATGTGGTGAAGGCAAAACAAGCTGAGTGATTATCATCTGGAGGGCCAGGAAGGGTGGGCAGCGGCAGGGGAACTTATCACGTTCATCTTTGCAGTTCCCTTTTGGTTGTGACCTAAACTCATTTGCACCTCGTCTCCTCCTGACCCCAGAGCCTCATGTCTGATGTGAGAGGATGACACCTCCCCTTCAGTGTGCCTTCCTCCTGTGGGCCCCACTCTTCGTCAAACGATCTCTTATCAAGCCCAATTACACTTAATGGGCTGGATAGGATCTCTGTCCCCTTTCTCCCTTAGAAAAACATCCGTCCACCCTGCAAACAAACCTTCTGGGCCTTTCAGCATAGCGGAAGCGAGGATGCATCAGATTTGAATAGCTTTAACTTTGAGCCTTTTCCTGACACCACATGTCTCAATCATTCTTAACAACGAGTTGGATGAAAGGTTGTTGTTATGTAAAGAAGTCAGAGTGTAAGAACTGCTATCTCAGATGGCTCAGATAGCACGGAGCATGGAGCCGATGGTTCGCTATCACTTCCACTCATCTCACACAAACACACACAGCCCAAACAATGACTAGCAAACTTTTCCGATAGCACAGATAACATCCTGATATAATTACACAATCAGGAAATTAACAAGACAGTGTGTCTGCTGCAGCAAGGAGCATGTAAGTGAGAGCGAGAGGAAGACTGGGAGGATGGGTGGGAGACAGACAGAAGGAGGGGTTGAACAGCACTTTGAGGTTCCCTGAGGTGCTGGCCGCTCTGTGCAGCTACACTGATAACTGTCTGGCTGGGTCGGGAGATGGCAACAGGGATAGCCACTTGGCATGGAAAAGAAATATTCAGAGTCATAGTTGAAATAGCAACAGCAAACAGGAGAAAAATGTAGACAACTAAAAGGTACATTATTTCCTGCTTGAGTTAAGTGGGGGTGGCACAAAATCTAATTAAAGTCAAGAATTTAAATTATAGCTAAATGTTATTAGTTTTCACCATTGATGAATAAATACACAAATAATCTTCAAACACAGCTACATAATGCTTTGACTGTTAAAAATGAATTTAACAATGTCACTACTTGTTTGATTTTACTAACATGCAATTTCACTCATGAAAATATTCAAAAAAAATTCTATCAAAAGGCCTCAAGAGAACATCGTTTCAAACCTTCCCACCATACATGTAATAGAAACACCTGACCTCCAAACAACACCAGACCACATGACAAAGACAGTACCTCTAGTGGCTGAAGTGCAAAATAGAGATGACTGTGTTCCACTGTGATCAGGCAGGTGAATTAGTGTCTTGTTTAAGTCAAAACCTTTGCTACATTTATTATAAGTATTGACTGGGTGGAGGTAAAATTGTTAGGACAGTGATCCATGACAGTCCATCGCTCAAAGTCAATGAATACAAAGGCCTGACTACAAATTAATGAGTTCTCTCAGATTGCCTCTCCTTCCAAAGCTTATTTTTCCATTAGCACTCAGGTCTGCTGAAAGGCCAAAAACTGGTTAGGGCTTTAGCTGAGAGACAGCTGTCAAGCAGGCTAAGAGAGCAAACATTACACTTTTATCCATACCTGTGTGCAAACATACACACAGACTGGCAAGCAAACACATGTGTGCGCAAACACAATTCAAAAAGGTGAGAGGTAGAGCTCTGACTGACACCCACAGGCCCTGCTGCTATGACTTTTTTTCAAGGTTCCACTCCCTGGTTTGCTCTGCAGCTTATTCTTGTTGCTTCTGCATGTGTTTGCCCTGCTGCTGTGTTGTGTGGAGGTGTATGCCAACTAGGTGAGAGTGTTTGTGCGGGGATGTTTTTGTTCAGGTGACACACGTGTTTATTTTGGGGAATCCCTGTGTTACGTTTGTATGCTTCGGGAGTTGACACCCTAAGTGACATTACTGATCAGTTCCTTAATCAGTTGACAGTCACACACACAGTTAGTTCATCAAAATCAAAATGGGTTTTGTTGGGAGAGTGTTATGTCAGATCCGACTATAAGGTGCTGCTATTGACCTATAAGGCATTAAATGGGCTTGCACCTTCATATTTGTCTGACCTAATTGCGCGATATTCCCCATCACGGGCACTACGGTCTACGACTGCAGAGCTCCTGTCTGTCCCCAGAGTTAAGAAAGCTGCCGGCAGCAGGGCTTTCTCGTATCGAGCTCCTTCGTAATGGAACACACTCCCGATAGAGATCAGACAATCTGAGTCTATCGAGGTGTTCAAGTCTAAACTTAAGACGTATCTCTTTGAATTAACCTTTGGTTAGCGCTCATCCACCTCTCTGCTGGCGCGGGGTCGGTGGCGGGTCACCCTGTCTGGGGAAGGTTCTCTGACCTCTGCTGGGGGGGAGTTTGCTCTCGGGTAGGTGACGGTCTTGGGCTGTTCCGGTGGGCTGCACTGGCCGCTCGGGCTGGGGCAAATTGGCATCTGACCGTGGGCACCGCTGCTGGGGGGTGGGTCCATGCCTTGCCTCCAGACAGGCGGTCGCGGTGGCCTCCGGGGCTTGGCTGGGTGGTCATGTCGGCTGACGGGGCTGGGGCTGGGGCTGTGGCTGGGGCACTGGGGCGGCGGTGCTGCCTGCCGCTGTCATTGGTGTGCTCTGGGCTGGGGGTGGCCAGGGGGGTGGTGGTGTCGGGGTGTGTGCTCAGGCGTCTGCAGTGGCGCCGTGCTATTGCCTGACTGGACCGTTGGGTGGGGTGGAAATGGGGCATCGGGTGCAGATTGTGTAATTGTTGCACTGGTAGGTGGGCACTGCGATGTTTTTAATCGTTAGACGCGGGTTGCTTTTGACCGCCTCGGGAGATACTAGATTGTCATGGGGCGGATAGAAGCAATCGATGCAATTTGCATTTTAACTGGTTTTAACTGCTTTTAAACTGTTTTTGACTGTTTTTAAACTGTTTTAATCATTTATCCCTGCCTGGCGGTCCGCTCTGTGGCATCACTGTTGGCGTCTGTGTTTCGCTGCCCGGCGTCGGTGCTCCTCCGACCGGTCCTAGCTCTGGGTGTGCCGATGGCGGCGGCGGAAGCGTCGCGCCCTTTGTGCTTGGCGCCTCTGGCCTTGCCTCATGGGCTGGGCATGGCCGGTCCGGCGGGCTGTACGGGCCGCCCCTCCGGGGGTTTCGGCTGTGGTTGCTCCTCGTGGCAGCGGTGCATTTGGCTATTTCCCTATTCTATACTCTATTCTCTCTTTATGGCCCCGGTCCTCCTCGGGACTAGTGCCGCACTGGGGCGTGCTCTCTGGGGGCGGGGTGCTGGGGGGCAGGCTCTGGGTCTGGGGGGCTGGCGCCGATTGTGTGTCCGTGGGGAACGGTAGACTGTAAATCAATGTAATTTAATGTTAATTGTGTTCATATTGTTTACCATTGTTATAGCGTTATTATTAACAGCCTGAAGAGCTGCCTCGGTCTCAGTTTGTCAGGGCCTGAGTACCGGTTGTCCTCCCATTGAAAAATTGTCCTGCCGACGCTAATTGCATAACTGATACCATTTCTCTGACATTTGTTCTCCTCTGTCTATCTTCCATGATTGGCTGAGCGTTGCCCCGGGGGTTCTCTCCCTCTGTCTACCAAGCACTCCCCATGCTACTCGACTGACTCCGAGTTCTGTGCGGAATCAGCTGTCCTAGGAACGGGGATGTAATCCCGGCGATGGAAACTTTAGTTTTCCCTGGTGGAGACGAGACGGTGTGGATCCTCTGGCAGCATCTGAAGTCTTTCTGCATCCACACTATTCACACTTTACTTAGTATTACCATGTAATCACCTGGTCAAATTCCATCGTGATTTTCTCTACTTATGACATCTATAGCAGCATGTCCGTCCTGGGAGAGGAATCCCTTACTCTGTCGACTCTCCCTGAGATTTCTTCAATTTTTTTTTTATTCTCGGTAAAGGGTTTTTACTGGGAGTTTTTTCTCAGCCGAGCTCAGGGTGTAAGGGCAGGGTGTCATATTGTATCATTTATCATATTGTATGAAACTATCTATCTATCGACTGAATGAATATAGCAGTTGAATCTGTGCAGACAATTTTACTTAAAGTTGGAGTCAGTGATTCTGGAGAACGCTTGTTGCCAAAATCACATTTAGTCAAAATCAGTGAATATCTCTTCACAATCCGCTACCTGTGTGTGAGCTAAAAAAGAAGAAGCATGTGTTAATACACAGCCTAGGCTCTGTAAATGGGCATGTTGCTAGCTACAGTGGGCCACCTTTGTTAACATATACTTTGTTTACATACCTGTTTTACAGAGCCTAGGCTGTGTATTCACACAAGATTTTTTTCAGCACACACACAGTACGGACAGGTAGCATATAGTGAGGAGATATTCACTGATTTTGACAAAAAGTTATTTTGACAACAAGCGTTCTCCAGAATATCTGACTCCAACTTTGTGCAACAGTTCAATGTTGAAGGAGTCCAGGTCAAAGATAATAAGATAACCCAAATTATGTTTATTGTCAAACTGTGTGCGACTGTAAATCTTCAGTTTCAACTATGTAGAGGTATAAGGGGCCTATTGGCTCTATAGATCAGCTGCACACACTGTGGTGACCAATGATCTATTTCCACTCACTGCTGTTGTTAATGGTTCATTGTTATGGATGAGGCTCAGAAATTATCTGTTTGTGTAGTCATACATGGTGTCTTCATGCTTGGAACATTGCGTCTCCTACATTTTTGCATTCACTTAATTTCATTAACATTAAATCTGTTTGGACAGATTGGCAAAACAAAAGTGTCAAGATGAACTGAAGGATTGCTGGCCATGTTGTCTGAGGGTAAGCCAATCATTTTAGAGAGGGATAGCAAATGAGCAGAATTACCTTAAGAAACAGATGTCTCTTTTTTTATTGCCAACACAATTGACATCATAGCAAAACCTATCAACAAAGCTCGATGGTGAGCCCTTGGAGCCTAGAACACTATTCACAGCCTTATCACAGAGTCCCTCGAGCCAAAGTAGGGAAACAGTGCCCCACTCTGTCCACAGTTAGTAAGAATGGGGATGACTTAATTCTCTGCAGGGTACTGTGTCAAAGGCAATAAGGCTTAAAGACTCATGCAGGAGGTGGGTAAAGGCAAAGACAGCCTGCTGCAACACCTTTGTGTAACAGAAAAAAGGATTACTAGGTTGCCCCATGATCAGTATACACAGATGCACGCACACACAAATACAGGCTGCCCTATTAATTGGAGACCTAGCTATTAATTGCACAACGGGGGTATGAGGGGCTTTGTCCCCCGAAACTGGGTCATGATTGAAAAGCACAAGGAGAGAGAATAAAGGAAACTGCATACAAATTGGTTGTGGGGGTTTGGGCCCTCGACACTATCACCTGCCCACCCTGGTTGCACATTGCGGTGTTCGGTTGAAATGTCACACAGCTGGGATGAGAATACCTTAAACCTACTCTTGTGTTGCTGTCAATAATCATGTTTGCGCTCTCATGATCCTATGGCTTTAGCTGGGGGAAGTTATTTGCCACTGATCTTCTACCACCTTCATGACTGAGTCATGGCTTTTTTGGAACACAGAGATCAACATAGCATTTACTGATATCTTTCATTTAGTGGGCTGCCTTTCATCGCTTCATGGTCCCTCCTAGTCTCACAATGTTTGGGCAATCAACGTCAATAAAGAAACTGCATAAAAGCAGTTGAAGTAAAAGCATTACCTCTGCCATATTAAATATAACACAAAACGATGCAGAGAATTGGTTGAAGGTGTCCCAATAGGATTTGGCTTCAGCACATTTGCATTTAAATCACTTACATACATTTGCCAAGTTTGTATATTTTCAACTCAATGCAAAAGCCATCTGTTTCTTACCTACATGGCCCGTAGGCCCTAAGCCCCTTTTAGAAAAAACTATAATTTCATTGAAATGAAAAATGACTGAAAGTAACTTGGTCAGTGTTGAAACTATTAGTCTGTTCACCAAGTTGGGCGTGTGGGAACCAAGTAGTTTACAGAGAAAAATGTTGGCAACATTTCAGGTGAAACTTCGGGTAAGCCTCTGCTACATAATAGCAACAAGCTAAGAATGGTTTCGTTGGGGTTAGGGAACGAACATGGTTTCTGTGAAAATAAATACATAGTTATGTTAAAGGAAACATTGAGGTTCAATTTAAAATATTACAACTGTGTTAATCTTAGGAGAACATTATCGTCTTGGTTAGAATAATAACTACATGGCTAGGATTATGGAATAATTCCATTGAAAATGGTGCCATGTTCAATGGAAAACCCCACGTTGGTTTTAGTAGGAAAAAGAGAACGGCTCTCTAGTCCAAGCTATTCACCCTAGCTTTTGTCACCTGATTTGGGAAAAGACAGACAACTTTTTAACTGACTTCATATCTAACTGACTAAACTATCTGCTGGGCAGCTTTTCAAAGGCAGTGAAGCTTGAAGAACCAAACAGAAACTCATTGGGCGAGTGTGTGGGGGAAGGGACATGCATTGCTTTCAGTTTTTATGAAGGCATCTGTCTTGTGTACCTGATATTATAAACACTTGTAAACCATCTAGGTGTCTCCAACATCCTCTTGACAGCTTGTGTTTAACTGGCACTTTACACACATAACTGTGAACCACTCAAGTCTATTTTCTTCAGACTTTGGCTTGTCTTAGAACACACATTTGCGTGTCTCTCTTGAGGCTCTCTGCTTTAACTGATAGAGAAATACTCTGTTGAGAGTCATGCCAGCAGCATTCACTGTATCACTGTAGTTTCACTATTTCCTGGTTGTTTCTTTCAAAATAAAACTTCCCACAAGAGAAAATGTGAAAAAAGGGGGCGCCCTTAGCTCAGTTGGTAGGACGTCCCCCCCATGGGCCTCGGCCAGCAGCAGACCCGGGTTCGATTCCAGCCCGCGGTCGTTTTCTGCATGTCACTCCCCTCTCTGCCCCAACTCTACACTATCAATAAAGCATAAAAATGCCCAAAAAAATATCTTTAAAAAAG
This sequence comes from Hyperoplus lanceolatus, assembly GCA_026929865.2. Lineage (NCBI taxonomy): Eukaryota > Metazoa > Chordata > Actinopteri > Uranoscopiformes > Ammodytidae > Hyperoplus > Hyperoplus lanceolatus. Next base: position 35,255,962 of record CM049398.1, read on the forward strand.
AAAATGTGAAAAAAAGAGAAAAGGCAACGAGGCACACGGATAACTGTCGAAACTCAATATTAATCATATGTATCATAAAATGACATGAAACAACTTCATATTAATGGGAATTATCTATGAAAACTCTCTATAGAAAGACAGGGCTTTTAGAAGAAGCTCTGCAGCAGCAGCAGCTAAGACGTTGCATGTGTGGCCGAAAACAGGGAGAGAGACGCGGCAGTAACAGACACGCTCCAGAGGCACACGCAGGATGTGTGGGCCAGGACTTAGGCTGTGAGAGTTGCTAAATGGTATAAAGTCAACAGCAGTACTGTGGCTAGACATTGCCAGATGGCTATAGGTGCTGTTAACATGGTACTCATGTGCTCCTTCAGCTACAAAGACAGTGGAGAAAGTGTAACACACAGCTTCAGGGATCAGACATGGAAAGTAATGACGATCTTAAGAAATAATTTTACCAACATCTTCATGAAAAAGATGGACTAACTACAACTAACACCCTCCTGTCCGGTGCCGGGGATCGAACCAACGACCTTGTGGTTACTGGTCGGCTACCTTTCCTAGGCCATCCTACCACCCGATAGCATTGAACAGCTGTGCGTACAAATTCTCTCAGAATATTGAATGATCATTGTTGAAACAACACGTGTCAAAATGTTGTGCCAAGGCATGCACAGTGATACTTCAGAGAGGAAATGTTGTAAAAAGAATTAGTCAAGTCTGAATAATGTCTATATGTTTAAAAAAAAACTCTGCAGATATCAAAACACAACAATGCAAAACCATGGCCAATGACTCAGGACAGCAGGTAAGCAAAAATAAAATAAAAAAGAAGATAATTGAGTTTTCAGTTAAGTACAACAGAGATAACATTGACGCAGTATGTTTAGCTTGAATAAGGAAAGAAAATTATCTATTTTGAGTTGTGTTTCTGGCCACCTAGCAAAGGCCACTCTCTCTTTGGTCTACACAAACTCCTAGATAATATCCGACTCTTTTAGCTTCTATTTGCTTCACTCGGTTCACCAGCTAGTCAGTCGTACATGAAGTCAATTGATCCAATGTTAATATAAAAAAAAATGTGGCTGCTTTGGCTGCTTTAACTTTAGAACATTTTAACAAAGTACACACAACAGTGCAACAGTAAGCAAAGTTACACACTGAAATATGACAAATGGCATCTGAAAGCAATGGAAAAGAGTAGTTAGTGCATAGACCTTGAGTTAGAATTTTTTGTCAAACTATTATTTCCAAGGTCAGAAATGAACTTTCTTGCTCAACACTGAAACATATTATATCAAATCAAATTGAAAATGTGTCTCACCCACATCACAGTCAAAACAGGGCGTAGATAAAGCAGTGTAATTTCAATGTCTTTTCATTTTAGCAGCAGCACTAGCGCACGCACGCACACACACACACAAAGGGAAACAAGTGCACACTTACTAAGCTACACATTCATTACACCACACAAAATAAAAGGCCCATATGTTTGTTGTCTACATTTAGAGAAAGACACCTACAAAGTCGGCTCAGAGGGTAAATACAAGAGGGATGGAGCTTTTAGAGTTGAAGAAACAATGAATCAGAAAGCAACTTCAAGCAGCACCTGTTATGGAGCAGGGGGGACCAGGGTGGAGGATTGGAAAGGACAAAGGCTGAGCATTATGCTGCTGTTATAAAGAATGGGTAAGCCTGTTTGCTTTAGAGGTGTTGTCCGGTTGCCCCAGCGGCTATGTATAGTGAGAACGCCCATGGCTTTTGTTTTCTGACACGAACAGGGGGTGTTGAAAGCAAGCTGTGGACACTGATGCGTGACTTCATTCTTATTACACTGGCATCACTGTGATACGAGCACACCTGCATCATCAGTGCTTTGCATTACTGGATCAATATGTGTAAAAGTGTTGAACTGATAAGGGTGTCTGAGAATGGGTTATGACAACGAAGTCAGTGGTCAATATAATAATATTTTGCCTGCATCTTTTAAAAACTCGGTGTGTGCAGCAGAATTGTATGTGTTTGAGGCTGGAACTACCGTCCCGTCACATCTCTACCAATTAAATTATAATTACAGGGGGTAGGTCAAGGGGTAGGTCAAGAATAGCAAAACAAAACCAAAATTCAAAAACATAAGGTCACTGTAACCTCACAATATGCAAGGTTGCAGTACAAACGTTAACCATACCATAACCCATAATCAAATCAGTCCACCCTGAAGTCCAAGGGGTTAATCTACTAAACGTGTGCATGTATAAAACGTATGCAAACGATATTTCACCCGAAAAAAGCTAATCTACCAACGTTTCCTCACTGAGGATTGCGTGTCAAATAACACGTGCTGTCAATTTAGTAAGTTTGCCTGAATGCATTTGCAAAATCAGGCGTTTCTTCCAGAGTGCGAAAAAATATGGGGAGGAGTATAAGCAAAAAGATGTATTTATACCACACGCACTGTGATTTACAAAGTCTGAAAATAATTGCGGATGTGAGGACAACCGCAGACGGCTGGTGAAGAGGAAACATTGGATAAAGTTTTTTTTTCTGCTCGTGTTATGTTTGGATTGGACACAAAGAATCCAGACATATCACCCATCCAGCAATGCTATTTTGAGCTTTTGGATGAGTTAAGGGCTAATTTGTAGCCACTCACAAGAAACAGTCACACAATACCTGCCATGCTAAAAGGCATTTCCTCACATCTGGGTCGTTCCAGCACACTTTCACTATTTCTGCTGACGTCTCCTACAGTAGTTTGTCTGCTAGTCCTTAAAGGCCTACTTCACCGGTTGGAATATGAAGGTGTATTGAACTCGGAGATCCTATGAAGTATAAATGTGCAAACATTTTTTAAATCGGATCATACCAGCCTGAGAAAAGGCAGAAAGAGTGTTTTATGGTCTCACTGTCTAACCCTACATTTCTCTTTCTGTGACATCACAGAAAGAGAAATGTAGGGTTAGACAGTGAGACCATAAAACACTCTTTCTGCTTTTTCTCAGGCTAGGATGATCCGATTTTTTTTTTTTTTGCACATTTATACTTCATAGGATCTCCGAGTTCAATACACTTTCATATTCCAACCGGTGAAGTAGGCCTTTAATGTTATGTTGCGCAGGATGGTCAGGGGCGCACTCGGGGCGCACAGAATGAAGCCAAACGGGAGACTGTAATCAAGTGCAACTTGTTTTATTTACCGAGGCTATTCTTTATAAGATATTTGTTCTTTTGTTCTCTTCTAATGTTCCGCCTTATTGTCTTCATTTCATCAGTCTTTGTTGTTTTACCCACAGCATTTTTTTATAGAAACTCTCCAATATATAATATTTAAGCGCTTTGAGAGCGAGAAAAGCGATATATACATTTAATATATTATTATTATTATTATAATTATTATTAATAACGCATTTCTTTGAGTAATATTAATATTAATTGGCTGTAGCTCAACAGTGCGTGTTTAATTCCATGGCATTACATTTCTCTTTACGCTTGCTGTCACTCTGCTCTCCGTCCAAACACAGAAACCAGTAACACACACAAACCCTCAATTTGATCTACTTCCTCTCACATGTTCGAACCCATTGTCATTTGCGCATTTAATCTAAGTGGATCACACGCAGATCGCCCACAAACCAAAGAGTGAAATTTTTTCTAATAGGCTACTCGCGCAGTTTAGAATGGACTTTGGGGCAAACTTGGACCGGACGGACGCATGTATAATTTTAATCAAAATTGTTGCAGATGAATTTTCTGTTAATCCAATAGTCAATTAATCTAAACGTTGCAGCTTTAATTGAATATCTATATATTCATTCATGTTGAGTTAAAAAAACAAAAAACATGAGCCATTAAAGTGAGAGGTACACATTTGTTTTAAAGATATTTTATATTTTCATTGCAGGCTTATTCTTGCAAAAATGAGACAACAGCGAGAACAAATGAAAATGGATCATATCTGTCCAAATCTGGATTGACAGTTCTAGATAGAGTGTGATAGTAAACATTTATGGGGAAATTCATAAAGCTCAGCAGCAAATTGTTATGATGCCCGTCTGTCCACACCTCTATGTCCCCCCCAAAAATACTTCAAATGGATGGGTAGGTACATTGTGTGCACACTTAGGAGGTGTATTCAACACTTATTAACTCTTTGTGAAGTCAGAGGTGGTGGATTTAGCCAAGGCTCCATTATAAAAAAGAAAAGCTGCTGAATGCCCAACGCATAGAAAGTGGAATCAACCTGTTCAAACAGAGATACGATGAGAAGTGTCATTCCCACGGCGAGGTGTGCCAGCGAGCTTTGAAAGTGTGATGAGTCAGGGCAAGCTCTTGGGTATGTTGCTGCAGAATTTAAGACCGAGTGTCCTGTTTGATTTTAAGAGCCCCTGTTCTTAAATAGCCTTGTCTGTCAGCACATACAGATTCCACTAAGAGGCCAGAACAAAGAACTTTTAGGTCATTACTCGGTTGGGATTTTCCTCAGTGCTTTCAATAATTGTGTGTGTTGAGAAAAGGTGTGAGATAACTATCCAAGCTAAATTGATCTGTTAAGGGTTAGGACAAGATACGTTTTTTTTACTTCCTCCTACCCCCATTCCAGCATGTAGAAAGTGTGTTTTATTTTTTTTTTGCATTTATTTATTATTTATTTGTATTATTACTATTTAAACTTGTTTTATTTTTTATTGCTTGCATGTTCGAAATAAAGACAATCAATCAATCAATCAATCAATCAATCAAACAAACAAACCCTAAAGGGCCAATGCTCCGACCAGTCTCATATGTTTCAATCCAATCTGTACTCTTCAACGGTGCTGCATTCCTCATGAAATCTCTTGAAGCAGTGGCATGTTTTGACACACAATGTCCCAACACTTACAATATTTACACAGGCCCAGACCACCAACAGTTTTGTGCTTTCACTCCTCCCATTTCCAACACATTACCTTGCATATCTGTCAGTCCTAAAGTCCAACTTAGCTTTCTGACAGGAGTATTTCTGACAGCTTTTAATACCTCCACCTTTCACCTGCACTTTGTCAAAAGAGAGACAATCCATCATTTCAAGGAGTGAAAGGATAAGCTTTAAGTGGGAGATGAGTGAAAGGAAATATGTTTGATCTGCTGAAATATTTACAGAAGGATTCCCAAATTTCAGAGCGTATCGGAGGGAGTTTCCCCTAATATGCTCAGTGACCGCAAAAATTCCACCCAAGGGTTATAACTATACTATTTGTAATTTACTTATTTTATTAAGTATTTATATAAGCACAGGTATGTGTGTGTATATATGTATAACACACATGACTGCATCACTTATTTCTAAAAATAAATATATTTTTTAAAGATTTTTTGGTATGATTAAAACCACCTGGGAGAACATACACGTTGGATGATTCTGCAAAAACTTGCAAGATCCTTCTGTAAAGTTTTCGAATGTCTCAATCTCCAAATCTAGGGAGTCTTTTAATCAAAAGACAGACCACCTTAATTTCATGCTGACACATCTTTGAAAAAAGTTGTCTCCTCTCAACAACAAAAACAGCACAACAACAACACTCTGACTGTATTACATGTTTATACTATTTAAAACTTAGCAACTAAGTAGCAATATGGTAACATTAATTTTATTAGAGTAATTAATTACCACAATAGTCTGGTTGCCAACATGGCTAACAGCCCTAGCAATAGCCATATAGCCACATAAATAGCCATTATTCACTATACCTAAAGTCATAGCGGGGTGACAGCTTGAGTATTTACTGGGGAGGGCAGCGTACACACTTTTCGAGGATGCTTCTGCTTGAACTAGTGTGTGGTGGACTGGTGCAGGGATCTGTCCTTGCCCAGGTTTGTGTTTATTGTTTTTCTTTTTCTTCTGTTAGAGTTGTTGTAAGTCTGCTTTGCTGTGTTTAATTCTAAACAACAGGTAGGTATTAGGAGGCTATACATTATGGCTCTCATATCACTTAACTTTTAGCTATGGTAATCTTTTTCTTCTACACTGTCAGTCGAGGCAGGATTCATGTCTACCAGTTTAAGGGGCTCAATAGTCCTATAAAACGTAGTAACGTTTTACGTCATCTTCACCATCTGGGTGCACATATCGTCTTTTTGACAGGAAAGCCATTTCTAAACTTCCGATGACGTACGGCTAAAGAGGCAATAGGGGATAAATAAATCAGTTTCATTTCAGTCCAATGCGGATCCCAACTGTATTTTCATCATAGTTGCTGAACAATGTACACGTTATATTAGTCTATGTTTATTGACCTAACTGTGACAAAGATGCCTTTTTTAACCTTACTGTAAATAACAATACTTCCTAATTTGTCTTCGCATCATTTTGATTTGAGTGGAGACTTCAACTTGTGGCTAAACCCTCAATAACATCGTTATCCCAACCCCAGTAACTCTTCAAGATCTGCTATAGTTATTCAATCATTTATGTCAGATTTTGGAGTCTCCTTCGCTTGGTGATTCTTTAACCCCTCCAAGAGGTATAGTTGTTTTTCCCCCTGTTCTTTATACTTTCATAAGGATTGAATAGTTCCTGGTAGATGACTGAATACTCCAATCCATTTCTATATGCACCTATGATACTGTTGTCAGCTCGGAAATGTCAAATTCAAGGTGTCTTTGCCTCTCTATTATGGTAAACTTTAAAGGTGTGCATTAGATGTGATATAATACGAGGGGCAACCAAAGAAGTTTAGAAAAAAATGATTTACCCAATTGACCAGAAACATATCTCAACTTGATAACCTATATAATACCTCCCAAGTTGTATAAAAACAGTATGGCGGTAAGGCTAGTAAATTATTAGCATATCAGTTACTTCAGAAGTTGTCTTTCCATCTAATCTCCCAGATTCAAACAGATTTTGGCCCTGGTGATTTGATCCGGTGATGCAGACATTTGACTATCTTTTTAAATGTAACTTACCCCATTGATGCCGGCAGCATAGAATGCACTGTCATTGGTTCAAATAGCCTACACATAAGGTGGGTTTTGTTGATTTTTGAAATAAATAAACAAATTAAAAATTAAAAAAATAAGCCGGCTGTGTCGGCGATAGTGCATTACAGAACAGTTAGTGGCGTTCGGAGCGCAGCATCTAGGTCTACTATAGGCTACTGACGAAAATCACACAACACATTGCATCTATTTATTAACAATATTTATGAATTTAGGCTATATTTTGCTGCTCCACCTCAAATTCAGCCCAGCCAGGCGATAGTTAAGTTTCAGTTTCCTTTTCATCTCCGTGGTTTCCAGCTGTTTGGACCAGCTGACAGCGGGAGTCAGTCTGCGTTCCAGTTGTACTGGGAAGTCGGATTTATGGTGCCAGTGATAACTGAACTAAATGATAAAATAAAGCTATCTCTTCCTCCCTCTATCTGTCTATCTTTATCCCTCCGCTGCACACTCAGTCACTACTATCCATGCTAAAAGGAAGCAGGATTATAACCTCATTTAGCACATTATTTTTAAATATTTTATATTATTATTTTTTTCTCCCCCATCAGCTAATTTTGACGATTTTTAGAAAAATGTGTTGGTTTGTATGCGCTAAGGGAGCATGTTTAAATAAAACCTGTGAACCTTACCTTTTAAATGTATTTTATTTCATGTTTCTATGTGCTACACAGGCTTAGAAATTAAGGTTTTGGTAGACGTTGACAATTCGTAGTATTTTTTTAGAAAACCCTCAGGCATTAAGGACATGCATCCTAGATTGCCATAGTCATCAATGGGTTAACTCGACTTTTATCTGGACTCCATGGGGACTGTGAATGCTGGTCTGTATTAAATCTTGGCTGTGTGAGTTAACTCACATTAAGATAAATGTTCTTCTGAGACTCTCTTATTTGTTTCAATGTATTCTTTCGCAAAGTCTGATTCTAGATTTTACTGTGTGTGTGTATATATATATACTGTTTATATATACACACCTATCAACTATCTACCATCACTCTTCATATAGAACAGGTGTTCTATTGTATATATCCAGTGTTTGTGCTGCATGATTTCACTACCTCTACCTAATGTGAAGAGCGTTTGGTACAATCAGATTGAAATTGGGCACAACTGTACACATAATTATTGATAGTTGAATTATATTGCAATTTAAGGTGATTTAAGGTGAAACAATTAAAGAATAGAAAGGACAATGGTGCCCATGGTGGAGCTCAGGTAAGTAAAGCAAAGTAAGTCATTAAACTAGTCATTAATCAGATTTCAGTTAGATTTTAAAGAACAAAGACTTGGTGAATATACATAATAAAAGGACTTATAAATATGCTTGATGCTTCATGGGTCCCCCACAACTGACTTTCCTATAAAGTAGCATAAATGTAATGTTTTTGTAATAATTATTTGGTTGTAAAATATGTTTCTTGGTCGGGATGTTACTGGTCATTTTGTTGCTCTGTACTTGTGACGTGAAATGACAATAAAGATTCTGAAAGAAAAAAATAGGAGCTGGGGACGGTAACCGGTGTTATGCAAAAAGGGGAGTGTTTCATATGCTAGTCGGGGGATTAACAAAGGAAACAGGGTTCATCCTGAAGACAATCAATTTCTGTACAAAACCTCCAGATAATCCATTCAAAAGCGATATTTCTGTCTGCATCATGAGAAAAAGTGATGCATTATAGTAGGCTCTAAATCAGGGGTTCTCAAACTTTTGATAGCTGAGGGTCAATTTAGGAACCCAACATTGGACCGAGGGCCGCCGAAGGAATTTTTTTTTAAAAAACTGAAATAATTTCAATGGCCAGCGTCTTTGCGTCTTTACAGTTTACATGTATTGGTCTGCATCCAATAATGTGTAATTAACACATTTTAATTAATAAATGAAGGGCTAGGTTTAATTTCAACATTGGGGGGGACACATTAAAAGCGGGGGTCTAGGGGCTGTCCCCCAGAAAAATTTGAGTTTCGAACACTTTATTTTGTGGATTCTGGTAAATTTGTATGCAGTAATTTGTGTCTTCTGTATTTATTTATGGTGGACATGTTAAGGAAAAGACAACTAGCTCTCATTGACACAAATCTAATGGAATATAAATCAGTAAGGCACTGAGGCATTCTGTATTGGATTCAAATATTTCAAAAATGTTCAAAACTTTCTGCACAATCACCTTTTGGAGTGTTTTTTTGTAGGACTCACCACTCATGATGCAGCAGCAGTGTTAACTATTATGACACTATACATTGGAAATAAACAGGGTGGGCTATCAGCAGTCAACTAGGCAGATAGTTCCATGGCTAACAGCAGCTAGCTAACATTAGCTTGTTAGCTAAACTTTAGGCAAAAGAGTTAGAAACCAGATGATATTAGCATCCATCCTTAGACACTTGACCTAATCTAATTCACCTTGAAGGTGAGAAAGTGCATCGTATTGGGCTTAACAAGCTCACTATCTAACAACTTACATTGGGACCACTACACTGCCTGCTGCACTGCGGGAGGCTGACCAGCCGTCTGCAACGAGAGGCAGAGGCCAGCCGAACTTCGCAAGTTTAAGATGGTACGGTCCACTGTAGGGATATTATTAAATTGGGGAATGAATATAAACAATTAGGAGGGATATTTAAGTGTTTCGACCCCTTTACTGTTTTTACCGTGCGTTTCAATAAAAATAATTTTTTTTATTATTTTTTTTTTATAATTCATAATTCAATGTGGGCCGCACTTTGAGAACCACTGCTCTAAATGAATGAACTTAGCCTGATTTGACTATTACTTCTTTATAGAGTAGATCAATAAATCCCAACGTCTGGTGTATGTGGAAGAGTGATACATCTTATAGCCAATTAAACATGGTTAACTGTATTGATTGAAAAAGGATAATGACATAGCTTATTTTAATCAATGAAAGAAGAAACAAAATTGAGCTGGTTAATTATTTCTGCAGGACTTCGTGTTAACAGATCAAAATCAGGGTGCTGAAATCAATGACGACAAGTGATGACAAATTCTTTTAAATTGCATGATTCATATGTGAAAAAATTCTGTGTTGACTGAACACACACACACACACACACAACTTCACAACATGGACAAACACATTAATCTACAACTATTAAAAGCGTTCAACATGATACTACACAAAGAAGTTAAGCAGTTTAATAGCTCAGAGTTTCTTATCTCTGTCGGTGCTCTACGGTGGTACAGATGTATAATGGCTAATTGCCAGTTCTTAATGCTCTCCTGCTGATACCTTGCTACAATATACACGACCGAGAAGTCTACAGACTCAAAGCTGACAAATGGTTGCCACAATCACACTTATAGCATTAACCAGCTTATGGTGTAAGCATACTAAGATGAGCCCAAACAACAGATGTCTATATAAACATTAGTCCACTTATATATCAGAGGTAGGATACAGATAAGATGTCTAATTCCACTGACCATCTGAAAACAAATCTGGGTTTATCATCCAAAGAGCTCCAAACCTATGACTCAAGCCAAGTTCTAACAGCTGCTTCAGCAGACAGATTGCTTAAGACCCTCTACTACTAGATGATCTGGTCAAGCAAGCCTAATCAGGCTACAGACGCTTGAAGAAATCAATATCATCAGCTACTTACCCAATGCACTTTATTTCCATTCAAAATATTACGTAACATAAAGAAAATTCTAACATGCAATACAAAGGTGATCTTAAGAGTGAAGGAGATAGTGTATTACATATAATTTGTTTTAATTTTATTTTGTAGATATCAGGTGATATTTATTTACAGTATATGTGCGTGTATGTTTTCAAATGTATTTTATTTAGATTTTTCCCTGTGCAATATGATATACTTTATTCACTTATCATATTCTTTCGAGTGAGGGACGATGGTTTTGACATGTAAGAGAATGTCAAATCTAATCTTAATTTAATCACATTTGAAAATTGATAATTTATATTTAAATCTAGGAACATTTAATTAATTAGTCCATAACACACAGACACACACACAAAGTCCTCTACAAAATATAAACTAATATATTTTTTCATGTAATAAGTGAGCAAACTATATTAAAAATGCTCTCTTTTAAAAAGTGTCAAAACAAATAATGAAGACATCAGCGTTGGTCATCACATGCCTATATTTTTCAAATCTCATACCCATACTGGGCCCTATAACCCCCTCCCAAAAAAAATAAAAATAAAAAATAATCCTGATACTTTCAAATAAGCACTATAGTAAAAATATTTACGACCCAAAACAGTGTATTATCATTATGCTATAAATCATTAGAAGGTCCATTAACAATTGCGATGTGATTCATGTATACTTTCAAACTTACAATTCAAATATTGTTAACACTACCTCTGCACTGATCTGCCTTGCACTGTATTTATATTGTAATCTTAAATCTGACCGTGTATATATACGATATATATATATATATATATATATATATATATATATATATATATACACGGTATATATATATATTTGTTTTTTTAATTCTTAACCACTAATTGACTGAATGCACAAGTTCTACCATCTATTGAATTGTTGTTGTGTATTCGTTTTTGTAAATTTGTAATACTGTTTACTTAACAGTATTTTAATGTTTTTTAGTGAATGTTGTACTTGGAGAGCAAATGATTGCTGAAGTCAAATTCCTTGTTTGTTTACGCAAACCTGGCCAATAAAGCTGATTCTGATTCTGATCATAAGGGGATTACTTTACCTGATAGTATGAATGTAAATTAATGTGTTTTATATAATGTATAAGGTAGGCCCTAGTTTAAATGTTAAAACAACCCTTAATGCAACAGCAGAAATTAAATTGATCAATAATTCCGTACTTTATTTTAGAATTAACTATTTGTACAGATATTTGGGAAATACTTTCAGCGCCAATATAAATCATCTCACACAAATTGAATATCTTCATTCCAAATAAATAATTAAATTGTTATATTACATGATGATTTATTTATATTGTTCAAATGGAAATACAGTTAATTTTGTGCAACAAATAAATCACTCAGATGAAAATAATCATCTTTAATGTCCAGTAGGACATGAAGATTGCCTACTATTAAAGGTAACTATATCGGAGCAAGCAAGCCATCCTCATAGGTGCTATACAAAAGCATGTTAAACATATGGTGTCTGTGTGCCTTTTTTATCTGAAGATGAACACTTGTTTAAATTAATACCAGTAACTGCATAGGATAATGAAGACAGGTCATACATATAGATTTAATTGCAGGTGTTAGAGGGGTGAAGAGTGACATGTTTTGGCACGGATCCCAAAGTTGTAAATGATGAGAAGAGGGGGAGTTTATGACAATAATGACATTGTGAGTTGAAAAGGTCAAAATGTTTTTGTCGATTCCGTGGATGATTCCAGAAGTTGTTGTGAGTGTGCCATGCACCACGCCAAGAGTGTTAGAGTCTGTTAGTTGTCTGCATTGAGTTTAAGTGTCTGGTGATTGCACCCAAACAGACTCCAAAGCTTTATGCGCAATATGGTGTCTGTCAAATTCACATCTGAACAGCCACTGCGCATGCACACCACACATGTGCGATTTGTTAACAAAAGTGGCGACAAAAGGGCAGAGAGCTGCAACCCCTGACCTGAATATGACCTGCACCGGCTTTATTTCTGTTTACATTTTTGTATGAGAGCTGAATTCCAAGTCATACTTTTTGCACAATGTGTTGAAATGACACAGAAAATAATAGAATAGAAATCCTATAGAAACATGATTTACAAGATTAGAAAGAAAGTTAAACTGAATTGGTTTAGTTTTTACATACTTCCACATTGTGTTGAAATGAAAGCTGCATTGATTATTGCACTGTTCATAGAAAGTCATATTTGTGACAAGAAAAGACTCCAGGATACAACACTGATGATGTGTCCAAGCCTGTGCATCAGTAGATGTATTGTTAACAGAGAAGGTAATTCATCTGTTGATTGTCTTTAATGATCATCACAAAAGTAGGAAGTGATAAGCAAACTCTGAGTAGCAAAATCAGATGTGTATATAAATATATTTTTGAAAATCACACATGGGTATGTACATAAAAAAAAAATTGCAACGAGATGCCTTGAGAATGGATTTTGAATGGAATCGTTGACCTCTGAATCGGAATCGAATTGAATCGAATCGTGAGGAGCCAAGAGATTCGCACCCCTAATGTGGTTGTACACTTAAAGTATTTAGTGCTGAATCAGCAAGAAATAAACCCACAAGAGATTGGATAATTTCATCAGGCACTCACTCACATACTTAGGCATTTACAGGGCTAAATTACAGTTGAACCTTAATTTACCAGTCAGTTAAGGTTAATCTTTTTAATCTGATAGGGAACAGTGATCATCTCAACAGTGTTTGACATTTTCTTTTTAAATCTAATGGAACCAAAGGACACTAGTATCCCAGCAACTGCAATGGTTTGATTGATGATTTTTTACAGTGACAGTTGAACAGAAGCCCAACTGTTACAGAGGACAAAAATATCAATAATAAAGTTCAATATTAAGCATTTTTTTATAACAAAAAATAGTATAAATGCACACTTAAATTATTAACTTTAACCGTTCAAAGACAAAGTACATATCCATCCTCCCTTAATATTCATAGACCTAAACATACTTTGTTGTAATACATTTTGATCGAAAACAAACAAAAATCAATGGATATAATACATTATTTTCATTAACAAAAAACTTTAATACTGACTGAAACATGGCCATGTGGTCTTAACGGATACAATGTTGCATGAAAGCGCCTCCTGCCTGTAAATTAAACCATTTAAAAAAGACAGCTTGGGTGTTCAAAAAATCAATGAGTTTGAGTGTCTAGAAGCAGTGACACTTTGTTCCGTGCCTCTGTGCTATTAGCACACTAAATAGGATTATGAAGGGGTGGAAGTGGTTATTGATTCAAATAGGCCTCCTGGCAGAGCATGTGTCCACTCCATAGTTAGAGGTAGTGACTAACAAGAGGCTTTGTTAAACACACCCTGATGAAACTGTACAGTATACCACAATTAAAAACTGGACTTGATGTTGCTCGCATCGCATGGATCATTGACAATGATAGGATAATGATCACATTGGCACTTTTACACTCTAACCACTACACCAAGAACTGCCCCCGTTTGACCAGATTTTAACTTGGAACAACATTTTTCCCATGAATCAGGCAAATGCACTGTGACTTACCTTGTTTTAAAGCCGAGCTAGGAATTCTGATACATCACTTTTGTGCATGTCCTTTTTAAACACAGCTTTATGTGAGGTTGTCAGAAATAAAAATTATTCACACATACATTAAGAGCCAACAAGTGCAACCACTATCCGCTGAAAGATCTTAAGTCCGTGTTATAAGTTGTAATAAGTTTTAAAATTAGTTATTGTTCCTGTTTGAAATATCCCAGTGCACTTGCATTTTTAAAGTGCAAGATATATATAAATAATACATTATGTGATTCTTGGTCAAATATGTCACAGCTTCACTGGATGTCGGGCCTCTCGGGCTCCACCGCGGGGCGGGGCAAGGCGCCGTGCTGCGGGCCCTATTTTTTATTTTTTATTATTTTTTTTTCTTATCTCCCAAACTTCCGAGCCATAGCTCCTCCCTCCGTCCTCTCTTCGCATGCAGGTCCTGTGTGCTGATTGGACACCCTGGATCCTGCTCCCTCCTACTGCGGGTCCCGTTCGTCATAAACAGTTGACCGTCTATTCGCTAGATTACATCATGAAGAGTGATGGTGACTTGAAGGATGAGTGACGGTGTGGCCCTTTGTCTGGCAGCTTCTGAAGTCTATGGACATCTTATCGAAATCTACCTACATTCTCACTATGGACATTTTTATCTTTTATGGATTGTTCACTGTGTATGTTTTTATTGTGTTTGATTGTAAAGCCCACTGAGGCAAATTGCTATTTGTGATATTGGGCTATATAAATAAATTTGATTTGATTTGATTTCATTTACCAGAGCGAGGCAAATTAAAGCGGCACCAAGCGCAGTAGGGAGAGAGAGATGGAGGAAGAATAGATCATGTGTTCCTCTTAACTCTATAACACAACATTAGCGCGATTTTGGAAGGAAAAGTAGCCTAATGCTTGGCGTAATGCTAACGTTAGCTTAGCTGTTTGTTTACGTTCGTAATGCAGTGCTGCTGTCGCCCATCATCAACACTGACTTGCTTGCATCATGGGAATACACGGTCAATAATGGATATAATATGGACACAAAAGACTATCAATATTGGACCTTTGTATTAGGGATGCACCGAAATGAAAATTCTTGGCCGAAACCGAAACCGAATAAAGTTAAACAGTTGGCCGAAAGGCCTAAACCGAATACCGAAAGAGGCTTTTGCAGTTTTGTTCATTTATTTTGCCAATTCTTTCAACATTGCATACATGAACTCCTAAATGTTCTCCTCAAACATAACCTACAACTAAAAAGCCACCCTAAATGAATAAAGAAACAGTAAAACCTTCAAATATTAGAGTAAAATTAACAGTTTACTAGGAATTTAATTGTGAATCACTCATTGATTTGTACCTTGACTTATATGAGGATGAATCTACAAAAAGATCGACTTATTGTCTTTTAAAAAAAAATTGCAGTGCAGTGCAGGTTGAGTTGCTCTAAAAAAAAGTGCACCACAGCTCCCACCGTAATGTTCAGACTTCACAATTTGCATCAAAGCCCTAATGATCATAACAATGAGAGGCCATGCTTAAACGATGTCCATGCTTAGGAGGTGAGTGTAACTTTTTCGGCTGTAGACTGAAACTAACGGGAGGGAGGCGGTTCACTGGACATATCGCTCACGAAGAGACGTGGACTCGCATACAAGGTTACGTCTCTCTTTACTTCCATTTCCTGGTTTACAAGCGCGCAGCTCTTTTAAATAAATATTTCCTTATTGTCATTTAGTTCGTCAATGTTCGGTAATTTTGTTCGGCGTTTTAACTGTTTCGGGCAGAAACCGAAAATTACTTATTCTGCCATTTTCGGCCGAACATGTTCGGTGGCCGAATGTTCGGTGCATCCCTGCTTTGTATGGATTTATAAATAGCCGAAAAGATGTATGTTCCGGGATGAATTGAAAAGCTCCTGTAAGGGTTACGATGGCACAGAACAGCTGATTTGGAACGGAACATCAGCTGTTCGCTTCCACGGGGAAAAAGTAAGGAACTCCAACTCTATTACCGTTCGAAAATTATTAAAGTATCAACAAACTACGCAGCTTGCTGTCTCGGCTCACACACTCGGTTTCAGGGTGTACATTTGGATTATTAGGGCCCGAGCACCGACCGGTGCGAAGCCCTATTGAAACCGCCAGGATTTTTATTAATATTTTTCTTCCGACTCGTTTTTGGCACTTTTCACCCCCTTCCCCTGGTACAATAGTTGTAAAACTCTGCAGGCAGGTCAGACCTGCAAAAAATTGCAACGTATCAGTGGTTCCGGATTTGTGCATAAGAACGGCGCCCCCTTTGGCCAAAAACTGTTTTTCAGCAAATGCATGCTCAAAAATTGGGCTAGAAGCCTGAAATTTTAGGACAGTATGTAATGGCCAGGGCTGTACAGTGCGACAGTTTTGATCGCATTTGCTACTGAAATTGATCACGTGCGATGATGAATGCAAATCCATTCGCACTCGTGCGACAGGCTGCTAATGAGGAGAGGCTGTCTTTGAAACACAGAGGAGCGCTGCACAACACTGCTTAGAGTGCTCTACATTAACACTCCAAATGGGGGTAAATGTAGACTTAGGCAAGTAAGTTATTGAGTCCACCCTCCACTTTGGCTGGTGAAAGATGTGTGCTCGTGCAGCGATTCTAGGTATAAAAACTTCACCAACGGTAGGCTAATTACCGGAAGGAGACGGCACATTACCGCAATTAAGTTAGCGCGTGTACAAACAGAACATTTCCTGTGCACCTTCACATTAAAAGCCTGTTACTAGCCAAACGTGAGTTGACTTTTATTTTGAAGCCGGTAAGAACAGGAAGTTAGCGCTTTTTTCTAGCTTGAAAGGCAACTCCTTCAGCTGCAGAGAGCAGCCAACAGTAGCCTATTTAAACAAAGTTTTAAATAAGCCACTGAAAAGCTACTCCCAACACATTCACAACAACCTATGGTAACACTTTAGTTCGATAGTCCACAGTTGACACTCAACAAGCCATCAGTTGATACGCAGTTGCATGTCAACAATGAATGAGTTTACATATCTCAACAGATACAAAACTGAAGCAGAGATATAAAAGAATAACATGAATTCAACTAACTGTAGGTTAACCATAAGTTGCACTATTAGTAGATGTTTAGTTGATATTCAATAGTGATTAAGTTGATACATATTTAGAATGCATTCAACTGTCAGTTAACTATAAGTTGCATTTTTAGTAGATGTTGTTTTGTACACGTAACATGCATTCAACTAACTGTCAGTTAACTATTAGTTGTATTATTTGTAGATGTTAGTTGATATTAAACAGTGAGTTAGTTGATACTCAACAAAGCTTGTCAACAAATATGTAACATGCATTCAACTAAGTGTTAGTTAACTATACAATAATTTTATTTTGTTAATTTATTTTTACAAAAACAGTCTGCAACAGACATTGTACTTTTTATTACATGTTCTTTACAAATATTCAACTATCAGTTGAGTGTCAACTTCTAGTAAGTTGACTATCAACTGCTGTTATTAACCAATTTTCAACTTACTTTTCATATGGATCAACTTTCCCACCACTCACAAGGAACACATCTAATGAATGAACATTCAACCCTCTGTTGATCATATATATTCATTGTAAAATAAAGAAGAGAATGTTTTATCAATCAATAGGCACCCTGTGTAGGTGACTACCTGTTGATTGTCATATGACTGTCGACAAACTATCAGTCAATATTCAACTTAGCATAAGTAGACAGGTCTTGGGACTGTCAAATTAAAGTGAAAACAGTTTAGTGTCTACACACTATTAACAGAGGAAAACAGAGAAAATAGTTGATTCTCAACAAACTATCAGTCGATGTTTAACTAAGCATTAGTAGAAAGGTCTTAGGACAGTCAAATTAAAGTGAAAACAGTTTAGTGTCTGCAAACTATCAACAGAGCAAAACAGAGAAAATAGTTGATTCTCAACAAACTATTAGTCGATATTCAACTAAGCATTAGTAGAGAGGTCTTAGGACTGTCAAATTAAAGTGAAAACAGTTTAGTGTCTGTAGACACTCTACAAACAAGTAACAGTACAAAATAGAGACAAGTTTTGCTCAACTGATGAGTAACACTGGATGACCCCAAAGTAAAGTTAAAAAATATATAGGCAGCATATCTGAACAGGAAAGAACATTTATTTGAAGTAAATTTAACTTTTTTCAGTAGTTACACAACATGTAGGTACACAGCAAGTACCATCAATACCTCTAAAAAAGACAATAAAACTAATGTATGTATTTATTTAGGTGTCACTTAGGCAATTGTTTAACGACAGATCGTCCAAAAATTGACATTCAAAAAGCTCAGTAAAGTGTACCATAACACCCAGTACCACTAGTTATGATACTGAGCAAACATATGTAATATATAACATCAGTTCTCATGAAACGCTTTGTTATGGTAAGAAAAAGATATATAATTTTGTTATGGACCAAAATATCTGAAGCTCCTAGTAGCTCGGGAGAAAATGGATTAACAGCAATGGTGAAACAAGACACACTGATTCAGCAGTTAGGTTTGACAAGTAAATGTAAAATACTTATTTTCTACTCTCTCTCTTCCTTGAAGTGTATGTCATTGTTGATTCTCAGTAAAATATAAAAAAAACATAACAGTGCCATTTTTTTCATTATGGACTCAAGATAAAACAACTTAATTATCACTCTCCTGTGACCAACCACTAGTTTAACCTGGTCCTGCCACTGTTATTTGAATGAGCACATTTGAATAATTTTTCGCTCTCTTTAGATCCAGTTGTTGGGTTACTAGCCACTCCAGGCCTGCTGTACTCCTCTTCAATTCAAGCAGTCGGGCTGAAGAATCCAGGGATCTTGTCCTATCACCCAGTTGATGAACATAGAAAGAAATGATCTGAGAATTACCACAAAATAGTTCAAATGCATTTTGATTTCCTTTATCTAAATCCTTATAGCATTGTGGTTCCACATTAAAACACATAATGCTATCTATTGCTTTAATAAAATATATTTGGTACCCTAATCAAATAAAATTCTCACTGAACCTTGTACAGATTGAAATTATTTTTTAATTAAAGAAACATGTAATCTCTATGACCATTCTACACAACACCACATGCATAGACTCAGTGTTTGCTCACTTTAGACTGAAATAGCAATGTGCACTTTGAATGTGGAACATGCAAACATTTATTCAAATACAGTTTAGTGTCTATAAACACACTTTATTTAGACAGATACTTGTGAAGCTAGGCAGCGCTAGGCTCATGCTAACGTTGCTAAAATAGCTAGCGCGCTAGGCGCTAACGTGCTAACGTGGCTATGCTAGCGGGAGGCCGCGTCGCTAATATATATGACATTATTCTTACATACACAAAACGATATCTCACAAATACCTCAGTTAACTCACCAATTATTCCCTTTGGCTAATGGCAGCATACTTGTGACCACCACGGGTCTTCAGTGTGAGATGGATTGGTTGGTCAAGCGGTCTTTAGCATATAGCTGCTGCTTTTACTGACCAGACACAGAACCTTCTCTCTGGCTGCCAGTAAAGAACGAGACCTCTCGCTTAAACAGCCCTTACCAACCAAGCTGGGGGAGTTCAAGTGCTTGAAAAAAGTGGGAAATCGTAATGTCGATACAGTTAGAAATGAAATATGTTTCCTAAATAAAGTCTCTCCAAACATATTTTCACCTTCCCAAAGTTTAAAATACACATTAATAGATCAATATATATTTGTTTCATATAATTTCTGCTCACAATATTATCAATAATGTCCTACAGGTTATAGTTGTTATTTATCAGTAACCACTATACGTTCGCATTGTATTGCACATCACTCTATGTAGGCCTATTTAGGTCTTCTAATCTTGAGAGGTTTATACAGCCATTGCTGATATTAACAATTATATAAAAAAACATAGATACATCTATAAATATGTATTTAAACTTTGGGAAGGTGATAATATGTTTGGAGTCTGGATTTTCGAATATTATCGACATTACGATTACCCACCTTTTTCAAGCACTTGAACTGCCCCAGCGTGGTTAGGGCTTTTTCGAGACAGAGAGGGCTCGTTTTACTGACCTGGGCAGCTAAAAAATGGATGTGTGCCTGGACAGTAAAGCTATGTGCTAAAAGCCAGCTTGACCAACCCATCCATCTCACACTGAAGACCCGTGGTGGTCACAAGTATGCTGCCATTAGCCAAAGGGAATAATTGGTGAGTTAACTGAGGTATTTGTGAGATATCGTTTTGTGTATGTAAGAATAATGTCATATATATTAGCGACGCGGCCTCCCGCTAGCATAGCCACGTTAGCACGTTAGCGCCTAGCGCGCTAGCTATTTTAGCAACGTTAGCATGAGCCTAGCGCTGCCTAGCTTCACAAGTATCTGTCTAAATAAAGTGTGTTTATAGACACTAAACTGTATTTGAATAAATGTTTGCATGTTCCACATTCAAAGTGCACATTGCTATTTCAGTCTAAAGTGAGCAAACACTGAGTCTATGCATGTGGTGTTGTGTAGAATGGTCATAGAGATTACATGTTTCTTTAATTAAAAAATAATTTCAATCTGTACAAGGTTCAGTGAGAATTTTATTTGATTAGGGTACCAAATATATTTTATTAAAGCAATAGATAGCATTATGTGTTTTAATGTGGAACCACAATGCTATAAGGATTTAGATAAAGGAAATCAAAATGCATTTGAACTATTTTGTGGTAATTCTCAGATCATTTCTTTCTATGTTCATCAACTGGGTGATAGGACAAGATCCCTGGATTCTTCAGCCCGACTGCTTGAATTGAAGAGGAGTACAGCAGGCCTGGAGTGGCTAGTAACCCAACAACTGGATCTAAAGAGAGCGAAAAATTATTCAAATGTGCTCATTCAAATAACAGTGGCAGGACCAGGTTAAACTAGT
Organism: Hyperoplus lanceolatus; assembly: GCA_026929865.2. Taxonomy (NCBI): domain Eukaryota; kingdom Metazoa; phylum Chordata; class Actinopteri; order Uranoscopiformes; family Ammodytidae; genus Hyperoplus; species Hyperoplus lanceolatus. The sequence continues at coordinate 35,277,105 of CM049398.1, forward strand.
GGTTGGTCACAGGAGAGTGATAATTAAGTTGTTTTATCTTGAGTCCATAATGAAAAAAATGGCACTGTTGTGTTTTTTTTATGTTTTACTGAGAATCAACAATGACATACACTTCAAGGAAGAGAGAGAGTAGAAAATAAGTATTTTACATTTACTTGTCAAACCTAACTGCTGAATCAGTGTGTCTTGTTTCACCATTGCTGTTAATCCATTTTCTCCCGAGCTACTAGGAGCTTCAGATATTCTGGTCCATAACAAAATTATATATCTTTTTCTTACCATAACAAAGCGTTTCATGAGAACTGATGTTATATATTACATATGTTTGCTCAGTATCATAACTAGTGGTACTGGGTGTTATGGTACACTTTACTGAGCTTTTTGAATGTCAATTTTTGGACGATCTGTCGTTAAACAATTGCCTAAGTGACACCTAAATAAATACATACATTAGTTTTATTGTCTTTTTTAGAGGTATTGATGGTACTTGCTGTGTACCTACATGTTGTGTAACTACTGAAAAAAGTTAAATTTACTTTAAATAAATGTTCTTTCCTGTTCAGATATGCTGCCTATATATTTTTTAACTTTACTTTGGGGTCATCCAGTGTTACTCATCAGTTGAGCAAAACATGTCTCTATTTTGTACTGTTACTAGTTTGTAGAGTGTCTACAGACACTAAACTGTTTTCACTTTAATTTGACAGTCCTAAGACCTCTCTACTAATGCTTAGTTGAATATCGACTGATAGTTTGTTGAGAATCAACTATTTTCTCTGTTTTGCTCTGTTGATAGTTTGCAGACACTAAACTGTTTTCACTTTAATTTGACAGTCCTAAGACCTTTCTACTAATGCTTAGTTAAACATCGACTGATAGTTTGTTGAGAATCAACTGATAGTCAACTATTTTCTCTGTTTTCCTCTGTTAATAGTGTGTAGACACTAAACTGTTTTCACTTTAATTTGACAGTCCCAAGACCTGTCTACTTATGCTAAGTTGAATATTGACTGATAGTTTGTCGACAGTCATATGACAATCAACAGGTAGACACCTACACAGGGTGCCTATTGACTGATAAAACATTCTCATCTTTATTTTACAATGAACATATATGATCAACAGAGGGTTGAATGTTCATTCATTAGATGTGTTCCTTGTGAGTGGTGGGAAAGTTGATCCATATGAAACGTAAGTTGAGAATTGGTTAATAACAGCAGTTGATAGTCAACTTACTAGAAGTTGACACTCAACTGATAGTTGAATATTTGTAAAGAACATGTAATAAAAAGTACAATGTCTGTTGCAGACTGTTTTTGTAAAAATAAATTAACAAAATAAAATTATTGTATAGTTAACTAACACTTAGTTGAATGCATGTTACATATTTGTTGACAAGCTTTGTTGAGTATCAACTAACTCACTGTTTAATATCAACTAACCATCTACTAATAATGCAACTAATAGTTAACTGACAGTTAGTTGAATGCATGTTACGTGTACAAAACAACATCTACTAAAAATGCAACTTATAGTTAACTGACAGTTGAATGCATTCTAAATATGTATCAACTTAATCACTATTAAATATCAACTAAACATCTACTAATAGTGCAACCTATAGTTAACAGACAGTTAGTTGAATCCTTGTTTTTTATCTGTTGAACAAGCTCTGTTGAATGTCAACTAATCATCTACTAATAGTGCAACTTATGACTAACTTACAGTTAGTTGAATTCATGTTACGTATCTGTTGAGATATGTAAACTCATTCATTGTTGACAGTCAACTAATCATCTACTAATAGTGCAACTTATGGTTAACTTACAGTTAGTTGAATTCATGTTACGTATCTGTTGAGATATGTAAACTCATTCATTGTTGACAGTCAACTAATCATCTACTAATAGTGCAACTTATGGTTAACTTACAGTTAGTTGAATTCATGTTACGTATCTGTTGAGATATGTAAACTCATTCACTGTTGACAGTCAACTAATCATCTACTAATAGTGCAACTTATGGTTAACTTACAGTTAGTTGAATTCATGTTACGTATCTGTTGAGATATGTAAACTCATTCACTGTTGACATGCAACTGCGTATCAACTGATGGCTTGTTGAGTGTCAACTGTGGACTATCGAACTAAAGTGTTACCCAACCGATTTAATTTATCCTAAATTGTACCAATATGTATACTTATTTATTTAATAGGCTATGTTAAATGTTTTAAAGTTTGGTTTTAATTAACAGAAGGACATTATAATAATAATAATTCTGAATCAGCAAAAAATTGCAATTGGCAAGTTAGATTCTTTTGTCTAGATAACAATCAGTGCACCCCTATTCATTTTTCCATAATTATTACTGCACACACTAGGATATAATATTAATTGAGAATCTCAAATGAGACCAAGATAACATGATCAAAGGTAATTAGAGCGAAATGCAAGGGTTAAGGTTATGCAAGTTTTCGATCATACTTTGTGTGCTACCAAATTTATTTTTGTGCTACTGAATTTTTTTGCTTGCTATCACCAGTGCTACCACCTAAAAAAATAAGCATACAGCCCTGGTAATGGCCCATGGCACACATAAATGCAATTGTATGTCATTGGCCAAAATCAACAGGAAGTCGGCCATTTTGGATTTAGTGCCTAAAACCGCCAAAACCATAATTTCGCATTTCGACGAACTCGTCCTAGAGTTTTTACGGCAGGGACGTCAAACCACTGCTCAAGTACTCAAGACGCTTGCCCGACGTTAAATTGCGAAAAGATAAGGAAGTTATCACAGAACCAGGGAGCTTTTTGGGGTCAAAGTTGATGTAAACATCATAATTAACGAACCTCATGAAACTTTAATTCATCATAACTCAGGCTGTGCTATACCTAGCTGCACCAAATTTAAACCCCAAATGTATCTTTGCAGGCCCCACAAAAAAGCCTCTTGAAGCCCCGCCCCAAAATCAACAGGAAGTCTTTTAATTTGAAATATGTGAATTTCTGGCTCGAAAATCATCACAATGTTCATAAATTCATAACTCCTAGCAGGAACATATTCAGCAAAACGAAAACTCTAGGGACACTAATCAGACAATGAAGATACACCAAAAAAAGTTTTGATTTATTTCTAATAACTATGACGCAATGCCGGCCGATATTCGCCAAAATTCCGTCATATGTCATAACTCCACATTACTCTGCAGGATTGCAGAGTAAAGTGCCCACATAAAAACTTTTTGTGCAAAAAAAAACATAATAGGGTATGTCCTCCGACATGGAAGATGATATACCCGAAAGCTTGTTTTTTCCGGAATAACCGTCTTGCAGCACCGGCGCCTGATTCGCCAAAAAACATCAAAAACGGATGTCATGAACCCTTTGATTGATCATAGCTCAGGCTGTGTTGTACTTAGAAGCACACAATTTCATACAGCAATGTACAATCCCAGTACAAACAAAAAAGCCTCTTGACGCCCCGCGCCAAAATCAACAGGAAGTCCTTTATTTTTAAGTATTCGCCAAAAAAACAGGAAGTTGGCCTAACTCCACCATACTCTGTCTCATCTTCTCCAAATTTTTCATGGTTAATGAGACCCAAGGCCTGAGGAGTCCCACACGCTAATATTCATGTAAAGTGAGAGCGCCACCTGCTGGGCAAAGTAAATATCGCATGTTGGTGATTTACCTCCAAGCCCTACAAACTTGGATCAAATCAACCTCAAAGCAGCTCAGGGAGGTCTAGATGGCAGTATTATTACAGTACATTAAGTAGGAAGAGAGTGCCACCTGCTGGACAACGTAAATACTGCATGTTGAATATACACATCCTACAAACTTGGATCAAATCAAACTCAAAGCAGCTCAGGGAGGTCGAGATGGCAGTATTACATTACATTAAGTAGGAAGAGAGTGCCACCTGCTGGAAAAGGTAAATACTGCATGTTGAATATTTACCTACACATCCTACAAACTTGGATCAAATCAACCTCAAAGCAGCTCAGGGAGGTCTAGAGACAGCCACCATGATAACACTGGAAGCTGGTTCTATCGGCTCCGTAGCCTTCGTAGTTTCTCGACGTTATCGCCACGAAACAGGAAGTCGCTGTAATTTTGCTCTGCACTGTTCCATGTGCTCCAAACTTCACCCGCCTGGTAAGATCCCAGGCCTGAGGACTTCCTCGCATCCGTATCAAGCGCGTCGCGGCAACTTCCACACTTCTGGTGACAGGTATTACTGTGCCGCGTGCTGCGAAGAGGAGGAGACTGCGGCGCGTTCTCTCACGCGGTCGCCCGGAGCGCCGACGCCGGCCAGGTGCGAGGGCCCGGTCATCACTGCTCGCAGTTTTAATTAATGTTGGTTTTGATGGTGTGTTTTTTTTAGAATGAATACTCAAATATTCGCTCGGAAAATCTAGCGAATATTCGAAGCCTGTAAAATGGTATTCGGGCCAGCCCTAATATATATATATATATATAGAGTGACTTGTAGCTGCAACACACTTTTATGTATGTATGTGTGTGTGTGTGTGTGTGTGTGTGTGTGTGTGTGTGTGTGTGTGTATATATATATATATATATATATATATATATATATATATATATATATATATATTTATTTTTATATATATATATATATATATATATATATATATATATTTATTTATATATATAGTATATACACAGTATATATCAGGAAATACAACTTGGTACAATTTATATGAAATCTATTACTGGTACTGCAGCTGAGTTAAACCCACACTCAAACATGGAGCATCAGCGACTATTTAACCTTTTGAATAGTATTTTGTAGCCTTGAATGTATCCCAAATTTAAGTCTAAATACAATTACCAAATGGCTGATTGGAATGTGAATGGGATTTTTCACTTTTTGGATGTATGAAACATCTAATAAACTCGGACAAAAATGTAATTACATTCTCAGCCATTCTTTAAATGTATCATTCATAACTCACTAACAAATGGCTAGCCTATATATCCCGTAGTGGATGCTTGCTAGACACACAGCTTCCTATAAGATTAGTGTTTGACTTTTTAAACTGCCTAAAAAAAGTTGCTTGTCTTGAAATTCATGCACTGCCTGTTCATGAATTGCAAGGCAAGCCAGAGTCGAACCGGAAGTGTTTAGCAAAAAATGTCAGAGTATAAAGAGGTGTGAGTCATTGTGGAGATTGTGGTTTCTGTCAGATGCCAGACATTTTAATTAAGCATTTTTCACATTCAAATACAAGTTTACCTGATCTTTATCCACGTCTCGCGGGTACTGGATCTCTGCTGCAATGAAAGCTGCAGATAGAGCAGGGCTTTGAGACAAGCAGCCTCTGCACTGTAGAAACCTGGTAACAGATCCTTCTTCAGGGTTCCAGATGGCATTATATGCTGCATGAATGACAAGCAAATTAAATTGTAATGATTTATAGTGATAATAATTTAGCAGGCATTTCTGATAAATGTGTCAATATTTGTAATTGTTATTATTTACTAGTTATGAATGTAGAAAGCTGAGTACTGTGGATGGCATGTCTCCATTCCTTCAATCCATCGTCATTCACTGATTAGGGGAACCCTCCAGCAGGAGAACTCAAACTTCACTTTCCCAGGCCACATAAACCAGGTCTGACTGTGGGATCCCGAGGCGTTCCCAGGCAAGTGTAGAGATATAATCTCTCCATCTAGTCCTGGGACTTCCTCATCCCATTAATAATTTTATATCTAAGCAAATCTTAATTTTATGTTTTTAACTGAAACTTGGTTAGACCAAGATAACAGCTCAGCTGTTCTGTTTGAGTCAACCCCCCGGAACTTCACTTTCATGAGTGAGGCCAGAGTTCATAAGAAAGGGGGTGGAGTTGCTATTTTGTTTAATGAATCTCTCCAATGCAAAAATATGTAACACCTAACACCTATAGTAATGAAGTGCTTTGAGCGGCTGGTCATGCAGCACATTAAAAGCTGTCTCCCTGCAAACCTGGATCCCTTACATTTTGCTTACAGAACCAACCACTCCACAGAGGATGCTATCTACACACTCCACCTCACGTTGTCACACCTAGAAAGGAAAAACACCTATGCCAGAATCCTCTTCATCGATTTCAGCTCACCATTTAATACCATCATTCCACAACAGCTGGTGGAAAAGCTGAGACGGACTTCCTGACGCGGCGGCAGCAGACTGTCAGGGTGGGCAGCAAAACATCACCAACAATAGCGGTAAGCACAGGCTCACCCCAAGGCTGTGTCTTAAGCCCTCTGCTATTCAACCTGCTCCCCCACGACTGCACTGCCAGATTCAGCACCAGACGACACAACAGTGGTGGGTCTTGTCAGTGAAAACGACGAGTCTGCATACAGGATGGAGGTGGAGCATCTTACAACGTGGTGCAAGTCACACAACCTTGCACTCAACGTGGAGAAAACAAAATAAATGGTGATTGACTTCAGGAGGGCTGGCAAACAACACAATACACCGCTGAGCGTGGCTGGGGCAGCTGTGGAGAGGGTCAGCGGCGTCAAATTCCTTGGAGTTCACCTGGCCGACGACCTGACTTCCAACATCAACACCCCAGCAGTCCACTCCCGCCAGAGACTAAGAAAAGCTGGTTCCCCCCCTCCTCATCTCACCACCGTCTACAGGAGCACCATGGAGAGCATCCTGACTTACAGCTTCACCTCCTGGTTCGGGAGCAGCAAGGCCTATGAACAGCTACAGCTCAACAGGATAGTGAAGACAGCCAGTAGGATTATTGGTATCCCACTCCCTTTCCTGATGTTGGCCTACCAGCAACGCTGCATCCGGAGAGCTACCACCATCATTAAGGCCCTTCACCACCCCTCTCACAGCCTGTTCTCCCTCCTGCCATCAGGGAGGAGAAACTTGTGCATCCCTTGCATAGCCAGCAGGATGCTGAGCAGCTTCTTTCCACAGGCTGTAAGGCTCCAGAATGGCTTCTTTAAAACCGTTTTTAACTGCATGGCCTCAGAGGTTCTACACATTGTAAAGATGTCCCTTCGCACAGGCCCTGAAAACAGCAATCATCAAGCCACTCCTAAAAAAGAACAATCGAGATGAATCACTCATTTACAATTATAGGCCCATATCTAACCTACCATTTCTAAGCAAAATCATCGAAAAAGCTGTTTATCAAGAGCTAAATAACTACCTAGCAATGAACAACTGCTTTGATGTTTTCCAGTCAGGATTTCGACCACAGCACTGAGACCGCTCTGGTTATAGTCCTCAATGACATCCACTTAAACACAGACAGTGGAAAAGAACGATGATTACATTAGGACCACATCCTCTGCAGAAAGCAGCAATGAGATCCCCAGCCCACCAAACTACAACCCCTCCTCCCCGCTACTAAGCCTCGATATACTGTCCACGAGTATCACAAACAGGATTGGTGTCAAAGCACAGCTCTGGAGGAGGCCAACCTCCACCAGGAACAAGTCTGACTCACTGTCGAGAACCCGGACAGAGCTCTTACTTTGAGCGTACAGAGATTGGGTTGCCCTGAGAAGGAACCCCCTTAGCACATACTCTCACAGCCCTTCCCACAGTATCTCCCAGCCTGTAACAGATTCACAAAACATATGTAGACTGGATGGGCATACTCCCAGGCCCCCTACAGGATCCTTGCAAGAGTAAAGAGCTTTTGTTCCACGGCCAAGACAGAATCTGCATTGTTTCTCTTCAATCTAAAAATCGACTATAGGCCGAACCCTCATTTCCAGCACCAGGGAGGCTGAGAAGTTTGAAACCCCTGGAATTAACACACACTCTGTGTTCCCCCCTTTTTTAACAGGAGGACCACTACTCCAGTTTTGCAATGCTCTGTTCTATTCTGTTATTCTAGAAATCAAACCAGATGTGAACCCACCTGTTAAACTGTTAGCACAGTAGAGTTGCAGAGCAGTCCGCAGGGCCTTCAGTGATGTGATATTTCGGACAACCAGCAGTGAACCTAAGCTGTGTGAAATTGATGGCTGATGGGGTGCACACTGGCAGCTCTTCACCGCAGGACTAAATCCTTCTTTTCTCAGAAAAACTAGCGGTTCAAAATCAGAAACAGCCAGTCCTAAAGCACCTGAAAAATGAAGTCAATTCTATCAATACGAAAATTAAACACATTCACTTCGAGCTTGTATTTTTTAGCTTTGTTAAATAAACTTAATAAACATAAAAGGGAATTCTCTGAAAGTACCATGAGCCACAGGGAGTAGTTCCATTTCACACATAGAACAGTAGAGTCCCAAAGAGCACGGATTCTGGTCTTTGACTCTCTGTAAGAACAAAATAAATGTATATGTAAAATGTATTTTACATTCTAACTTTTAGAAATGGCTGTCAAGAAACATCTTTGAGGAGTCATTTTAAACTATTTCATACACATTTCCCTCAAGATTCAGGCAAATAGATACAACTGCCACCAGGTGGAACAGTGTTATTTTATAAATGCACATGTATCCATTCTTGTCATTGTGGACTTCCAAGCATTTTGAGACAAAGTTCACAAAAGTCTAAATGAAAACTTTTCTGTTTCAATGCAGCTCTTTAGTCATAATTTGTATTGCTTTTAAACTGCTGTTCAAATCAGACTCAGTTACAGTTTTTGAGTTTCACATTGTTCACACAGGATGTGTTGATGTCACTCCTTACCACCCCTGTTATCTTTATGTGCTTCTCTGTGCAGCACATAGACAAACTAAATTCAAAAAAACGTTGTTGATGGCGCACATTTATTTATCCTAATGCAATGTGTGCCCTTATGTCTGAAATGTTTGATTTGAATGAATACAAATATAAATATTGCAATGCAAGGAAAAGGACAAGTATAGTGAAGATGGGTACCGATAAGACGAGGGTGTGTGTGTGATTTGCTGACAAAAAAAACTTTGATGGACACTAACCTTTCTTTTTGGAGGGGTCTTAAATCTCCTGCGTTTCTGCTTGCACGATCTTTGTACCTTTATTGCTTGGTTGAAAATAATGACTCATGTTGAGCATGATAGAAAATTATACATGTTAAACAGCATTGAAGGAAATATTTCTATTACATTTTACAGTGTAACCCTATTAATGTAAAGGTCTACAGTACTGAATTAAGTCAGTTAGATCATTAGATGCTTGACATTGCTACAACACGTGAGAACTACCAATCAGACTGATAAAACATTACATTCAGCTACCTTTAGGTTTGGTGTGCTGACTTCCTGAACCATCTACTGTTGGACTGGTAGGGCTACATTCTGCTTCTCCAAAATCTTGCAGACCTCTTATGTCTTCTTGCTTGGGAGTCACAATGTCAAACTCAGTCCTTGTGAAAGTAGCAGGTGTGGTAGGCACTTCTCTGAGACCAGTGTGTTCCCTCACACCAAAAATTGACTTATCTGTCTCAGTCACTCTGTTTTCCCTTAGTTTCAAGATGTGTTCTGTCTGTCGGCAGGTGAACCAGAAATCGTCGTGAACACTCTCTTGAGCTGTGTCTTTCTTTGAGCTGAGTCCTCTGACAGGTCTGGCTCTGGATGCTCTGCTCTTTGGTACCAGGGCCATTGCCTTGATCTCTTGGTCTGCCCTGGCCTTATCTGTCCGCCTCTGGCTGCTTCTTGTCTCAATCTGCTGTACACTGACTTTCCCTACAGTCTTGACTTCATAGCCTCCACCTGTCATTTCAAAAATTAAGTCACACTGTTAGCAAAAGCAATCATTTGGAAGTCATGTTTTCCTGAGCTAGGATAAACAGGAATGTTGTTTCAAAATAAAGAAAGTGGTGAGACAGGCAGCAGAGAAAACGCCAATAAGTTCAGATCAAAAACAGCAATGTTAAAAATAACTGCTCACTAAATGACAGTACTTTATAGTCTTCTGAGCAACATTCTGCACAAACTGAACAGCTAATTCTTTTTCTCTTTTTTAAAATTTGCAAATACATTTCATATTTTTTCTTTCTATTCATTACTTTAACATTGGAGGACTTGACTTTACATTAGCTAAACTGATTATTGTATTTAACGACATACCAAGGCAAATTCCATGTATGTGGAAAATGTACTTGGCAATAATGTACTTTACCTTACTGCTGCGTCTCTCTGACTTTTCTTGGACACACATGGAACGTCCCAGCAGCTGCTGCTGCTACAGCGCTGCTTCTAAAAGCCCTATCTTTCTACATAGAGTTTTCATAGATAATTCCAATTAAAAATTAACTTCTTTCGTTTCATTTATGATGCATATGATTTATATTGAGTCTAATATTGAGTATGGACAGTAATACGTGCGCCCCATTGACTTTAAAAAAAAATAAAAATTTTGCTACATTTTCGCTTGTTGGAAATTTTATTTTGAAAGGGACACACCAGGAAATGGTGAAACTACAGCGAAAGCTGCCGGTATGAAGTCAATATGACTCTCAGCAGAGTATTTCTCTATCAGTTAAAGCAGAGAGACCCGAGAGGGAGCGTCGCTGCAGACGTGCCTCTGACGCGCATCAGCAGTGCATCTGAGGTTGGATGTGTGCCCGCTCTAGGTTGATTACACGGTCAGTGACAAAAAGGCAGACGCAGATGCACAGTTGACGCACAGTAGAGGTAGGATGTGTGTGGAGCATGGACATATAAATAAATGGACAACGTATTGAAACATGGCGCCCATTCATTCCTATGAAAGCTGCTCATTGGCGCAGAGAAGCAACAATGAAGCGGCCATACTGCTCTCATGTGAGCCCTGGCACGCCCCTAAAGCATGACGCGAGCAGTGTAACGTTATAATATGTCCGTGCATTAAGCTAAGCGGGACGAGCAAAGTTGCATTGTTTATCGACCATGGAAGTATAAATTACTAATCCCCGATGATTCTCTGTATGTAATCTTTAAATTACACCCCGTCGTTGTAAAGTAATATAGTGATAAACGAAGATTCCTCCCGCCATCGGAGGCCGGGCCGGCCGAAGCAACGGTTGTTTCACTACGGCTCCTTTTAGCGGCGAAAACTGAAAATAAAACGGCTATCAAACGCTTTCGGTGGCGTTTTGAAAAGCGAAAACTTCCATTCTATTAGTACATGGTCTAAAGAAAAGTATTAGCCTTTGATTGATATCCAGAAAAAATTTAGCGGAGATACATTCTTGTTTGATGAAATTGTATTGGGAATGAATGGGCCTGAGCCCCTATGATCTCCATTTTGATTTACGGACCCGTCCCAGACAGTCAAATGCGTGTAATACCAGGCTTGGCCACCTGTCCATGCTGGCTGCACGGAGAAGGCAGCGTCCTGGGGGCCTGGTGTGGAGGCCGTAATTCAGAGAGGGGGATATGGACGAGAACTTTTTTAGGGGGCCAAGCCCGAGAAGGGCCTGGGACCGCATTTTGCAGAGCAACGTGGTTCCATAGCCCTGCTGGGCAGGGAACCCTATTGTTTCTGCTGGGATTATTATTATTCTCCGCTTAAAACTGGTGCTGCAGCCCAAACCGTAAAGGGTTGGGACATGCCACTTGCATGACTCGATCCAGGTCTGTGCCTGGTACGCAGACAACAAAATTCAGACATGCCGCCCACTAGGTGGCGCTACAAAAAAAACTTCCACACCGAACGTGCGACAGTCAAAAACTGTATATCCACAGATGCACACAAGTCAGATGCATCTCAGGCCAAGCATGTCTCCAGAACTAAACCCTATTGAGCATCTGTGGGGCATCCTCAAACAGGAGGTGGAGGAGTGCAAGGTCTCTAATATCCACCAGCTCCGTGGTGTCGTCATGAATGGGTGGAAGAAGATTCCAGTGGCAACCTGTGACGCTCTGGTGAACTCCATGCCCAAGAGGGTTAAGGCAGTGCTGGAAAATAATGGTGGCCACACAAAATATTGACAATGTTGGCGCAATTTGGACATTTTCACTTAGGGGTGTACTCACTTTTGTTGCCAGCACATTAGACATTAATGGCTGTGTGTCAAGTTAGTTTGAGGGAACAGTAAATTAACACTGTTATACAAGCTGTACACTGACTACTTTACATTGTATCAAAGTGTCATTTCTTTAGTGTTGTCCCATGAAGAGATATAATGAAATAATTGAAGAAATGTGACGGGTGTACTCACTTTTGTGAGATACTGTATATCCCATTGCATGTGTTCATACATGCATGCACAGTATGACCCAAACACGCTGACAACATACATATAACATTGTATTGTTCAACTCAAATCCCCATCCCGCCAGCCCCGCCAGTCGAACATGGTGCACTGTAGGTTCATTTAAAATGATATGTACATCAGGCTTCTTGTCATTCAAATTTCCCTGACCTGTGATAGAAATGGTTCCCAGACTTCTATATATATATTTCCTATTTATTTAATATATTAGTCGCTCATAAGAGGCAGTTTCGGATAGGGCCGTAAACCATTCAGAGAAAGTAGGGTTGTTACCCCCTGCCCAGTGCCTCAGTATCACCCTTTTAGCTGTAGTAATCGCGACCTGGGCCTTTTTCAGGCCAATTCTCTTGTGTCCTTTTAGACTGTTCAGGAGGCATAGAGCAGGAGTGAGTTCCACATTCACACCTTGACTGTCCGTGATCTTTCGCATAACCCTCTGCCAATAGATGGCAAGGCTGGGTCAATTCAAAAACATGTGGACAACATCACCTCGTTCGGCCTGGCATCGCCAACAGAGATCCGAAAGACTCAAACCCGCCCTACGCTTTCTCACCGGCGTCCAGTAAAGCCTGAAGTATTTTAAATTGAATAAGTTTAGACCTTGCATCTCTCATTGGGTTCAACATCTCCTTCACATATCTATTCCATTCATCATCATCAAACAGTACCCCTAAATCTTTCTTCATTTCTTTATTTTGAAAGAAACAAACAGGGAAATTGTGAAACTACAGTGAATGCTGCTGGTATGACTCAACAGAGTATTTCTCTATCAGTTAAAGCAGAGAGACTCGAGGGAGAGAGACACGCGTCTCCTTGAAAAAAATTCGCAGCAGCACGTCCAAGGTGGAATGTGTGTTAACACGGTCACCGAAAAAAAAAAAGTCAGACGCAGACGTGCAGTAGATGTAGGATATGTGTTCCAGGGGTATGAAATAAAAGCAAGGAACCGCTTTGAACAACCTATCCAAAGGTTTGAAGGCTTTAGACACCAAAACACTGCAAAGAGTTTTTATTATTATGTGAAACGATTTACCACTGCAACAATAATTTTATGAAAGTAAAAACAGTAAAAGTCTTCAAGATTCTTGCACAAAAGTAGGGGAGACCGGGGATAGTAGGCACACTTTTTACTCTAGTGAGAATTGCTCATCACCTAAACATCTTTCAATAGTCATTCCTTCATTAAATTGAAGCTTAAGGTGTTGGCTTGAAATGTATACAACTCACTTTTTCTAACTTATTGTAAAGAAGAAATTAATCATCAAAGACACCCTTACACATTGTGACAACCAACCCCATCAAGGGGTTGGTTGTCACACACTATGGGGTTGTTTGTCACAATGTTATCTTAAAGCCACTACGAGTAAAATGGCACGTTGGCGTCCCCTTTGGACAAAAGCGGTAGTATTTTTACGACGCCAGCTGTCGTGAAGCTGTTTTCTAGCTCGTGCCGGGCGTGCGAGATACAAATGATCAGGAAGCAATATAGTGCATGTCCGTGTGTTGAAAGTGTGAGGGCACCAGACTCTTTTCGGCTCCGTGAGAGTGGTTAGTGACACAGCATCAACTAATGCCAGTCAGTGCTACACACACACTTGATTGCAATGAGTTGATGCAGTGTCACCTCTCACGGAGCTGAAAGATTCCGTGTCCTCACCACACAAAGCGAATGAACGAGAGACGGCAGTTAGTATGGATCACGATGAGGTAATGTGTTTATATTGTTGTAAATAATGACTATTTCCGATGAATAATGGTCATCTGATGATGGGCTACCGCTCATTAATTTAGGAGTAAACACTGCAGTCTAGGTTCGCTCCATGAAATTGTGTATACGTTGCTTGGCAACAACCTCCCGCCCACCTATCACTCTCCCTTTTAGCTTTTCTTCATTGCATTTTCTTTTTTTTCTTTGATGGTTCAGCCCCATTATCAGTCAATATGACAACAAATAACTGTCTCAAACAAGGCTCCCGCTACCCTTCCCTTACCTGGAGGGATTATGAGAGGAAACATGAGGCTGTTTAAAAGATATTTAAATGTTACTCGTAGCAGCTTTAACGGGAATAATCTTAAAAAGAAGGCAAGAAAGCAGAACTAAATTTGAAAGTTTAATTGCATTGTCAAATAGGCCTACATAACTTACTGTAGCCTTGGCAGCTGGTCTAGTTTGGGATGCACTGAGTTTGATTGTGTTGCCCTTTTTTCTTTTGCATGCTAGCTGCCTTTTCCTGCTCTATTCTTTCCTTATCTGGGGTGTTAGTGGGGATACAGCTTGACAATTTATTTCGTTATTGGGTTCCTTTTCTGGCTGCAGCCTTTTGGATAACATGTGACAACTAACCCCCAAATTCTTTTTAACTGCAACCAAATCTACCCTTGGGTACAAATAAAGTTACCTTAACCCCAAAAAATGTGACGACTAACCCCAACTTGAATTTCTTGCTAGCATCAAGGCCAACAGCCATCTGACAACTAATTAGCTTGCTAACCACAATCTAAACTATAGCTTACCCTTCACTTTTTTAGGGTAACATGTGTTTTGTTATAAACCCATTGTGTAAAAGCCTATGAGAAAAATACTGAGGAGCTAAATATTTTCAATTTGACATGAAAAACACAAACAGTCCTCTCACCTCAAATTCAGCAGTCTAACTCCAAGGAAGACTATGTAGGTGACCTCTGATCCCAATTCTGGATATTTACATACCAAAATTTCACAGACAGCGCCTTCTGGTTCCGAGATATAACGATTGTGACAACCAACCCGTGTGACATATAACCCCGTTCTCCCCTACACAACATCTTTGGTTTGAGTCGATAGAGTCAGGTTGGTGGAAGCGTGTCCATTGTGTTGTAACTGAGTTAATTGGTTATTGTAAAAAAATGACCAAACGTCATCCGCACACATACTTGTAATCTCATATGAGTGTTAATTTTTCCTTCTAAATGAGTGGAAATTCTATATTTTTTTGCCAAATAATTTAATTAGCTGAAACCATTCCAATTCAACTCTACTGCAGCAGTATACACTGGAGTAGACATATTCCTGGTTGGGAATCACTGTTTTGGTTTACCAGCGTCTTCAATTAATACGCCCAAAAGTCCAACTTCTGCAGCCAAAGCATTAAGACGTGAAAGAGGAGAAAAGTTATTTAGACAGTGTTGGGTTTCAATTAATGTGGATGGTTTGCTTTTTTTCTGTTGAATTTCCACTGTGTGATTTTGGCACAGTCTGGTGTATTTTTTTTTAGATAAAAATGTTGTCTTTGTGTAGCTTTAATGATTTGGAGTTGGACAGGAAGGCGGAATTAGTGTAATGGGAAAAACACAGTCATCCACAGCCATTACTGGGTCTTTCAGTAATGTGGGCTCCCTATTAAGTGCTTTTAACACACATTCGCTGGCCCCTCCACGCTCCGTGTTTTGATGATGTTAACGAGTGGTCATGCACGATTACATATACAAGGGTCTTGAGGAGGCAGTTGATGAGCAAAGAAAGGCTTTAATGGAACACTTGTCTACTCTGCTCGTCTGCACAAATTACACATTGGTGAAGTTTGAGCTGTAATGAGACAAATCACATTAGTGTAAGCCCGTTTAATCTTGTGTTTCTGTCTCCCTTCAACTTAGCCTGTTTGATGATTGTGCATTTAGCATTGGCTTGATTAAATGGCCTCGTCTCCTCAGACTCAAACAATCAAATGTGGCCATTAAATTGCTGATTATACACACTACTGTGTTGCACATGCATAGGTCACAAATAATCACTGTTGTCTCCCACAAATAAAGTACAAAAGATGAGGTTAAGATCTTCATTTCAGTGAATTGTACAGGAGTTAAATTAAATCCAAGGACTGCATAGAAACTAACTACACTGTAAATTATTTGTGAAAATATCAATGGCTTAGTTCTATATATTTGGCTTCAATTCTGTGAGTTATTGAATTGCCGATAATTTTTTTGTAGATTTTGTTGGCTATACCTCTATAGGTAAAAAATAGGATAACAAGTTGGAAAAAAATATGAATGAGATGCTGAAATTTTATTTTATTATGGCTCCACAGAATTCAACACAATTTCTTGTACCGAAAGTGAAACAAATGTTTATCCAGATACGGATACCATTTTAAGTTTACAGCCCATAATTACGTAATTGGTGGAAAAATAGGTGAAATCAGGCATGTCTAAATCATCCACATTCCTCACCCATAATCTACAAACACATCATTATAACAGAACTAAAATATAGACATCTCCCAAGGAAAATAAATGAGTTTCTTTTTTCCTTTTCTTTTTTTAATGATTTGTTCAAATGCAGATTCAATGTTGGTTAGTTGTGTGTTTTTAACTGAGAACAGGCCTTAATGAGATTTAGTGCTGTCACACTAAATAAGAAACTGACGTGAGATGGCTGAAGCCTCATCATCTGCTGGATGCAGCCGATACAAAGCGTACGAGCTGTCTGGGGCAGCTGGGACATACTTTACAACAAAGTGTAAAGGAAATCTATGAAATGAACTGTTAAACACCAATGATATAGAATAAAATAATCAATGGTATAAATGGAATATGTCTAACATTAAGCTGTGGTCTGTTTCAATAGCGTTTTCATTATCGATCCACTGCTCATGTATGGTGAGTAAATTCTTGACACAACAATATACATTCAATATGTTGTTTGCACTTAAAGGTGGATTCAGAGATTCTGGAGAATGCTTGCTGTTAAAATCGCTTTTGGTCATTCAGTGAATATCTCCTCACTCTCGTTACCTGTGTGCGCTGAATAAATAATCCAGTGTTAATACACAGCCTAAACTCTGCTAACTGGCATGTTGCTAACCCCTTTGTTACATACCCTGTGATAACAACCCGTTTACAGAGCCTTGGCTGCGGAATAACACTGTCATTTTCTATTATTTTTTTTACAGTGCACACACAGTTGTCCAGAAACTCTGATTCCACCTTTAATTTCCACTCGTTCTTGTTCCCAGGTTGTTAGTTACCTGTTAGAGTGGGCTCAACTTTCTGCCTGGACCTGGACAGCCTGCGAAGCTTACTGTCTGTCTGCCTGCTCTGGTTCTTCCCCTGCTCTCTCTCCTCGCCTTGCTTCTCTCCTAAGGTTTCCTCTTTCTGGCCCTGTGGCAGCTCTGTGTTCTCCTTACTGACTGAAACAGCATTCTGTCCATTCAAAGCAGAGGCTTGCCCTTGGCCCTGCTCGGGGCCAAAAAGTTCTTCTAGTGGCAGGGAGGAGCTTTCCATCCTGGGAGGTGACTTGGTCTCTTTCTGTGGGCTGCCTTCATCTTCGAAAAGTTCTGGAGTGAAGAAGACAGTCTGGTCCTCTTCATCTTCAGATTCATCTGGATTGTCTGTTAAGGGTTGTTGACTTTCACAATTGGGAGGGGTTGTTACCATAGAGGGCTTCAGGGTGAGATTGTGTGCTTCCACTTTGATTTCACAGGAACTGTCTGGAGGCCTTTGTTCAAAACAAGCCGCATCAGTCTGCTTTTGTGGTGACGAGTTGTGCAGTTTCTCCTTGTGCTCAGAATGATGAGGTGTTTCCAGAGCTTTTTCTTTAAAGATGGGCTTCCTGAAGCAGTTGCTGATGGGGCTGGAGGTGAACATGTGGTAGAAAGGCTGCGCTGTTCTTCTCTGATGTGATATTGGCTCTGATGGGGGACTGTGCATCTTCTTGGAACATTCTGCATTAAGAAAACAAAACGTATTATTAGGATTTTTTTTAGTATATACACTCAACAAAAATATAAACGCAACACTTTTGTTTTTGCTCCCATTTTTCATGAGATGGACTTAAAGATCTAAAATTCATTCCAGATACACAATATTACCATTTCTCTCAAACATTGTTTACAAATCTGTCTAAATGTGCGATAGTGAGCACTTCTGCTTTGCTGAGATAATCCATCCCAGGTGTGCCACATCAAGATGCTGATCTGACATCATGATTAGTGCACAGGTGTGCCTTAGACTGTCCACAATAAAAGGCCACTCTGAAATGTGCATTTTTTTGCTTTATTGGGGGTCTGGGGACTCAGAACCAGTCAGTACCACCATTTGCCTCATGCAGTGCAACACATCTTCTTCGCATAGAGTTTATCAGATTGTCAATTGTGGCCTGTGGAATGTTGTTCCACTCCTCTTCAATGGCTGTGCGAAGTTGCTGAAGACGGCTTATGGTGGAGAAATGAACATTCAATGCACGAGCAACAGATCTGGTTGACATTCCTGCTGTCAGCATGCCAATTGCACGCTCCCTCAATGCTTGTGGCATCTGTGGCATTTTGCTGTGAGACAAAACTGCACATTTCAGGGTGGCCTTTTATTGTGGACAGTCTAAGGCACACCTGTGCACTAATCATGATGTCAGATCAGCATCTTGATGTGGCACACCTGTGAGGTGGGATGGATTATCTCAGCAAAGCAGAAGTGCTCACTATCACACATTTAGACAGATTTGTAAACAATGTTTGAGAGAAATGGTAATATTGTGTATCTGGAATGAATTTTAGATCTTTAAGTCCATCTCATGAAAAATGGGAGCAAAAACAAAAGTGTTGCGTTTATATTTTTGTTGAGTGTAACTTAACTCTGACCAGCACCAAACATGTTAAGGCGAGACACTGCAAGTAAATGGAGTAAATAATTTTTTTTAATAACAATTTTTACAAAATGTTTGGAAAAATAGGCAAATTTGACAATATCTAACTAATAATGCATACATTTGCATCTCATTAAAAACCAAAATCTTGATGTTGGAGACAGCCAGTGGTGACATTTTAGTGCTAAGAATAGTGCTAAGAATGATTATAAAAAATAAATCAAAAAAAATAAAAATTAAAATGTGGACCTTTTATTTTGTACTTCAATGAAAGAAAATTACCAAAAATCTCAGAATTGACCAGTGCTTTAAAAAAATTGCCATGGAGTCAAAAAGAAGCTTTTAAATCTCCAGATGAAATGACACTGGTATGCAGAGTACTGAATTCTAATGCTAAGAAATATATACAGTGATGTGCGCTCACGCTCAATATAACTCAAACAAAGGTCATGAGGATTTAATTAAAAGCAACAGTCCAGCATCTGCTCATCAGCTTGCTCCAGTGCCACTCAGGCACGCAAAGCAATAGTAATGAGGCAAGCCACTCAACTGATCCCATGGCCCTGACACCCCCCCCCCCCAAACATCCATCCCTCCCACAACGAGGGGAGGGGGGTGTAGGGGAGTGTGCTACTGCTACGCTACCATCCCTATCCACCACACGGAATTCAACTGAGCAAAAACAGCTCAACCTCATCATGACCTCCAAAGACAATGGATGCGTGCCAAGGCGATGTGCATACACGTCACCTCAACATATTTTCGTTGTGGTGATGTCATGCTCATACATCTTTGAGCCCCACAATGAAAGGCACCTTTTCATAGCTGTCTTTTGAAGACAGCGCTGATTTTAATGTCATTATATATGAAAAAAATAAAAAAGCAGTGCATAATTATATTGGTTAAAATCATGATCTGCTTACTCTGCTGATCTACTTTAGAATAACAGGGGCTTTTTTAAAAATCACATTACTACCATGAATTACAATGAAAGAACGCAGAGAGAGTTATCATATTAAAGTATTTTTTCTCCTTAGGAATGTAACAAGAGTGTCAAGGCAGAGTATAATTTGTTTTCTCTACATGCTCTTTGTTTTGACTCAAGCCTACACACACACCATCCTGCTGACAGGAATATTCACCAGAGCAATACATGTGTGTTATTCTACTGTAGAAAATAGTCCCTGGCCAATTTACTACATACCCCTGTTTATGCAATGTTAAAACCAGCATGTTCAGGTTTTTGGGGAAAATGATTGAGTCTCTAGATCTACATCTTCACTAAAACAAATGGGCTGAAAGTCGGAAATAGAGGTAATAATAGAGAGTAATAGAGGTTAAAATGACTCATAGGAAGATTTGTGTAAGAGTATTGATGTCAGATAAGTGCAACAAACAATTCTTAATTTTCTGTCTAAATTTTTTGTATATAAAGACACATACAGTGCTGTTTGAAAGTTTGTGAACCCCTTGAGTATTTTGGAATTTTATTGTGTTTAACCATTATTAATTAATTTTTATCATTACCAGTATTTTTTATATGAAATAACAAAAAAAAAAAATGGTAAATGGACTTGTATAGCGCTATATCTCCGTTTATCACAGACTCAAAGCGCTTTTACATTGTTTTTTTGTACACATTCACCCAGTCACACACACATTCATACACCGATAGCAGCAGCTACCACGCAGGGTAGGCTTAGCACTAGGGTGCTAAGCCTAACTAAGCTAACTATCGGGAGCAATTCGGGGTTCAGTGTCTTGCCCAGGGACACTTCGACATGTGGCGGGGAGACGGGGGATCGAACCTCCGACCCTGCACACCAGAGGCGAACTTCCTACCCACTTCGCCACTGCCGCCCCAAACAGATGTTTGTTTATCAATTCAACATTTTTCTTTTCCATAAATCAATTGTTAAAAGAGATATAACAAATTATTTGCCAACTGTTGTACGTGCAAAAGTTTGTGAGCCCTCAGCTGCATTGCTTAAA
Organism: Hyperoplus lanceolatus; assembly: GCA_026929865.2. NCBI lineage: Eukaryota > Metazoa > Chordata > Actinopteri > Uranoscopiformes > Ammodytidae > Hyperoplus > Hyperoplus lanceolatus. The sequence goes on from CM049398.1 coordinate 35,297,889, forward strand.
TCGAGCATCTAAAAAGAATCAGGTGGGCCAAACTGATTGATGAAATAGACCAATGTAATGAGAGATCTTTAGGGAAGAAATTGGGTGGCACAAGGTAAAACAAAGAAAAAAGCAAGTCAGTTTAGGCTCACCAAAGTGAACCCATACAGGTCAGACTTGCTAAAAGGGGAAAAAAATCTCAGAGGATCTCAGGAATAGAGTTGTGATGATGCACATTTGTCTGGGGACAGCTATAAATTCATATAAAAAAGTTTGAGCTCCATCGGTCCACCGTGAGGCAAATCATCTACAAATGGAGAGCTTTAAGAATGACTTAAAGCCACTACGAGTAACATGGCACGTTGGCGTCCCCTTTGGACAAAAGCGGTAGTATTTTTACGACGCCCGCTGTCGCAAAGCTGTTTACTAGCGCGTGCCAGGCGCGTGAGTGTGAACTGAGAAGGGAGCAATATAGTGCATGTCCGTGTGTTGAAAGTGTGAGGACTCTTTTCGGCTCCGTGAGAGTGGTTTTGACACTGCATCAACTAATGCCAGTCACTGCCACACACACCTGATTGCAATGAGTTGATGCAGCAGTTTCACCTAACTACTCTCTCTCACGGAGCTGAAAGATTACGTGTCCGACTCCTCACAGAAAGCGAATGAACGATAGACGGCAGTTAGTATGGATCACGATGAGGTAATGTGTTTATGTTGTTGTAAATAATTACTATTTCAGATAATGGTTATCTGATGATGGTGAAGCAAAGCAAACTATGTGTTAGTACCAACCGCTCATTCATTTAGGAGTAAACACTGCAGTCTAGTTTCGCTCTCGTGAAATTGTATACAAGTTGCTTGGCAACGCCCTAGTCCCCCGAAGCCTATATCACTCTCCCCTTTAGCTTTTCTTCATTGCATTTTCTTTTTTTCTTTGATGGTTCAGCCCCGTTATCAGTCATTATGAAGACAAATAACTGTATCAAACAAGGCTCCCGCTCCCCTTCCCTCACCTGGAGGGATAGGCTTCTCAATTCACGTTGCTGCGCCACACTGAAATCTGCGACCAATTTGGATATGTGACCATAGAGATTGCACGAGCGAACCGAAAATCTGACTGGGTGTGCGACCAGACCAAAAGCAGTATTAAAAACTATTTAAAAACGTCTTTCTTTGCACTGATGGTCTCGTTTGCTGTTAAAGGTAATTTATGATTATCAGAGGAAACATGAGGCTATTTAAAAGATATTTAAATGTTATTCGTAGCCGCTTTAACATCTGCCTAGAAGTGGACTTCCTTCAAAAATATCTTCAAGCGCCACAAGAAAAGTTATTTTTCAGGTAAAAGCCAACACAAACATTACATCTGGAGATTTGCAGACCATGTGCCACCACCATTCTTCACTTGGGAGAAGGTTCCCTTGGCGGTAGGCAGAGTTGCGTTTTTGCCCAAACATGGCGGTTTTGGTTATGACCAAACAGTTCAATTTTGGACTAATCTGTCGACAGAATAATTCTTCAGGTATCTCCAGGTGCTCTCTGGCAAAGTTGTGACAAGCAGTTTTGTTCTTTTTTGAGAGCAGAGGCTTCTTCAGCAACCCTCCCATGAAAGCCATTTTGACTGTGTTCTCCTTATTGTGGAACCATGCACATCCGTGCTTGTGGATAGTCCACTTCTAGGCAGATGTTCAGTCACTCTTAAAGATCTCCATTTGTAGATGATCTGCCTCACGGTGGACCGATGGAGCGCGAACTTTTTTTAAATTAATCTATAGCTGTCCCCTGACAAATGTGCAGCATCACAACTCTATTCCTGAGATCCTCTGAGATTGTTATAACCTTTTGGCATGTCTGACCTGTATGGGTTCACTTTGGTGAGCCTAAACTGACCTGGTTTGATCTCTGTTTTATCTAGTGCTGCCCAATTTCTTCCCTAATGATCTCTCATAACATTGGTCTATTTCATCAATCAGTTTGGCCCACCCGATTGTGTTTACCTGCTCGCTCGATTTAAGCAATGCAGCTCAGGGTTCACAAACTTTTGCAGATACAACAGTTGTCAAATAATTTGTTTTATCTCTTTTAACCATTGATTTCTGGAAGAATTTCTTTTTTGAATTGATAAGCAATCATCATTGATAAAAATTAATTAATAATGGTTAAACACAATAAAATTCCAAAATGCTCAAGGGGTTCACAAACTTTCAAATAGCCCTGTATATAGTAAGCCTGTAAGAACCCTGTACCAAATATTACAATAAAATACATTCCTAATTCATATAAAATAGTTTTTCTATTGCAGGTTCAAAACTCATTTCAAATATTCTGACCAGGTGCCAGAGTGTTCTGAGAAAGTGTTCGTAAATGATATGCTGGTAGTTCATCTTGAAAATATACAGCATTTTAAGTGAGTAGCGTTTTGTAAATTTAATTGTGCAATCAGTTTGACAAATCATATAAAATTGCTTTACTTGGGGATATTGGATAAGATTTGAGAGAGTAAACACTGCAGTCTAGTTCAGGAGTAAACACTGCAGTCTAGTTTCGCTCTCGTGAAATTGTATACAAGTTGCTTGGCAACGCCCTAGTCCCCCGAAGCCTATATCACTCTCCCCTTTAGCTTTTCTTCATTGCATTTTCTTTTTTTCTTTGATGGTTCAGCCCCGTTATCAGTCATTATGACGACAAATAACTGTATCAAACAAGGCTCCCGCTCCCCTTCCCTCACCTGGAGGGATAGGCTTCTCAATTCACGTTGCTGCGCCACACTGAAATCTGCGACCAATTTGGATATGTGACCATAGAGATTGCACGAGCGAACCGAAAATCTGACTGGGTGTGCGACCAGACCAAAAGCAGTATTAAAAACTATTTAAAAACGTCTTTCTTTGCACTGATGGTCTCGTTTGCTGTTAAAGGTAATTTATGATTATCAGAGGAAACATGAGGCTATTTAAAAGATATTTAAATGTTACTCGTAGCCGCTTTAACATCTGCCTAGAAGTGGACTTCCTTCAAAAATATCTTCAAGCGCCACAAGAAAAGTTATTTTTCAGGTAAAAGCCAACACAAACATTACATCTGGAGATTTGCAGACCATGTGCCACCACCATTCTTCACTTGGGAGAAGGTTCCCTTGGCGGTAGGCAGAGTTGCGTTTTTGCCCAAACATGGCGGTTTTGGTTATGACCAAACAGTTCAATTTTGGACTAATCTGTCGACAGAATAATTCTTCAGGTATCTCCAGGTGCTCTCTGGCAAAGTTGTGACAAGCAGTTTTGTTCTTTTTTGAGAGCAGAGGCTTCTTCAGCAACCCTCCCATGAAAGCCATTTTGACTGTGTTCTCCTTATTGTGGAACCATGCACATCTGTGCTTGTGGATAGTCCACTTCTAGGCAGATGTTCAGTCACTCTTAAAGATCTCCATTTGTAGATGATCTGCCTCACGGTGGACCGATGGAGCGCAAACTTTTTTTAAATTAATTTATAGCTGTCCCCTGACAAATGTGCAGCATCACAACTCTATTCCTGAGATCCTCTGAGATTGTTATAACCTTTTGGCATGTCTGACCTGTATGGGTTCACTTTGGTGAGCCTAAACTGACCTGATTTGATCTCTGTTTTATCTAGTGCTGCCCAATTTCTTCCCTAATGATCTCTCATAACATTGGTCTATTTCATCAATCAGTTTGGCCCACCTGATTGTGTTTACCTGCTCGCTCGATTTAAGCAATGCAGCTCAGGGTTCACAAACTTTTGCAGATACAACAGTTGTCAAGTAATTTGTTTTATCTCTTTTAACCATTGATTTCTGGAAGAATTTCTTTTTTGAATTGATAAGCAATCATCATTGATAAAAATTAATTAATAATGGTTAAACACAATAAAATTCCAAAATGCTCAAGGGGTTCACAAACTTTCAAATAGCCCTGTATATAGTAAGCCTGTAAGAACCATGTACCAAATATTACAATAAAATACATTCCTAATTCATATAAAATAGTTTTTCTATTGCAGGTTCAAAACTCATTTCAAATATTCTGACCAGGTGCCAGAGTGTTCTGAGAAAGTGTTGGTAAATGATATGCTGGTAGTTCATCTTGAAAATATACAGCATTTTAAGTGAGTAGCGTTTTATAAATTTAATTGTGCAATCAGTTTGACAAATCATATAAAATTGCTTTACTTGGGGATATTGGATAAGATTTGACAGATATGAAAACAAAACCTTACAGAACCACAATGCTTCTTTCATCCCTTCATTTTTGGCTCACCTGCTTTTTGGTTTTGTTCCGCTTTCAACTGTGTGCTAGAGAAAAACCCAAAGGTGGATGGGCTTGTGTCCTGTTGGGGTTCAGCGGGTTTGACATGTGAGTGGGGGGTCTGAGGTTCTGAGGCCCTGTGCGGACCCTGTCCCCCTACAGGGACTGGACAGTGGCCGTTCGGAGAGGAGGCAGTGAGGCTGAGGGCCTGGCTGTCTGCTGGGGCCACCTCCACCTTCTGTTGCTCCTGAGAGAAGGCCACTAGAGACTGCAAGGCGTTGTCGAAGGTGTCGTGATGCCTGACGAGCTGGCGGACCCATTTAGACAGACCTGAGATTATACAGGAACACACACAGACACACATCAGTGGAGAACACTATCTGTGGATAAATATTGCCATCTAGTGTTCAAGTTGAGAAGGTTGTACAGTTTGACAATCAGCAAGGGCTCACACACTGTAAAACATCATTGATTACCTGTGATGTACTTATTGGGGTTATTTCGGTAACGATCATCCACTAGAATAAGGGCGCCCCAGTCATTCCGGTGACGGATGCACCTGTGAAAATGAAGTTGAAAGACTTAGCTATTAAAAGGCCAAAAGTAAATCTGTCATAGCGCTAGCAGTAGAGGACACGTTTACCTTCCCAGGGCCTGGTTTAGAGCTCTGTAGGCCTGGATCTCGTACCAACGATGGCCTGGGAGAAGACCCCTTGACTTGCAGTGTTGGTCATTATACTTCATCTTCAGTTCAACCTAAAACCACAGCATATTTAAAGATGATTTAAGTGTCCTATGGATTTAAAAGCTTGTCATCAAAATAACACACACACAATCCTGTAATCTTGCCTTCATCAGAGTTGTGTCTGAAGTTGTTGCTGGTTGCTTTAGTTACTTAAGGAACGTGAAACAACTGATAAGCCATCATAGATAGGAAGTACATGATCAAATATTACATTGCTATAATCTTTTGAGAATAGTGAATAGTGAATAGTGTCTCCTCGGGCTTGTGTATATACTTGTGTATATATTGTTGTGTTATTGTGTCCTGATGTCTTATTTGTCGTGTGTTGTTAAACTTCTCCTGCTGTACACAAATTTGCCCTCGTGGGACATTTAATAAAAACCTTGAACCTTGAACATCACAAAGTGACGAAGCAAAGAGAAACATTGAGAGAATAAAGCTGATATAAAATATTGAAGGAGCGGTGCCGCGTGTTTTCATTTTGATACATTCACACTGTACTGCACCACACTGTTTATATTCAAAAAGTTAAAAACAATAGTAAGTAACAGTGAAGGGAGAATACGTCCACAGGCAGTAGAAGTTCAAAAAACCTGGATAAGCATCACACAAGCTGCAACGCAATTTTGGTCATTGTGATACTACAGTATTTACTAAATGTAATTTTAAGAACATCTACATCAGAAGTTTTCCCATTTGAAACAGTTTTTGGGGGGGGCGCCCGTGGTGTAGTGGTTAAAGCATGCGATATGGAATGCACTATATTGTACACTAATTAAAAAAATGAATATTCAAGAAATACTTTTTATTTTATTTTTTAAGTTATTGGCCACCAACCACTAGCTACATCATCATAATGCATAAACCAAACATAGGCTACTCAAATAAAAAAACCTGTTCCAGAATACAATAGCCATGACTATAGCAGCACTTTGCAAAGACGTTTTCATGCATGTCTAATTATGCAGAATTCATTGGCTTCATCATGGATATGAAGGTAGAAAGTGGGCAAAACTAACTAGAACCTTTGTAGACAGATGAGTTCTGAAAGGAGAACAGAGGGGCTAAAGAGAGGCCGTGACAGAGCCGAGTAGAGATGTGAGGGAGCAGACAAGGTGGTCTAGGTGACATGAAGCATCCCTGCGCAAAAATGCCAGGAAAGCATCCATCCATTTGCATCTGTCGCCGATGATTTAAGGCGCTAACCTTTCAGGATTGACAAGTGAAAAGTTCAGCTGGCGTCTGACGGGATGCCATGCGGGGCAGGTTTGCTGAACAAGGCTGTAACTGCTTTTGACAGCTACCGTGTGTTCGCCCTGAGCCACCAAACACTGGGGCCATGGCAGGTACAGCCTGTCCCCTTCACGCAATGCCACGCTGGCCTGGCCAAGCATGGGGACAGACAACAAACAAACAGTCACAGGAACTCCTAAATGTCGCCCCATAGTTTGTATGATGGTGGGCCAAGGCTTGTCAGGAGGTTTAAAGTCAAATATTTAATCTGCATAAATACAATACTGGGGCGCGCTTGTCAGTGAGAAGATACTCATATAGCCATGTCAGAGGAAGTCTTGTTAATGGCTACTGGCTCCATGGTAAGATGTTTGTCAATGTATGAGACACCAGGGCAGTTAAAGAATCTACTTCTAAAGCCACAGCTTGAACAGAAAGGCCAGTAGCCTGGAGCCAGCCGTGTCATCAGTATCCAATCACAGGCCATTTCAGCGTTCGAGCCATCGCATCCCTGGTCATCTTCCAATCTAATATGACAGGTTGCATATGTGAAAAAGCCAATCCTGGCTGCTAGCAAATCTCCCAAATGTGCAAGAAACCACAAGCTAGAAGGGATTAGTTAAAATGTCAAGAGATCACTCGCTTGCATTGGCCTTGTCCTCTACAGCTACCTGTTCATCCCTAAAAACATATATTTGACCACTAGGCATGATTTGCAGCTGAGTGAATCTGTTTGAGCTATATTTTACGCAGGGTATGTATGTGTGCGTCAGTGTCAGTGTGCGCGCCCCTGGCAGTCCGGGACATCTTGTGCCTGTCACCGAGATTGGTGAGCGCCTCATCTGCCACATAAGGCTGAGCTGACAGCTGAGTGGCTCGTCTTGTGTGTGTGTGTGTGTGTGTGTGTGTGTGTGTGTGTGTGTGTGTGTGTGTGTGTGTGTGTGTGTGTGTGTGTGTGTGTGTGTGTGTGTGTGTGTGCACACACAAACAAGGGCACCAGAATATGACACTGCATTCCTACTTGGTCATGGATCAACTCACACCATGGATCAACACAGCATCCCACCTACTATTTGATAGTTGTGTCATGCTCCACTAATAAGTAAACTTCAGATGGAACATTAATGAATAAGAAAGTAAAGCTGCCTAACTGCTACAAAACGTGCAAGTTGTGGACGAACTGGTAACGAACAGGGATCAATTTAGAACTAGGCTGTAGTACTTGGGTCTTGTCCCAGTTACAAGTTTCAGTTTTGTGGATGCTTCGACTCATTTTTGGCTCTATCTGATGGGGGTTTGACTAATCCATGGTTATTCTGCCTGACTTGTCTCGATCTTGTGGATAATTTGACTTGTCAATTCTTTTTCGGAATTGGGGTTGTATATGACGGCGCTAAAACGCCCACAAAAATTGGCAGGTGAGTGCAATTTGTGCTCCTTTCGCGTTAATAAAGTAAGCGGATGTTGTGAAATTGTTTGTAATAAAGGACCCCTTATTGAATAATCCGGCAGAACTGTTTAATTTCAAAATCTAATATAAGCATACAACCCATTTTCTCTGACTGTAGATTAAGCCCATAATATAACTCAATATCTATTCAATATAATTTAAATCTCATAAGCTTTGAAGAGAGAGAGAGAGAGAGAGAGAGAGAGAGAAATTGTGCCTAGTTAATACAAGTGTCTGTGTGGCCTAAAATAGCACCAGCATAAGTGACTGTGGCAATTAGTGCTGGTCTTTGTGAATTAGGTGGAATTTGGACATGGCTTATTCACATAGGAACGGGGAGATTATGCGCTGAATTGATTGTATATTCCCTAATTTACATACATGTAAATGGAACACAGGCACCTGTCCGGGTGGTTTCATTAATGGGAATTTTGATTCCATACTGTCTAGGCCGCAGCCAGCAGTCTTACCAATGAAGTCTAATTTGCTTAACATATGCAGTTTTTTATTTGGTTTCAATTTTAAACATTGTATTATGTCAGCAATTGTATCAACTCATTTTTAAACAGTAACCAACCAGACTTTACCACTTTACCATACTTTGTAACGTGCAAACTGCAAATTTATAACGCTTTCTAAAGCTGGCCTGTACTGCTGACGAGGACAGTAAGAGTGGTGATCATGAATTATATTGCATTCCTTCAGTGGCTGATGATAAAGCCAGATGTACGGTGTCTTGAGTTTGCCTAGGGCATCCATCACCCCTTCTTCTTGATGATTTCCATAAACTCTTCAACATTCCTACAAAATCCCCTTCATCCATTCCATTTACATGCTTACGGGCCTTAGAAATAAAATGCTCTTGTGGTTGTCTTTAATAAGCTGAGCCCGTCATTAAACTCAGAGAGATGCCTTATCAGTTGTAAGTGTCTTTTTATTGCTTGTTAAATCCGATTATTGTTTGACTCACTCACGCAGGACATGACAGTTCTCTGTAAAACATGCCATTGGAAAAACTAAACCTAGATATAATACCACCTTTGGCAGAGTTTTCTCTGCAGAGGACTTTTCAAGTTCAACCTTTGATCTTTGTCACAATAACACAACAGGCCAGTAAAATGCCATGCTATGTGCTTAGGCCGTAGTGTCTAAGAGTTATGCGTGTCTGGGAATGCAGGCCATGCAGCCATTCTAAAGTGCTGGAGTAGTTTAAATGGAGAGAAGCTGGGCTTACACCTCTTATCCTAGCAATGGGGTGCTGCCGTGTGAGTATGGCATAGAATGAATGAATTAATATGTCTGGGTCCATGTGTGCTTGTAAGAGAATTTGCACATGTTAGCACTGGTGCATGGAAGTATGTGTGGGAACAAGAGAAACAGTTTCAGTGAGAGACATATGGTGTATATACGATAGGGTGTTAATACGAAGCATTCATGCAGGTAAGAATGTGTCTATAGAAAATAACCCTAACCGATAAACACTGTTAAAATAAGAAGCAACACAGCTACTGGTGTTATGAAAAAAAACGTTGTGAATGCAGCATGTATCAGAGGCTTAAGAACTAGAAATTAAGGAAGGACTAAAGAGTAGCCGCAAAGAACCTCATCCGTCACAATCAGAAGAGACGTGAAGAAAAACTCCCTGCACAACTGGAGGAGCATAAGCAGCACTGCAGGTCAGCAGACTTGCCCCCAGTGCGGGGCTAGTTGTGCCTTTGGAGAAAATACGTTGGGGTAAATTATGCAACTGATATATATCTCATAAACTGTAATGCTATATAAAAGCAAGACAAATCCATTAGAAAATTACTCATTTAGGGTTTATTTAAAGTAAATAAAGTAAATATAATATTTTAGACTGAAGGTACATTTTGTAAAACAAGGCCTAGCAGGTCTAGTTGGCTTTACCTGCAAAGCTCACAATGACAAAGTCACCACTTCTGAGCTACTGGAGACAATCACATGCATACTTTCTCACATTATATGGTGACCAAAAAAGGGTACGCTGAATCCCCAGTTCCAGTAGAACTGACCATCACATGTAATGGTATTTACAATCCAGTAGTCGTGGATATACCATTGCATGTGCCAGTGTGCGTGTGTGTGAGTAGCCTTAAGAGCCTATTTCTTTGGCCGAGTGCCCCAGCAGCATCTGTGCTAGTGGCACATACTTTGAGGGCTAGCTGCATGGCTTTGACAGTCATTAGTGTCAGTGTCCCCATCCGATCCGTGGTGTAATGGGGTTAGCTCAAAGACCTTTACATCCCCCCAGGGCTTCTCTGGGGGCTAGACTGCCTCTGCCACTGACAGAGGAGAGCTAACTGGAGGAGGAAAGACAGATAGAGAGACCAGGACCAGGCTTGGAATTACGATGCAAAATTATGTCTTTATCTTCTACTATGATTAGTGCTCAACAAATGCACTAATTTCTTCAGTTTGAGTAATGTTTGTTAAAAGTTACAATGGAAATAAGGTTTTTCTAAAAAACAGTGCGTTAATATTTAGGTATTGGCACTGGTATTTCTGTTATCGAGACAGTTCAAATGTTAACCAGTCCTATGCTATTTTAATTTTTGTTGTCAGCTATTGATTAAATGTTATGCTGCAGTTTGCAATGTTGAATTGTATTACATTATTGGTCTTATTTAATTCATCTGGTAAACAAAACAACGTAATAATCTTAAAATTAGGCAATCAATACATTAATGAAAAATACTCTAAATCGCTATAAAGACAAGTTGCTTTTGCTCCTTTAATAGAAATCAGGTCACTATCATTGAAGTGATGTTTTGATGTAACTCTCTGCATGCAGCACATAAAATGCGTTGGCTGGTCTAGAAGTCAAACAGAAGCTGAGTGGATCTGAACAAGCGTGAAGAGACATATCAGTGATTCTTGAGAACTGGGACAAAAGGCCGTCTTCCATATGTAACTGTTGTTAAGTTAAAAACTAAAAATATTTAAAATTGTAGATGTTATTAGGGATTAAGAATAGAATGTCTGGAGCACAATTATCCCCTTAAATTAAATGTTATCATTATTAGGGGAGGATGGGGGAATGTGAGACATCGGGTAATGTGAGACACCCCCTGTATCTAGGACACGGAACACATTTTTGGTCATGTGAGATATATGTTTTCAAGCCCCTCTCATTTCCCCTTGGCCATGAAAGAGAGGACCTCATGGTGATGTTGTAAGCATGTTTTTTTTCACAAAAAATTATTTTTTGTATGTAAAAGTAAATTTTCGTGCTGTCAACTTAATCGATTGTTGTGCCTAATCAAATTGATTCAGGTAGAAAAACTTCTATCATACATGTTGATGAACTACCAACATATGAAACCATGTGATGATGATAACTGAAGATTAGCCTGAATTGCTGAGAGAGGTAGTTTTTTCTCAAATTGTGGCAGTGGGGTAAAGCGAGACAAATGCTGTGGGGTATAGTGAGACAGTGTCTGTGCCCTCTTTTAATGAATCCATTATATTTGAGGTAGCAACATACTATTTATGGGTAGCAAGGAGACTAGTTTGAAAAGACAATGAAGGCTGGAGGTGGGGGTTGATGGTTGAAGGGGTGTCAGCAAGGGCATGGTTTGGCACGTATGTATGTGGGGAACAGGAGAGTGACCTTTAACATCAATAGACTCTAAGAAATATGTCTTTATTCAATGAATGATCCCAATAAAACAAATGCAGAAAAAAAGACTCAAAAGATGGGAAAATGACAGCTGGGTCTAGTCCTGTTCTGAGTCCCAGACTGTTCTGGTTCTGACTGTCCTTTGCTCTGACCCCCAGACACTAGCTGGCTCTAAGGGTCCTGTGTTCTGACCCCCTGACTGTGTTTTAATCTAACTGCTTCTTTCTGTCATTTGAATGTTAATTATTGAATATGAATTATATGTTGTATTTGATCAGAGTTACTTTCAAGTGTTTAGAAAAATGTTTTGCTTAATTGACCAAACCCCATGATTCTGTTACTAGTCCGACATTAGTTTTGTAATATTTGGTTTTCAAGCTAGCTGTCAGGATTCTAACTGTTACAATTTTTGTTGTTATGGTAGTTTCAGAGTGTAAAAAGTAAGTGGTTCAGTTTACCCCCTTGATTTTTCTGGTCTGTCTCAGGTTACCCCACAGCTGGGGTAAAGTGAGACACATGACAACTTTTTTTTAAAACAAATCATATTTTCACTGCCCTTTGTCTTGAAAAAATTCTGCTAATGCCCATTTTTAGGAAACATCCTGAATTAATGGGAAATGTGTAAATTTGAGTGATAAATCATTTTAGCTCGCTTAGGGGGAGCAAAAAGTGTCTCAGATTACCCCGTTCTCCCCTATGTCAAATATATGACACTTGTTATCTTCTCACGACATCCGAAACAGTTTGTCCTCAGAGAAGGTTTCAATCTTTGATATGCAATAAAACCTATTAAAAATGTACTTTAATGATTAAAAAGAGCTTTTTTCATCAAAAGCAACACTAAATAATCTCTCATATCAATAAAAACAGTTTTTGTACAACACATTCATGTTTTATAAGGATTTTAAGTGGTGGGGCCACTTTACTGTAAGTCAACACTGTCAGACATTTCATTATGTAAAATGTAATAAAATCAGGTGTCACTTTGAAGGACCTCTTGTGAAATTCTACCTCTGCAGAGTACATTAGAGTCAGACAGGCTCAGATAAGTGTTGTAGTTTTAGAATATTTTACATTCCGAATCTTGAAAGTCCTGTGTCACAACCATGATATGTCTAGCTTGGCTCTGCCCGCCCACCTACCTACTTCCGCCCAAATTTCATTTTCCCTTCAGTAGTCAGTCTGGGGATGGGGTGTATTAGTGGGATTTTGCTTGAACAAATTTCTGAATGTCCAATCAGCGAACAAAGGAAGTGGCTGAGAACGATGACGTCGAAGTCGCGCTCCAGTTTCAGTTGAATGCTGCGTTCCTTTACACTCGGAACTCGGAAATTTCCGACTTGGCAGTTCCGAGTTCCGACCTGTCTGTGTTCCAGTGCTCGGGAAAGTATGGACGCCTAAAACCTTTCTCATCCAAATAACTAAACGTTAGGCTCTAGCAAGTTACCGTTGCCAGGTACCGGTAGATCCATAGACTACAATATGTAGTGAAGTCGGAAATTTCCGAGTTCCCTAAACGCACCGTCAGAAGCCGGCTCACGACCAAACGTTATGCGATTGGTTGGCTAATCCAGAGTGGCACTGAGCAGATCCAATAGTTTTAAAGTTCAACAGACACCCGCCTCCAAGTGAGTGAACGTTTGCCAATTACAGCAGTTCCAGACCTTCTGTACAAATGAAATGAAGTACGATGTTCTGGTAGCACCAGGCTATGATATGTCAACACAAACTTACAATTTCTGAAGAAGTTATTTGAAATTTTTGATCGTTTTATTTTCCTGAAATAGTTCATACTAGCACCTAACATCAACAGAAAAACCAAATGGCTAATAGATCAATTCCATTTGCTATGTTTAAGAAACGTTAAATATGTCAACACCGTCAGACGGAGTTGACACCTGACGGTGGTGATAGGCCAATGGCGGTAAAAAAAACTAAAACTGGGAGGTTGTGTCAAAGCTTAGCTCAGTAGCTTAGTGTATGTTGGATACAAACATGTAATTTAATTTGTCGAAACATAGGGTTTGTATTTTTTCATCATTGCACCCTGTTTTGTCCCACTTCTCAAGAATCACTGATATAAATTTCTAATGGCATATTCTGTGCTCAAATGTTCTATTTGCTACATGTGCGCAGCTCATCAAAGCGCTCACCAACTCCAGTCACATCTTGTCATAATGCTGGCTAAGCAAGGCTGTTGGTGGCGACTGCAGCTGAAACTTTGACTTTGAACCGCCTTATAAAATCACACGAAACCTTTCATTTCATTTTTGTTTTGCTCTATCCATTACTACCATTAAAATACTACATAAAGGTAGGTCAAATAAATGAATAAATAAGAAAATGAACAGAACAGAAGAAAAATGAAATGTTTGGATTGAAGGAGAGGTATCTGTGGTACCACTTCGACCTGAATGGGTCAAGGCGCATTACCCAACCTAGCTTATCAATGTTATGACACTTAGGGTGTATTCACACATGCCGTGTTTAGTTCGGTTGAAACAAACTCGGATGCACTTCCGCATTCAGTGCGCATCTTTCAGGCAGGTGTGAATACAGCAATCGGACTCGGGGCGGACCAAACAAGCGCTCCGAGACCCAGCTGAAGAGGTAGTCTCGGTGCGTTTCCAAACGCACTCTGCTGCAGTTGGTTTGTGGTATGAATTTGTCTGGACTCGATCGGACCCAATTGCAGGAAGCACTGTGCCTTTTCTTTTTTTAATAAATCGCCGTCAGCTTCACATTATGGGAAAGTGTTGTTGTCGCCATTGTTAGGAAGATTAGTTGCATTTCATTTGGTCCAAATATAAAAACTAAGAAGTCTAATATGATCTTCATGGGATACTTAAAATCATCTTTCATCATGTACCAAAACAGCAATGCTTACATTAAAACAATAAATGTAAAAAATCTGATAAAACACAGGAAGCAATGGCCTGCGAGCTGACATTGGTGGAAGTGACAGCTTTGGCTAAGGTGAAAGGGTCTGGGAAGCTTCAATCAGCCACACATCCTACCACACTGACAGAACAGGTTAGTGAAAGCTCTGTCGTTCCCTGACAGGAGGATGTGTAGAGGTAAAGGGGAGGAAGGGGACACACACAGTCAAACTTAAAGGTCAACTTGATCTGCTAAGGACGCGGCACACACAGCAAGATCGCTTTGGGATTTTTATTTTACGGATCACCAAAAAGAGACGCACTTATTTGGTGTGTGTTTGCATGAGCATGTCTTTGAGATAAACTTTTGTGCCTGTGGTATCCAAAAGGTTGGCCTTTGGCCCAAAAAAACAACTAATAAAAATAAAAATAAAGAATGAACAAGTGGACATCCTACATACAATGCCTGACCACCAATGATATCATGGTATATCAGCTTTAAAAAAAACAGGACAGCGTTGGCAAAGTTATTAAAGGTGAAGTAAGCGATTTATTTATGTTAATATAAGTGTTAAATCTTTATTCATACAGTGATCACTTACATACTGTGCACGTTTCATAAAGCCGATCTCTCAGTCACCCGCTCTGCATGTAATCAGCAAGTAAACTTTTCGGGGATCCCGAAACTGATATCCAATCAGAAGAGAGAACGCTACAAACCGGCACCAGTCTCACTGCCGGTGCATGTGCAGAGCGACAGATGGGTGAATGTTTATGCGCCAGCAATGGCAGTGCAGGTAAAAATCCTTCCCAATGTCTGTTTTGATGGTTTTTATCATGTTTTATCACACTTACTTATCTGAGATGATGCTAGATAACTCGCTGCTTGAAGACCGCAGTGCATTAATGTGGTGACGTGGGGACGAGGAAGGGGACTGCTAACTGCAGTCAGTGACAGGAAGTTAGCTAAACTGACCATTCCGCTTACTGAACCTTTAAGTCACATTTTTAAATCTAAATTTAAGCATTTAATTGCTCTGATATAGTAACATAAGTAAAGTCTGCAAAAAGTCCCCGCTCCCGGCAAATAAATAGTTTGGCACATAAGCCCTCATATAACCACATTGTTATCATTTTTTTACAGAGTAAGATATAACCTGTTAATTAGCTAGCTTGCTGTTCCCTAATCCCAGTTATAGTTAAATAGTGAAAGTCAAGTGGTGGTAGGCGATGCTTTAAAGAAGGTAAAGCTCCTTAGAAGCTACAATATGGTGCAAGTTCACTGAGAGCTCACAATATGTAAGTTGGCAGTAACCTCAGTTCTTAGAAGCAAATGGGACAGGGTTGGCAACATCTGGTCTAAAACCATGTATTTGTTGGGCATGTAGGTACATCACTGTTGGGATTTAACTCACCTGAAGGTCTTTGATGTTTGGGAATGGAATTCCAATGGTGATCACTGCCCTGGCATTGTCATCTGTGAAGTCTAGTCCTTCACTCACTTTACCCCTGCAAACAGCAATCAGCAGCGCACCATCTACAACAAAGAAATTCCATATATCAACACAGTAAAAATGTGCTGTAAAACTAGGAGCAATTACATGAAGTATTCTATTAAAAAAAGACAATTATGACCAGCACAATTACTATTCTTGTTACATAACCATCAAATGCTAGGTTCTGGGGCAAACACTAGACCAAATCAATTTAATGTATTTTGAAGTAATTAGTGATCAAGTCACCAATCAAGCTGCTTGACGGTGGTAGTGCAGAACTGGTCCAAAGATCAGTGTGATGTTTTTCTACTCTCACCTCTACTACTTCCCTCACAGTACTTGATGGCATCGTAGTACGTCTGAAGCAGTTGGTCAAAATCCCCCTTGCCACCACCACGGGGCTCTGTGATGACAGTCTTCTGTCCTTCTAGCTTCTCCCACAGACCAGTGTTGATCCAGCGGTCTCGCAGTTTGTCCAGCATCTGACCAACCCACAGGAGGTGTCATGTCAGAACAAGTAAAGTATGCATGTTGGCATTGTTTTGCAGCAGCAGTAGATTCTGTGCTTGTTCCACAAAGGATGTATTCAGGAACACTAGGTGTAGGTCACCTGTGTACTTACTAGGGCCCGACCGATTCTAGCATATTTCGGAATTATCGACATCGGCCGTTTTTTTGCAGATTTTCTGCTGTTTTTGACCAATGATCCGATAAATACAACGATATTGAAATTTGAAAAGCATTTTATTTAAATAACATGTATTAAAACAGTTAACTTAAAGCAGCTCCGAGTAACATTTAAATATCTTTTAAACAGCCTCATGTTTCCTCTGATAATCATAAATTACCTTTAACAGCAAACGAGACCATCAGTGAAAAACGTTTTTATATAGTTTTTATAACTGCGTTTGGTCTAGTCGCACAGCCAGATCTTTCTGTAAACCAGATCAAATCAGTAAATCAGTCTCTTCTGAGCTACTGTAGACGATCACTTTCTTTTTGGTGACCAGCGTATAAAGCAATGCCACTGGCACAACTCTCAGAAATGTACTTTGCACTAGTTGCTCCGTGCTTGTGGAACCAACTGCCACCTGACAAATGTGATTCCCCCTCCATTTCTGCCTTTAAATCAAGGCTCAAACCCCATAAGTACACCCTGGCTTTTCTCCCCCATTAACTATCTTACCTCTGCACTACTATCTTTGTTTGTATGTGGATGTATGGGCTTTATGTAATTTATTTTTGTTATTGTTATTTTAGCTTCATTGTTTACCTACTGAATGCACTATGTACAGCACTTTGGATAATGCAAACTGTTATAAATGTGCTTTTAAAAATACATTTTACGTACTTACTTACTTATAACTAGGGCCCGACCGATATTGATTTTGGAGTGCCGATGCCAATTATTTTCAGAGAAAAATTACAATTACAATTAAATCGGCCGATTTAAAAAAAAAAATCCCCGAAATATATATTGAAAAAATTTACTTTTTTGAACCCTTAAATATATATATATACAGTCCCCTCCAATAGTATTGGAACGGTGAGGCCAATTCCTTTATTTTTGCTGTAGACTGGAAACATTTGGGTTTGACACCAAACGATGAATATGAGACAATAGATCAACATTTCAGCTTTCATTTCCAGGTATTAACATCTAGATCCGATACACAACTTAGAAGATAGCATTTTTTGAAAAGGAACGCCAAATGTTTAGGCAAGCAAAAGTATTGGAACAGATAGACTTTTAATAAATTAATGTGAATAAACCGTAATATTTTGTCGCAAATACTTTGCTTGCAATAACTGCATCAAGCCTGTGACCCATTGACATCACAAAACGTTTGCATTCTTCTTTTGTGATGCTTTTCCAGGCTTTCACCGCAGCCTTATTCAGTTGCTGTTTGTTTTGGGGGGTTACTCCCTTCGGTCTCCTTTTTAGCAGGTAACATGCATGCTCTATAGGGTTTAAGTGTGTAGATTGGCTTGGCCAGTCTAAAACCTTCCACTTCTTGCCCCTGATGAACTCCTTTGTTGTTTTTGCAGTTTTTTGGATCATTATCTTGCTGCATGATGAAGGATCTTCCAATCAGTTTGGTTGCATCTTTCTTTAAATAGGCAGACAAAATGTTCCTGTAGACTTCTGAGTTCATTTTGCTGTTGCCATCATGTATTACTGTGTTGTTGTCAAGATGCACCTTTACCAAAGTGATGGAAAGGCTAAAGTTTAGAGAAAGAAAGAATCTGCTCCTGATCCCAAACATACAAGCTCATCTGTGAAACACGGTGGAGGCAATGTCATGGCTTGGGCTTGCATAGCTTCTTCTGGGACCGGCTCATTAATCTTAATTGATGATGTAACACATGATGGCAACAGCAAAATGAACTCTAAGTCTACAGAAACATTTTGTCTGCCAATTTAAGGAAATATGCAACCAAACTGATTGGAAGATCCTCCATCATGCAGCAAGATAATGACACAAAACACAACAAAGGAGTTCATCAGGGGCAAGAAGTGGAAGGTTATAGACTGGCCAAGTCAATCTCCTGACTTAAACCCTATAGAGCATGCATTTTACCTGCCAAAGAGGAGACTTAAGAGAGTAACCCCCTAACACAAACAACAACTGAAAGAGGCTGTGTTGAAAGCCTGGAAAAGCATCACAAAAGAAGAATGCAAAAGTTTGGTGATGTCAATGGGTCACAGGCTTGATGCGGTTATTGCAAGCAAAGGATTTGCGACAAAATATTACGTTTTATTCACCTTAATTTATTTAAAGTCTATCTGTTCCAATACTTCTGCTCGCCAAAAAATGTGGTGTTCCTTTACAACAAATGTTAATACCTGGAAATGAAAGCTGAAATGCTGATATATTGTCTCATATTCATCTTTTGGTGTCAAACCCAAATGTTTCCAGTCTACAGCAAAAATAAAGGAATTGGCCTCACCGTTCCAATACTATTGGAGGGGACTGTACCTTTTACTGTTGAAAATATGTACAGGAACTTTTTCTTTATTGCAATACGCATTGTCTAAAAAAAATAAAGTGTAACAAATATGTCTAAATTCAGACATTATGCATTTTATCTTACTGCACCCAACCCTCTGGAACTCCCTCCCCCCAAACATCAGCATCTCAGACCCAATAAACTCATTCAAAAGTCAACTCAAAACTCACCTCTTTAAGGAAGCATAATGACACCTGACTCCAATTCAAACCTTATTTTAATTTTTTCTGTATTTTGTTTTCTTTTTCTACATGTATGATTCTCTATGCTGTAAAGTGTCTTTGAATGACCTCCAAAAAAGCACCATGTAAATTCTATCAATTATTATTATTAACAGTCAAGCGATGACCAATGCCTCTGCTATTGGTTGCAGGGGGAACTGTCAAGTGTAAATTAATCCAATGTATTACAACACACTGCTGCTGTAAATACTATAGCATTAATGCTATTCATTTAGGCTACCTCCAGGGCAGCAATACATTTCACACAGGATTGCTTGAAAAAAAAAATGAAAAAAGAAAAAAAAAAAATCTGCAAAAATCTGCAAAAAACGGTCGATGCCGATACTTCCGAAATATGCGATAATCGGCGGATAAATCGGTCGGGCCCTACTTATAACTCACCTAGGCCCTTTGGCACAAATCACCCCAACCCCAGAATTTTGGATAATTAGCATGATGCAGCAGTTTAGGGCTGACATCTTGCTAACTGTATAGACTCAAAGTGTAGCATACTAAAGCACTAAAACATGTGTCAAATGTTTTCAAACTTGACTATAATTGTTCAGACACAACAATCAAAAAACATTGATCATGGAAATTTTACTTTGAAAGGCAAAACACAGTTTTTTGAGCTTATATCTTATTCCCTGTGTCTCCCTTCATTACAGGATGAGTCAAATGGATGGCTCTTCTTAAATATATGGTCACATTTCCAATTTCTTCCACGGTTTTCTAGAAACAAGGGGTGGCATAACTTCCCCACTGGCACAACTCAGTCCACTCTCCCCGACAAAGAAAAACAATTACTACTTACAAATGTGCCAAATCAAAAAACAGCACTGAGTGTTTGGCAGTAGGCCTCAAAGACCAAAGTCTTTATCTCATGCTGTTGTAAAACTGCACCTATAAGTAACAGCTTTTATAACACATTATGGCACTTTTCAAGTATAAAACATTAAGCTTGCAAAAAAAAACATAACGCTAGTAACAAAGGACATGAAGCATTAAGCTACCCGTGTTTGCTCCCGTGTCCTCAAAACAGCTTGAATTTGGTTTATTTATTTGCGCTTGGCAGAAAGCTGATGTGTTTAAACCCCCTCTGTAATGAAATCACTGTTCCTGTACTATAGCTAGAGCAAAAAGTCAGCATCTCTCAGGGGAGACACATTGATCTAAATGCCCTTATCCTAGCATGGCCCCACTCATGTCTGCACTGTGCAGATTAGACCCTTGAATAAGCATGGCTTAACAATCAAGGAGCAGCTTCACTGGGTCGGAAATGTGTAATAAGGGTCAAAAAAAAGTTATCTTCTAATCAGCGGAAAACTTCTCAAAAGGCTAATAGTGTCAACCTGTGAAGCCTAATCCAGGTACAGATGTGACTATTTACTGACATTGGTCTATTCTACCTATTTGAACACCTATTCTTTTCACGTTAAGTATTCCTTTACTAATTCCTTAGTATTCTAACACCACACAAGGGAAAGGCTAAAAATAAATGTTGTCTGCAGGCTTTGTCCTGTAAAGAGGAAAACAACAAAAGAGAGCGTAGCTTCTTACATGCCAGTGTGATCGCCTTATAGTGGTGAAATGAAGCATGGGGAAGATTTTGTCAGGTTGGTGGCTGCCTTTTAAAGCATGGGAGGCTGGGACATTTGCATCAATAAAACATGGCACATTCACTAAATATGCAGTGTTACATTGACAAGGACCCCCCTTATGTGCGTCTTCCGTTCCAACTCAGCAAACTGTTTGTCCTGCAATTGCTTTCCAGCGCAATCTTGAGCGCGAGATAAATAATTCATGTTATGTACTTTAGGCAGATCTACCACTAAACAAAACAGCCATTATCTGCCAGGTTGCACTCGGAAAGGAGTTGATTCCACAAAGGGAAAGACCACAGAGGAAAAGTATTGCATCAACGCGACAGGGTCAAAGATAGTAGCCTATATTTCAACCAAAACGTGAAGACCTTTTATTTGACTGCACTGAAATATCAAGTTTTTACTAGTAATCTCCTCATCACTGGCAGAAAAAGGTTGGTATGTGTGTATTTTACCAATAAATAACAAAATACGGTAACACTTTATTTGAAGGCTTATTCATAAAACTGTCATAAGACTGTCATGACACCTGTCATGAACACTATGAATGGTTATGACTGTTGTCATAAAGTCTAATTCGGTCAATTATGTCACGTTTAATGCAACATTGACATTGTCTGAGATATCTTTGTTATGACAACCTGACATATACTGAGACAAAATAACTTGTCGATGTCTTTGTTATGACAACCTGACATAAGCTAAGACAAAATAACTTGTCCATGTCTTTGTAATGACAATCTGACATAAGCTAAGACAAAACATCTTATTTTTTTATTTTTTTTGGGCATTTTTATGCTTTATTGATAGTGCAGAGAGACAGAGGTGAAATGGGGCAGAGAGGGGAGTGACAAGCAGAGAACGACCGCGGGTGGGAATCGAACCTGGGTCTGCTGCTGGGCCCGGGCCCGGGAGGGGGACGCCTTACCAACTGAGCTAAAGGCGCCTCCGGACAAAAGATCTTATTGATGTCTTGGTTATGTCTACTTGACATTAACCAATAATATGACCTGTCATAAACATGTCATAGTAGGCTTAATTATCAAATGTAAATTAACTATTTCCATTTATGTGGTAAGATTATATTAAAGTGTCATGTGCGGAACATTTTGACATTGACTGTCATGAGACCTTTATTACACTGTCATGAATGATTCTGTTGGCCTCGAGCAAAGTGAAACCATTTGGACATTTCATTAACATGTCATGAAGCGTTATTACACTGTCCAATGCCTTTATAACATGCTCATGAATGATTCTGTTGGCCTAAAGTAAAGTGAAACAATTTGGACATTTCATTAACATGTCATTAAGTGTTATTATTGTCTAATTTTGACATTTACTGTCATAAGACCTTTATTATACTGGCATGAATTATTCCCTTTGCCTCAACGTAAAACAATTTGGACTTTTCCAAATCATTATTTCACTTAATTATACACACAACAGTGTTAACTGCAGTAGTAGCCCCTTTATAGATGTAACATGAAGCATGTCAGTATTACATGTGGAAAATACCTTAACAAAAGCAATATAAGTCAAGACAGTCTGTTTTATTTTCTTTGAGACACTAAACAAAAAAATATATACATACACTTAAAACAGAAATAAGAACTACTTTAAAATCAAATGCACTTTCCAGTCCTTAAATGAACAATCTAAAGAATAAAACAGTGGCTTTAAAATAAATAATATAGGGGAAGGTGGGGTGATTTGTGCAACTTTTTACTCAAAGTGATTTTAAAGTGAGGCCTTGACAGTTATGTCTCCAACTCAAATATGTACATATATTTCAGGATGTTGTGCATCCCTGGCAATAAAAACTTTGGATCTGGAATAAACTGTTTAAGAAATATAGCTTTCGGAAAAAAAGTTGTCTTGTCGTGGGGTGATTTGTGCGTCATTGTGTCACAATGACAAAGTCACCATCATCATCTTTCTGGCCATCTGAACTCTCATCAGTGGTGTCGTTAAGTGGAATTGAGATGTCACTCTCTTCTGAGCTACTGTAGACAATCACTTTCTTTTGGTGACCAGCGTATACAGCCATGCCACTGGCACAACTCTCAGAAATGTACTTTGCACTAGTTGCTCCGTGCTTGTGGAACCAACTGCCACCTGACAAATGTGATTCCCCCTACATTTCTGCCTTTAAATCAAGGCTCAAAACCCATATGTACACCCTGGTGTTTCCTCCCCATTAACCTCTGCACTACTTACTTACCTCTGCACTACTATCTGTGTTTATGTGGATGTATGGGCTTTACGTCTTTTATTTTGGTTATTGTTATTGTACCTTCATTGTTTACCTACTGAATGCACTATGTACAGCACTTTGGACAGTGCAAACTGTCATAAATGTGCTTTTATAAATACATTTTACTTACTTACTTACTTATAACTCACCCAGGCCCTTGCGCACAAATCACCCCATCCCCAGAATTTTGGATAATAGGCATGATGCAGCAATTTAGGGTTGACATTGTGCTAACTATATAGACTCAAAGTGTAGCATACCAAAGCACTAAAACATGTGTCAAATGTTTTCAAACGTGTCTATAATTGTTCAGACACAATAATCAAAAAACCTTGATCATGGAAATTTTACTTTGAAAGGCAAAACACAGTTTTTTGAGCTTAAATGTGCTTATATCTTATTCCTTGTGTCTCCCTTCTTTACAGGATGAGTCAAATGGATGGCTCTTCTTAAATATGTGGTCACATTTCCAATTTCTTCCACGGTTTTCTAGAAACAAGGGGTTTTGCAACTTCCAAAACGCACAAATCACCCCACCTTCCCCTATGTTATAATGGCTGCTAAAAATCACCAATCATCAGCTTAAACACAAAAGGAGGGCAAATGGCACTCAGCTTTTAAACTTTGTGGGAATGTAAAGTAAGCTACTTTTATGTTTATTTGATTGCACATGTGGCCCTGTTAGTTGCAGGTAGACTACTACAGAAGCTAATTGTTTGCTAGCTCACTATACGTTGTCATACATGCTAAGCTGTGTTTTTACAGTCATGTGTTGTTTAATACTTAAATAGGAATAGCATAGCTGTGTGTATACTTACCATATACTACTTACTGTGTATTGTCTACTGTCTGTATAGGTCTGGTACTGTGTATATATTGATTTATTTTTTCATGTCTATGTTACAGTTTTACAAAGAAAAACCTACCAATACAAGATTCACGAAGAAACAAGAAAAGTCAAGCCTTGTGTCTTTTATTCTTTATTGGGCTTTTAAATGTTAGCTGGCTGTCATGCTCCATACTACGCACTGCCAGGGCAGTAGGCCTACACAGTCTCTTTTATTTTATGTATCTTTTATTTACTTCAACCTGATCTAATGTATTTTTCTGTTATTATTGTGTGTGCTAATAGCGCTATGATTTGCTGATCTGCAATCTGCCTGTTTAAGCACCGTATTCACTTACAAGTGTGCACTAGTTATATGCTGAAGCTAACATGCCCACAAAGTTTGAAAGCTGAGCGCCATTTGCCCTCCTTTTGTGTTTAAGAAGCCATTATAACATATATTATTTATTTTAAAGCCACTGTTTTATTCTTTGGATTGTTCATTTAAGGACTGGAAAGTGCATTTGATTTTAAAGTAGTTCTTATTTCTGTTTTAAGTGTATGTATATATTTTTTTGTTTAGTGTCTCAAAGAAAATAAAACAGACTGTCTTGACTTATATTGCTTTTGTTAAGGTATTTTCCACATGTAATACTGACATGCTTCATGTTACATCTATAAAGGGGCTACTACTGCAGTTAACACTGTTGTGTGTGTAATTAAGTGTAATAACATTTACTGAAAAGTCCTAACTGTTTTACGTTGAGGCAAAAGGAATAATTCATGCCAGTATAATAAAGGTCTTATGACAGTAAATGTCAAAATTAGACAATAATAACACTTAATGACATGTTAAAGTGGACCTATTATACTTTTTCGACTTTTATGACCTATAAACGTTGTTATAATGATTTATAGTCATGTTTAACCATACTAGCTTATCAAAAAAATTACTACATGCATTTAGACGTATTCCCTGCTGACCGTCTGGGGTGGCTGTGCAGAGCGCTAAACACAAGGGCAGCCGGTCGAGAAATCACGTGTTCAAATCGGTTCAAATTTCCTGCATTCGTGTCGTCACAAATGCGGATTTTTCCATGTATGGTAATGCTGCAACGCGCGCTCCGGCCATGCCCCCACCCTCCTGCTCTCAAATCTGCCCGCGTGCTGCTGAAAGTGTTCCGGAAGGAAGGTAAACAATCACAACGGAGTGGGGTTTTCAGGAGGGGGCAGAGAAGCACAAAGCCGAGTGTGGACAGAGACTGCTGTGCGTGCTCAGATGAGAGGAAGAGTTTCCCGAAAATCTACATGCTTTTTTTTGCAGTGATTCGTGTCAGGTTGCTCCATAGGAGTCATTAATGAGACATTAAGACCAGAAAAGTAGTATAATAGGAGATATTTAATGAAATTTCCAAATGGTTTCACTTTACTTGAGGCCAACAGAATCATTCATGAGCCTGTTATAAAGGCATTAGACCGTGTAATAATGCTTCATGACATATTAATGAAATGTCCAAATGGTTTCACTTTACTTGAGGCCAACGTAATCATTCATGACAGTATAATAAAGGTCTCATGACAGTCAATGTCAAAATGTTCCGCATTTGACAGTTAAAGCCACTACGAGTAACATGGCACGTTGGCGGCCCCTTTGGACAAAAGCGGTAGTATTTTTACGAGGCCAGCTGTCGTGAAGCTGTTTTCTAGCGCGTGCCGGGCGTGCGAGATTCAAATGATCAGGAAGCAATATAGTGCATGTCCGTGTGTTGAAAGTCTGAGGGCACCGGACTCTTTTCGGCTCCGTGAGAGTGGTTAGTGACACAGCATCAACTAATGCCAGTCAGTGCTACACACACCTGATTGCAATGAGTTGTTGCAGTGTCACCTCTCACGGAGCTGAAAGAGTCCGTGTCCTCACACAAAGCGAATGAACGAGAGACGGCAGTTAGTATGGATCACGATGACGTAATGTGTTTATGTTGTTGTAAATAATGACTATTTCAGATGAATAATAGTGATCTGATGATGCTGGTGAGGCAAAGTAAACTTTGTTTTAGCAGGCTACCGCTCATTCATTTAGGAGTGCAGTCTAATTCGCTCCCGTGAAATTGCCCTCCCGCCCGCCTATCACTCTCCCTTTTAGCTTTTCTTCATTGCATTTTTTTCTTTTTCTTTGATGGTTCAGCCCCGTTATCAGTCATTATGACGACAAATAACTGTCTCAAACAAGGCTCCCGCTCCCCTTCCCTCACCTGGAGGGATAGGCTTCTCAAATCGCATTGCAACGCCACACTGAAATCTGCGACCAATACGGATATGTGACCATAGAGCCTGCACGAGCGAACCGAAAATCAGACTGGGTGTACGACCAGACCAAAAGCAGTAATAAAAACTATATAAAAACGTCTTTCTTTGCACTGATGGTCTCGTTTGCTGTTAAAGGTCATTTAGGATTATGAGAGGAAACATGAGGCTGTTTAAAAGATATTTAAATGTTACTATTTAGCTGCTTTAATATAATCATACCACATAAATGGAAATAGTTCATTTACATTTGATAATTAAGCCTACTATGACATGTTTATGATCATATTATAGGTCATATTATAGGTTAATGTCAAGTAGGGCTGTGTGATATGACGAGATATATCGTCTGACAAAACATAAACGTGTATTGTTTCATTTTATGTAATATCGTTTATTTTGTTGTGTCACAAATCCCACTCTTTACGACACAAACTATTGATGTAGCTCGCAGATAAGTTACTGTTAATTCCAGCTGAACATTTCCTACAGCTACGCTTCACACAAGAAGCATTTAACTTGAGAAACGCGAGATGACTTCCATTTTGAAGCGCACACACAGGAAGACAGCGCTTGCTAGCCCCGCTGCACTTCCGTCACTGGTGCCATGTCTTCCGTGTGGGACTACCCCTCGGTGATAGAACAGAAAAGAAAGCCTGTCATTTCCAATAGCTACTTGTTACCCTGCGCTCACACCGAAAGCTTCATGAACGTTAGTGGCATCCCCCAGTCGTTCATTTAATTTTTCATTTTCGCTACGAAGGGCGACTGGAGCCTCGCCTGCAGCAGTGCCATAGCAACCACCGTGTGAGTCCACACAGTCTGAAATAAGCCGTGGAGGAAGGACTCCCAAAACATTTACATTGCGGGCTATTTGCACTGAATTGGAAATTATGATATTTTAGAGAAAGAATACACGGTAAATTACAAGGTGTATTTTGTCTCAGTTTATGTCAGGTTGTCATAACAAAGATATCTCAGACAATGTCAATGTTGCATTAAAAGCGACATAATTGACCGAATCACATTTTATGACAACTAATCAATAAATGTACTCATGAAGGAATATTTTAGACTTAAAGATATTTGTGTATATTATTCTGGAGAGATGCAACTTATATTTAGGTGCAGTGTTGAAGGGGTCTTTGAGTGACTGTCTGATCCACCAGTTTGTCCTCAGAAGGCCTTTTATCCCTAACACCATAGTTTAATGGTCACACAGGTTCACACAAACTCTTCCATTAGGGGTGTCCAAATCGCAAATTTCTTGGTCGATCCCGATTTCCGATTTTGTAAGAGACTAACCTGCCAAAACTGAATTTTGCCGATTCCTGCTAACGTTATAGGCCTCTGTCCCAGGAGTGTACGCTATAAACTGTATAATTTGAATTGTGTTGAGCACTATTGCGGGCATAGGGAGGCTTGGCACGCACTTGTCACTCACAGCCCGAGAATTTGCATAATACAGTCACAGTCAAAGCCATGACCCCCGCCCCACCCCCCTACTGAACCCATCCACAAACAGAGCAGTAGGTTACATTGCAGTTTGCACAATAAATGTTGTTAAAATTCCTCTGAAAGGAAAAGACAGACACTATTTGGTTTTTGGTGTCATTACTCAAAAACTGGCATTCGGATAATGACAATAGGACCATGTCTTGTAAAAACCATAGACTGTTTATTTACGACAAAGCTACTCCGATAGTATAACTGACAACAACTTTTACTTAAATTACATATTATTAAAGATCCTTTATTATGCTATTTCTTGGGTTCAGATTTTTATTTTGTGAATCTCAATCTACAAAAACTGTTTTCATGGTGTAGTGTCCAAAATATTTTTTTATTTCTCACACTGGCATTGCTGTATTTCGTCTCATAGCCTTTCTGTCAAGACGTTCTGCTTAGAGCCTAAACGGAACTCTCTTTAAGACCCCCATCTGCCCTCCTCAAAGGTCTGCTCTGATTGGCCAGGTTCCCTCGTGGCAACAGGCACCGCCCCTAGCATCACTGCTACACTGTGAAGTGAAAAGAGCAGCGACACTGACAAGACTGCTTGTTTTCACTAGAGCATTGGATTCATTTACACTACATTGACAGTTCTCCCTGCAATCAATAGCAGAGGCCCTGGTCATCTCTTGACTGTTAATGACTTGCAGTAAGATAAAATGCTTAACGTCTGAGTTTAAAAATGCACCATGTCACTTAAGACATATTTGTAACACTTTTTTTTAAAAAACGCACATAACTATAAATAAAAAGTTCTTGTACACATTTTTGACAGAAAAAAGTACTAATAATGTATATCTATATTTAAGGGTTCAAAAGTTTAATTTTTTTCGAAAAATATTTTTGGGGATAAAAACATTTAATCGGCATCAG
The DNA here is from genome assembly GCA_026929865.2 of Hyperoplus lanceolatus. Classification (NCBI taxonomy): domain Eukaryota; kingdom Metazoa; phylum Chordata; class Actinopteri; order Uranoscopiformes; family Ammodytidae; genus Hyperoplus; species Hyperoplus lanceolatus. The sequence continues at coordinate 35,326,179 of CM049398.1, forward strand.
CCCCAAAAAATCCTAATCTGTCAGGCCCTAGTTTTCACACATTATGTCTTTTTTTTTCTTTCTTTTTACGGCCTCGCGAGCATAGATATCAGACGATGCAGATTATCTAAAAATGCCAATAATCGGCCCGATTAATCTGTCAATTGCTAATTACAAGTTTTACTTTTCCCCCATTCAGCACTTATGTAGGCCATGTATATAGCACAACAGTCAAACACATCTTCATCACCTTGAATAAAGGCTGATGAGTCTTAGTCACTCGACACATAAATTGCCGCCACAAAAATTACATACATGTGCATCTTCATGAATAATTAAGGGACAACATCTGACAGGCAACATCTGAGGCCTGCTGTTCAGGAAGCAGACTGGGCTGGGATACAAAATGTCAATCTATGGGCTCGATACCTCTTTGTACGAATTCAAGACAAAACACCAAAGAGAAAATAGCAGGTAGGTATTAATAGCGACTTTGTGTGTGTTTAAGTACAGTTTGTGTGGTTCTATATGAGATATGTTAAGCACCATTAAACATTACATTCTAAAATATTTTAGGAAATGTGTTTATCTTTTGGAAAATTTATAATATTTATGTGAGAAAGTAATACATTAAAAAGGTATGTACCATTGTATTAGTAAAATTGCACCCCAAGTACAATTGCCTTTACTATAGATGGACATTACGCTGAAAGATTTAAGTGCATCTCTGAAACATTAACTACAACACTACTTGTCTGAGGAAGACAGGGAAGTTGTCATTTCAAAGTGAATTTAGTTGTCGCCCAGAGACTTTAACAAGAGATCTTATGGGAGCAACGTGAATGGGAATGAGTATTTAGCACATAAAGGCGCAAAACAAAGTGTGAATAATTGATTGCCCTTTCTAGGCATGGTAGGTGCAATGCTCAGCCTCTGGTCTTGCTTCCTGCCCATCTGGGACAGGACAGTGAAACAACTAAGGTAGAAGCAGTCAACTGTTAGTTCTGCCTTGCACTTTTACACTATCTCCACATCTCCCAGCTCCTCCTGTGCATCCGGCCCTGCTCCCTATCTCCTTCCCTGTGTCCCTGGTGTCAGTGAGCTGTGTGGCGACACATCGCAGCTCCTCTAGTGCCTGTTGAATTATGAAAGGGCTGTGAAGGCGACGGCATTAATGAAACATGCAGCAGGGAGCCACAGGGAGACGTGTTGTTGCCGTGTAAATTATTCAGCCCCAAAATATCACAGGGACCATCACGCCAAGACTAGTGGCAAGACGCCACCTGCCACCTCCGCACTGCCACTCTGCCCCTGTTGTCTGCTCCACACAGCCCACACACACACACACAGGTGTTGACGACGGGACGCCACAAAAACACTGCCTGCTGCCCCACACAAGAACACAGTCTCTGATAGGGGCTTCCTTTCCATCTTCATTTAAAAAATAAATTTGTATTAAACTGGATTAAATAAAAAAATATATGTTCAACGCACTTTCACGGTTCATACCTAATTGGAAAATAGGCTTTATTGTACTCAATTAGAGAATTTCAGATTGTAATCCATTAACACAGATATTTCCCTTCCTATATGAAACACAGTTAGCCTGGCTCCGCCCGCCCGCCTACTTCCGGCCAAATTTTATTTTCCCTTCAGTAGTCAGTCTGGGTGTACAGCCCATTTCCCAGTTTTGCCGGAGATTCGACAGCCGGTCCAATCAGCGAACAGAGCGAGTGGCTGAGAACGATGACGTCGAAGTCGCGCTCCAGTTTCAGTTGCCAGAAGCCGGCTCATGACACACGTGACGACCAAACGTTATGCGATTGGTTGGCTAATCCAGAGTGGCACTGGGCAGATCCAATAGTTTTAAACTTTAACAGACACCCGCCTCCATGAGTGAACGTTTGCCAATTACAGCACTGCCAGACCTTCTGTACAAATGAAATGAAGTATGATGGTCTGGTAGCACCAGGCTAAAACACAGTGGTATTAAATATTAATGTCAATCAAATGCAGAGAATATAAATAATGTTAATGTTTAGTATTTGCTACATAACACTATCCTTTTATTAAAAAAACAAATATTGGTTGCTATCTTTTATCAGAGATAATATTTACTAAAAAAAACAAATCTTCAAGGACAAGGCTATATATTTATATTTCATATTTTGCTGTCAATAAATCCCATGAAAAGTAAAACAAAAGTGTCCCTCTATGCTTTTAATTTTACTTTCTTATTCATTTCTGCAGTGTGGCTCTATTGAGGTTCCTACAGAAAATGTCAATCTTTAGAAATGGGTCATTTATTTACAGTGTTTTTTCTTAAATAGGCAAAGTAATTTCCTAAAAAAAGCTGGGCATTGTGGGTGATTAACACATGTTAAAATTAGTAAATGCCTGGTGGGGATTTGATGGGGTATGATGGATTAAGTCAACATAAACAGCGTGTGTGTGTTTATGGTAATGACGTCGCCCACAGACCCATTTTTAATAGGTTTTGGGCAACAATGTCGCTATAACACAGAGGAAGAAGATAGAGCAGTTATACTATTCACACAACAATACTTGTTTACCAACCAACAACAAATTCATTGTTGGTTTGTGCTCTTTTCTTGGGATTTATCAATAAAATAATAAGAAAATATAGAATATCACCATCCTTATTCCTTAAAAGGTGCTACAAGGAACTTTTTATTATGTTTTTGTAGCTCAGTTAGTTAGTCTCATTTTTCCTCTGATGATCATAAATTACATGTATCGGCAAACGAGACCATCAGTGCAAAGAATGCTATTTGTATATAGTTTTTCTTAATGCCTTTGTCATGGGTATGTTTACCCAGGAACAACAGCTGGCGTTGTAAAAACACTGCTGCTTTTGCCCAAAGGGGGTGCAAGAATTAACACAAACTGAACGTTGCCTCGGAGCACCTTTTAAAAACGCATTTTTATTCTATTCTAGTTAACCCTTTCATGCATGAATTATGATATCCTTAGTCTGGATTTTTTTCTCAAGTGATTTTATACTTCTTTAGGCATGAAACTTCATTTTTTTTAAACACATTTTTCAGAGAGTTTTACACATGTCCACCCGGGTGGACTCCATGCGTTTTGACTTCTCAATTTTGCACTTATTCATTTAACAAAACAGTGAAAAAAATTATATATTATCTGAAAACTATAAAATAATATATATTTTCAATACCTGTTCACATATATTAACATATTCCAATACTTCAATCTAATGCAAAAGCGTGGAATCATTTTTTCAATCGAAATTTTCAATGAAAATAACAGACAACTTTTTCCTTAGTTCTCCAATTTCTCTTTTTCAGGTGTAATTCAGTAGTACAGCCTACTTACTTGTACATCACTTCATCAAAGCTATTTTAATATGAAAATTGGCATCATAGTGACACCAACTGTTTTACACATAATGGAATAATCTGGAAAAAATGTTTTTTTTTTACACAAATACTTCAAGTTGCATTCTAATAACATAAATCTATTGATTTAAAACCAAAAAGTTACAGCAAAGTAAGCTTTTTCAGGCACAAAACATCTGCAGTCATAGTATTTATTGAAGTCGGTGATGCATGATGTCCAATTTAGTGGACAGGTGATTAAGCATAATTTCCTCCCAATGTAAAATCAGTAATTGGATATTTTAACAACTATATGACTCCTAAGATGTTACTTGATGTTGCCATATTTTTATTACCTGACAGGCTCTCCTATTTTAGAAGTATTTACAGGACATTCCTGAGCTACACAACTTTTCTGCTCCCTGTCGGCCATCTTGGTTTTGACTGATTGTGGCCACTGGTTGGCAATGCATTGGATGACACACAAGAGTCCACTGTAGTGGCTGATATGCAACTAGGCGATCTACACCCATGAATATTCAAGAAAACAGCATTTTTTATAGTTGTCCACTGTAGTGACCACTATGCATGAAAGGGTTAAAGTAATACATTCCCCTTGAACAATGTATAATGCCTGCTACCCCATTAGCTATTTTCTACAGACCCTAAAAAACGTTTTTACTTCATCAAATTATTTCCTGTGTACTGAAACAGTTCAGCAGAATATCAAAAAGAAATTTTTTTGAAAAACGGGTTTTATAATTTTGGTTTAGTCCCTAAGGTTTAAACACATTGGTTTTTGTTTGGTGTCATTGTTAACTTCATATATTTCGGTTATAGACTCGGACTGATGGTTGGGCAAAACAAGCCACATAAAGAAATCATCTTGTATACTGGAAAAATTGGGATAAACAGTGTTCACTTTCTTGTTAGATTACATTATTGATTGATGAATATTATTAACCACAGCAGAACAATCATAACTAAATTATCCATTTAAATTTGGACATTATGTTTCTCATTATATTTCAAACTCATGACAGTCATGTGGCATTGCTACTGTGCACTGTAAAAAAATAAACATTGGATGAACTTAAACATTTTTAAGTAATCTGTCACACCTAATATTTTAGCTTTGATTCAATGTAAAAAAAAAAAAAGATTTGGTGTAACCTGAAATAAAATTTTTTACATTGAATCAAAGCTAAAATATTAGGTGTGACAGATTACTTAATTTTTTTTAAGTTCATTCAATGTAAATTTTTTTCAGTGTGGTGTTCACTGTTCTCTGTCACCTCAGAACAAGGAGGTGACAGACGTTACATTAGACCTGTTTAGTTGGATACTGAAACTATCCGCCTCCCACCACAGCTCCAGTCAACATCAGTAACCCTGAAGTTTCCACTGGCATATTAAACATCACCTTAAATCAGAGAGGATATGCTACACTGGGCAAAGAGACCTACCGTATGAATGTAACGTGTTTCCAAACACAGACAGAAACCGTCTGACTTTGAAATAAGAGTAGTGGTGGAGCTGTGTGATTGGTGCTTCAGATGCCCCTGAGCTGCGGACAGAAGGGGGGGACAGTGCGTGCTGCTGCGGCGGGTGCAGTTTGCTTTGACTTTGAATTGACACATGCTGCGGCAGAGCCCAGGCGCCAGTGCTGGGCGCATCTTCACACAGACAGTAAGGCGACATCACCTAATGGCCCTTATCTCAATCTCCTTTAAAAGCATCTTGTATTCCCTGCCATTTTTTCACCTCTGCTAAACACAGCCCTTTTTTTTCTTCCATATAAACCTCAGTCCCCTGTCTCTCTGGTGGAGCTTTGGGGAGCAGACGGCAGGACCCGCTGTGGATTTAATGGGCATTAACTGGGGGGGCTGTGGAGACTAAAGTGCTACAAAACCACAGCACTTCTACAGGCTCACTGGGAGGGTGTGTGTGCGTTTGTGTGTGACCATGATTACTGGCAAACTTTGTGTGTCTGTTAATTTTAAATAAGGGAAATGTAATGAGCTGTGTGCTAATGCCCAACATTCTCTCGAGTTTTCTTAGCACTCTCCTGAATTCAGCGCATGGAAGCCATTGCTGGCAAATGACAGCCTTAGTTACAGAAAAGTAAATAGTTAAGATGAGAAACTGCAGGTGAATAGGGTAAAAAAAAGTGTGTGTGTGTGTGTGTGTGTGTGTGTGTGTGTGTGTGTGTGTGTGTGTGTGTGTGTGTGTGTGTGTGTGTGTGTGTGTGTGTGTGTGTGTGTGTGTGTGTGGACAAACACTCTTGAGGTCAATGTCCTGAACCCTGCAGACCTGTTTGCCTAACTGCTCTCTGTCCATCCCTGAGCCACATAGACACAGTCAACAGGGTTGTCTGCAGATGACTTATCCGCACACACACACACACACACAACGCTCTACTAAGACTGCTAAAAGTTCTATAGAGAGAATGTTTTTTTTTTTTGTCCCACGCCTGTGTTGTATATATTAGTGGTGCAACGGATCACAAAACTCACGGTTCGGATCGTGTCACGGTTTTTGAGTCACGGGTCGGTTGATTTTCGGATCCTCAACAATACAAAAGGCAAAGATAAGACAATAATGATTTTGCTTTCAATTACCTTTGCGTTTTATTTTTCAAAAATCCACAGTGAATTACAAAATAGCCGGTGTCCACAAAGGCTATTTGAAATAGAATCCTAAAATATTCAAAAACAAAATAAAGTGCTAAATGAGGTTAAAATCCTGCTTCCTTTAAGTATGGATAGTAGTGACTGAATGTGCAGTGGAGAGAGAAAGATATGCAGACAGATAGAGGGAGGAAGAGAAAGCTTTATCTTATCTTTTTTTTTTGAGTGATCATCACTGGCTTTAGACTGACTCCCGCTGTCCCGAACCGATCAGCTGGTCCAAACAGGTGTTTGAAACAGAGATGAAAAAGAAACTGAAACTAAACTCTCCTGACCTGGCTGGGCTGACTTGTGGTGGAGCAGCCAAATATAGCCTAAATTAATAAATATTGTAACTAAACATAAGTAATGGTTTTCTCCTGCATCTGTGATAAAAGGTATTTTTGACTGTTTTCCGCGGGGTGAATTTACGAGCAACCACCGCCTCCTCAGCTAAAGAGGTTAGCGCCCTAAGGTTAACGACCTTAGCGCCCTAAGGCTAACGACCTAATCTAGCGAGGAATCCATCGAGTTTAGCTTTTGGGGAAGTTAGGAAATTCTGCGCCATGAAAACCCACACTTCCCTAACATACATAAGTGTCACTCCAAGCATCGATTAATGCTGCTACACCTTATGATATGAATAGTAAGAGATGGAACAATGGCAGGGCAATCACATTTTTTTAAGGAAGTCCCATTGACATTAAATTAAATTTAATCAACAAGAGGGACCTGGCCAAGGTAGCAGCTAGTTTGTTGCTTAGCCTGTTTTCAGCCTCATTTCAAGATCTTTAGTATCAAAGATGCATGCAACTCTCCCATTTCTCTGTTGGAAAATGATCATACAACTCATTTACTTAAGCTATTTTACTATCAACTAATTAAATGTAGCCTATTTATAAAGAGATAGGCCAGGCTACTACTCCCAATATAGGCCTACAGGCGACACCAACACGTAACACCGTGATATAATACTGTCACCGCAAAATACCATGATAAACATTTTAGGTCATATCGCCCACCCCTAGCATAGAGTGCACTAGCATGTATACACACTCGTAGTTCTCCACGGGTCCTTTAGCGCCACACACACACACACACACACACACACACACACACACACACACACACACACACACACACACACGACTCAGCGGCACCAACAAGGCCTCCAAGGGCTCCAATTAATACCCTAGCCCTTCATCTCCCCTCATCTTTAAGAGCGGACTACAGATTAAATATTAATGCAGGAGCATAGTGAGAGACTCCTACGTGGCTATCAATATTAAAAAGAAAACTCCCACAGCTCATAGGCGCTGCTCGGCTGGCATCACAGGCTGACAAAAAGGAAGGTAAAATGAGAGAACAACAAGGCCCACGGTCTTAACTTTCCTTCACTATTTGGATGGGGGTGTCATCAGCTGTTTGAGAACGCAACTGGATAGCAAACAAACAAGGACTGCGGAGAAAGCAAAACGATGATCATTGCATGTCCAACACCATGCACACAAATATGCCAAGGCAAAAACTAAATCTGCAGAGGGCAACATACAACTATAAAGATCTACCGTTTGATAAGCATTTATGTGTCCGCTTCTGCATAAACATTGCACGCACACAATCAAGCACTGGTCAATTTAGATTTTTGTCTATTTTGCTTCAATAACATGTCTTCTTTCACACTAGTATAAATAAAAGGTACATTTAGAAGTGTATTTGACTAAACCTTGTCTGTTTGCATCTCAGTATTCCTCCTATACAACTATGTTTAATGGCCATTATCTCACCTTTAGTTTATTTAAACAATTCCAAAAATATACACCTCTACAGCACTTACATCAACTAAACTTTCTATAATCATTCTTAGCACTATTCTGAAGGCAATTACAGAGGAATTTAATCATATGTTGGTAGTTGTCTGATTTAATGATTTAAAATGCGAATGTATGCATAATTACTATTACAATGTACATTTGCATATTCATTCAAATACTTCTGAAATAAACATTATACAATAATTGCTTTAATGTAAGTTATGAACTGGCAGGAGGTTTAGACCCCATTGGGTTTAACTATTCATAATCAATGATAATGCAACAGGTGACAATGAGTTAAATGTAAAGATTGCTTGGGTTAGGTGGTAACGACTGCATTATAATATATGGAATAAATGTGATTTTGTATTTTTGTTATTTTTTTAATGACTTTTAACTCACATGTTTTAGGTTTACCACAGCAAGGGGTGTTCATTGACCATAATGGAAAAAAGACAAACACAATTCTAAATGAAATCCACTTGACCCTTGGTAAGCTGATGTGACAAATGAGCTGCAGAGACCTTAATTATTCATGAACAAAAATGCATAACAAACATAGCTGAACAAAGTGTCTATAAATGCGCTCTCAGAAGCACCCCTCATTAACTGAAAGAGGATACAGTTCTGTGAGGATGACGACATTTAACAAGGACTTGACAAGTGCCTCTATTGATCAGTGGTGATCTATTGTAACACATGACACTGCCACAGCTTCTTCTTACCGGCGGGGTCTAGGCTTTGAAGACCGACTTGTTTTGCACGGCACACAAGTTCATAGAAATACCATCAAACTACAAAGGCATTCAAAGGGACTCCCGTAGATGGTCTATGTCGCCTCCGAGTGGTCAAATGTGGAAATAGATGTTTTACCACCAACAATGTAAATTATCATTTGTAGAGCAAATTAAGATGCATGTAGTCCTGCACAGCCAATAATAAGGCAAGAAGTAACATTTTCCAGATGCAATAACCAATAAAAACAAACTGAGTGACCTTAAAAAATTTAAATCAGGTCAATTCATGTCATGCAGTGCAGTCAGTGTGATGTGAACATGTTAAAATCTTACTTACAATGTTAATTTCTACATTCTCAATACGTGTTTTGTTCTGCCTCTCTCTCACTATCATTGACATACAATCATTTGGTCTGGTTTTCCTCTTTGTTTTGCCTTCAAAACACCCCACATTGCGTACATTTAACATTCTAAATGATTTCATGATGATGCTATTGTTCAAAACTACTTTAAATCTTGTGTGGTTGCAAGGTGCTTTTAAGAGGGACAGGAGAGAAAACAACCAGGTTTAGTCTTGAGGGAGAAGGTGTTTCATGATGTATTACCGTGTTACGTGTGGGTTTGTTTGGAGGGGTTTTTCTGGTTGTTCTTTAATTTGCCACTGATTGAGTGAGCAGGTGTGCTGCCTCAGTCAATGATGCTGATCTGTTGCTGCCATGCTACGGACCTGTTTTGCCGGGCTGCTAACCTTTGTTACGCTGAAGCTAAGTTTATGCTGCTGTTTTCTTAATTAAATACCCACAAGTTTACTGCCCGACTCCTACCTTTTCTTTAAACCTGTTTTTTAAGTTACAGTCCTTACCCCTAGATAAAATGGGGATTTAACAATTGGGGGCTCGTCCGGGAGTATATACTGTGGTCCATGTGACGGATTGATAGGCATCAAACTAGGGATGCACCGAACATTCGGCCACCGAAAATGTTCGGCCGAAATGGCAAAATAAGTCATTTTTGGTTTCGGCCCAAAACAGTTAAAAAGCCGAACCAAATTACCGAAAATTGGCGAACTAAATGACACTAAGGAAATATGTTTTTAAAAGAGCTGCGCGCTTGTAAACCAGGAAATGGCAGTAAAGAGAGACGTAACCGTGAATGCGAGTCCACGTCTCTTTGTGAGCGCGCAGCAGGAGCAGTTTGTAAGGTGCGTGCATGAAAAGTGCAGTCCAGTGTGGGAGCATTTTTTCAAACTGGATGAAACACGGCGCAGTGCAATGCTTTATGCAGCATAAAGTTAAAACGCTCGTCCAAGACTGATGTTTAATCACCTTAGAAACACAAAAGCCTTGCACGAGCAAAGCAGCAATTCACCTGGTGAAACTCTGTGACAGTGATGGTTGGTAACAGTGTCATTCACAGTGACGCCTCACCAGTGAGGGCCGTCGCGCAAAAAAAACTTTAGTTTTACAGCTAAAATTAATACCGGAGATATCCTGTCCGTTAGCGCTGTTGGGGGAAAAGGCTTCTACGATCTGATTGCATTTCTCGAGCCTGAATACACAGAGCCATGTCGGCAAACTGACAGCGCAACTGCTAAATATATGTCCAGCGAGCTGCCTCCCCCCGTTAGTTTCAGTCTACAGACGAAAAAGTTACAATCACCTCCTGAGCATGGACATCGTTTAAAGCAGTGCTTCTCAAATGGTGGTGGGGCGCCGTGAGTTGTCAGGGGGTGGGGGCGCGGGTGGCCTTGATTTTCAACTGACAAAAAAATAAAAATAATAATAATTTTGCTAGCGAGTGCGATGTGTGCTTGTGTATGGTCATAACCGCGCGAAAGGCCGCGATTTGCAGTAAATAAACGTCCACATGTGTCTCCAAGTGTCTCTGTATGCTATTTAAAAAGATATCAAGCAAGTAGACTAATAATAACATTAATGAATTATTGGTTATCGCATCACATTATTGGCCTATAATAATAAAAAATCACCACCTTAACTATGTTTACAGTTTAAAAATGTTTTGAATGAAATGCAAACCTCAGTTAATCATTTGCTCTTGTTTCTCTGTCCTGAGATTCACACAGACTGAGCAGTCTTGTTTAAATGTTACAAATTGAGCTAATAAACTGAACTTCGATTTTTTTTTAAGTTGCTGCAGAAGTTATCTCAGCTAATTTTATAACTTACATCTAATTTGATAATAAGTTGATTGTATGCAGAATGCTCATGCCGGGAAACTCATACAGTGGTTGTGTACAGATAAATGAATATTAGCAGGTTCTCAACAGTATTTCAATTTGGGGGGGGCGCGAAAAAATTTCTGTCCCCTGGGGGGGCATGACAGAAAATAATTGAGAACCACTGGTTTAAAGCCTCTCATTGTTATGATCAGGGCTTTGATGCAAATTCTGAAGTCTGAACATAACGGTGGGAGGTGTGGTGCACTTTTTTTTAGAGCAACTCAACCTGCACTGCAAAAAATAAAAAAATAAAAAAGGCAATAAGTCGATCTTTTTGTAGATTCATCCTCATATAAGTCAAAATCAGTGAGTGGTTCACAAATTAATTCCTAGTAAAATGTTAATTTTACTATTAGATTTGAAGGTTTTAATGTTTCCTTATTTATTTAGGGTTGCTTTCTAGTTGTAGGCTATGTTTGAGGAGAACATTTGGGAGTTCATGTATGCAATGTTGAAAGAATTGACTAAATAATAAACAAAACTGCAAAAGCCTCTTTCAGTATTCGGTTTCGGCCAACTGTTTAATTTTATTCGGTTTCGGACAAAAAAATTAAACAGTCATTCCTTCAGAGCAGTCATTTCATAGCCCATGTTTCCTGCTCTTGATATGGGATGTGGGTATGATTAGGTGCTGTATTTACCTTGTACGAAGGTAAAAAGCAGAGCACGCCCTTGGCCACGACCTGGCAGACATGGAGCAGCAGTGCCCCCACCTCATCCTGGAAGGCGTAGGTTTCAGTGTGTTGGAAGGTGGCTAAGAGCTTTCTGCCCTGGGGTCCTGCACCAATAGTGCCCACCCATACCTGAGGAAATATATTTGAGGTTCATATTACCAATTTACTTAATTTATGAAATATACACTCACCTGCTACTTTAGTAGGCACACCGGTTAAATGTCTTGTTAACACATAACTAAATCAGCCAATCACCTTGCAGCAACTCAATGTATTTAGACATTTGTACCTGGGCAGGACAACTTGTCGCAGTTGTAACCGAGTAACAGAATAGGGAAGAAAGGGGGTTTAAGTGACTTTGAACGTTGCATGATTGAGGGTGCCAGACGGGCTGGTCTGAGTGTTTCAGATACTGCTGATCTACTGGGATTTTCACTCTAAACTCTAAGGTTTACAGAGAATGGTCCGAAAAAAAAATATCCAGTGAGCTGCAATTGTGTGGACGAAAACGCCTTGTTGATGTCAGGGGTCAGAGGATGGGCAGACTGGTTTGAGATGATAGAAAAGCAACAGTAACTCAAATAACCCCTCGTTACAACCAAGGTATGCAGAATGTCAACTCTGAACGCAAAACACAACCAACCTTGAAGCAGATGGGCTACAGCAGCAGAAGACCCCACAAGGTGCCACACCTGTCAGCTAAGGGGCACTTCACACTGTGAAAACGTGAGAGTTTTCCAGTTTTTGGTTTAAAAAAAAAAACACAATTTGTCTGACATCTTCACTCGTACACATGTTTTCAGAGGAAACGGGCCGAAATCGCTGTAGTAGCAGTGTAGCAGCCATGCCAAGCCAATAGTCAGCGGTGACACAGCCTAGTAGATAGCTCTTCCGGTACAATTTGATGCATAACACCTTACTGTAACCGAACAGTAATGCCACTAACGTTCATAAAGCGGTTGGTGTAAGCTTGGGGTTACACCAAGTATTGTAAAAGACAAGCTTTCTGTCCTCTTATTTCACCGCATTGAACTCGTGAAAACAGAAGACTTGCTGATAGTGAAGGGGCTTCGTGAGCGGATACCTTCCTGTTAGGCGTACTTCAAATTAAAAGTCAACTCACGTGTGTCCAGTGAAATGCTATTAATGTTTAGCCAGTGAAATGCTTTTACTGTGAAGCTGTAGCCTTAATGCTCCTTTTGTTGAACAGTAACTTAACCGCTGCGCACTGAACTATGGATAGTGTTTTTTAATGTAGAGAGAGCCGTGTCCCTGTCATATAGAAGCTACACACGTTTATTTGGCTAGAAAAACCAGCAGAGCACAAATCTTTCCCCAGACAAAGTGGCCGATGGTCTCAATAACTTACTAATCGCTTAGACTAAATTGGCGAGTGTTAGGCTATATTTTAGCCCTGCACATCACTCTCCGCTGATCACAGTGATGGTGCCGTGGAGACACTGTTCATGTTGTTGTCTTCTAACTTTATAACTCGCTTGTGTTGTGGGTATTTTGACAGCAAATGTTATAGACTACGCATGTGTGAGGGTGGAGCCGTGACGTCAGCGTTATCAGGGGAAATGGTTTCGGTGTTTACAGGAAACCAAAACCGTTAAGTTTTCCAAAAAATCCTCCCTCGGAGGTGATCTCAAAAACCCGCGGTTTCATGCCTGCGTTTGCTGTTTTCCTGTAAATGATATAGTGCAACCGCGGGAATTTTTCCGCGTTTGCACCGTTTCGTGTTGTCGTGTAAAGTGCCCCTAAGGGGCCACTCACACTAGGGCCGCGGCCCCGTGCCCAAGCTCATTTGCATACTAATGTCTAGAACGTTTGGCTAGTGTGACCACGCCATCCGTATTCCAGCACGGAACAGCCCCTTGGCCACGGCACACTTGGGAGAGGTGTGCCGTGGCCAAAGTACAGATGCTAATGAGATGACACGCGCACAAGCAAGCGCACAGGCGGCATTCCTGACGTGAATTTATTAAGGATGCATAGTCCGTTAACGTCCGCTGCCTTACTAGTCGGCACCAGAATTGCTCACCACTTGGACTTGTAGCTACATAAAATGTGCGAGAATTAACATGTGTGTAGACCTAGGTGTGGGCTAATAAAAGAGGGAGAGAGCTAAATAGGTGAGCGCAGAAAACAAAGCAAAAAGGTTTTCGTGTTTACTCACGTTCGTCAGATGATTTTTTTTATTTTTCCTCCCGTCAGCTGTCATAATAATGCCTTTACGCATGGCGGTTGAGACGAACCCAACACAACACACAGCGGGACTCCGCGGCCCGGTGATAAGGAAACAGTAGCTACTTTATAAAGACACTTAAAATAACAATCTCTGCCCATACAAAAAGTTCTGACTTGGATTACTTGATGGAGGAGATCGATATGTATAAAACCATCCGGTACGTATGGTCTGATGACGGGCCGTTATATTAATAATAAACAGCGTGCTGCACAAATATGAGACTGTCCACCACGACCTATTACGTCAAGGCTACATTTAAAAAAAAACAATAGCTTAAAGGTCACATATCATGCTAAATGCACTTTTTAAATGTGTTCTAACATATCCATGGGTCCACGGTGTGCCTAGAGACTGCCAAAATATCAAAAAAAATAACAATCTCTCCTTTTCTCACTCTCACCCTTTCTGAAACCCCCACCCCTCCCCCCTAATATACTCCGTTCAGAATTGCACAAATATGAGACTGTCCACCACGACCTATTACGTCAAGGCTACATTTAAAAAAAACAATAGCTTAAAGGTCACATATCATGCTAAATGCACTTTTTAAATGTGTTCTAACATATCCATGGGTCCACGGTGTGCCTAGAGACTGCCAAAATATCAAAAAAAATAACAATCTCTCCTTTTCTCACTCTCACCCTTTCTGAAACCCCCACCCCTCCCCCCTAATATATTCTCGCGATTTATGACATCATAAACTGCACAGCCACATCCCCATATTTTCTTTATATGTCCATGCTTCTCCCCCACATTAGCAGTAGTCAATGATAACCCCACGCCCCCATTTCTTATTGGTCCACAGCCCCGAGATCCGATGGAAAATTTTCCGAGCGACAGCCATGTTGCTTTCCCCGCTAAGCGACAAGATGCCCATAGTACAGTCTGAATGTTACATACACCAACACAGAATGCTTTTGCTCATACTCCACTAATTTATCTTAACCACAGCAGTCTATGCCTCGTTTTTAATAACACAACGGATAGGAAGCTACTTGTGGGTTTTTTCAAACAGTGAAACTGAAAGAAATGTTTTTATTGGTATTTTTGCCTGACTGGTGTATAGCTATTTAGCTTTGGGACAAGCATTCAGTTTTTGCTCATAAAAACATAATTCTATTACCCACATCAGTCTGGAAATGCCTCGTTTTTAACAGGACAAAGGATTGGAACTTAATAGTGTGGAAGTCAACTTTGAAGATATTTTTTTCACTGATTTTAGTGGTATTTTTAGTTTATTTTATCGTCTGAGTCTTATTTTTAGCGTTAGCGCCCATGTAGCTTCGGTTGTAGCACCAAGTTTTGCTCATAACACGCTGTTTGTATTCCCCACAGCAGTCTGAAAATGACTCGTTTTTAACATGACAAAGGATGGGAAGATATTCCTGTAGAAATCAAACTTTGAAGCAACTGTTTTCACTGGTTTTAATCATGTCAGGTCATGTCAAACTGTTCAAAGTATGGCTTAGCTCCGGCCGGGTAAACACTGTGTTCGCAGTCACGCAGTGCCTCTCTAGTATCGCGAGAGCACGGCAGAGACGGTGGGAGAGCCCCATGGACATATAAAGAAAGCCCGGCAGAGAGGTGGGAGGGGCCAGCCAGATCGCACAAATATAGGTCATCCTGAGACCAGAGGACAATCAGGGTATAGAGGCTTGCTACAATAAATGATCTGAACGGGTTTTTCAGCAAACATCTAAAAAAATAAGTATTAGGGACTACTTAGACCATATAAAATTGACAGCAAAGTGCATAATATGTGAGCTTTAAGGATTCTCGTTGCTCTAATGTGGAAGTGGAATATATGATGCACATTTGGCCGGATGAAAATATTCACAAACAGTCGAATAGCCTACAAGTAGACTACGCTCCAAATCCTAAACGCGAGTCTTAGGGGCTGTTTATACAACAACACGAAACGGTGCATACGTGAAAATATTTTCGCGGTTGCACTATATCATGTACATGAAAACAGCAAACGCAGGCGTGAAACCGCAAGTTTTTGAGATCTACTCCCAGGGAGGATTTTTTGGAAAACACAACAGTTTTGGTTTCTTGTAAACACCAAAACCATTTCCCCTGGTAACGCTGACATCACGACTCCACTTCACGTATGCGTAGTCTATAACATTTGCTGTCAAAATACCCACACGCGAGTTATAAAGTTAGAAGACAACATAACATGAAAGGTGTCTCCGCGGCACCATGACTGTGATCAGCGGAGTGTCGTGCAGGGCTCAAATATAACACTCGCCAATTTAATGTAAGCAATTAGTAAGTTTACCCGCCACTTTGTCTGGGGAAAGATTTGTGCTCTGCCGGTTTTTCTAGTAAAATAAACGTGTGTAGCTTCTATATGCCAGGGATACGGCTCTCTCTACATTAAAAAACACTATCCATAGTTCTGCGCGCAGCGGTTAAGTTACTGTTCAACAAAAGGAGCATTAAGGCTACGGCTTCACAGTAAAAGTATTTCACTGGCTAAACATTAATAGCATTTCACTGGACAAACATGAGTTGACTTTTATTTTGAAGTACGCCTAACAGGAAAGTAGCTGCTCAAAAAGCCCCTTCACTTTCAGCATGTCTTCTGTTTTGAAACGCTCCGATTTGGAGCATGTCTCTTTAAGCCCGCCTTACTAAAAAGCCCAGTTTGGTCTGAGTGGCCCTGAATCTAGCCGGTTTGAATCTAACTGCTTTTTAGATTCAGGGGTATCTGGGGGTGTGGCTTATCACAGATGGGAGTCAGTAGGCTCGTTCGACCTGTCGCCGTCTTGCTAAGACCTGCGCAATTATGACGCTCGTCTTGCTGAGCGCACAGCATTATGGTTAGACTTTTTGTCCCACTTGCACCCGCGGCTGGCATTTAACCCACCACTTATGATCCGTGACCTAACCTGAAACATAGATTATAGTATAGTAATACAAAAAAAGTGCAGAGTTCGTCTTTCCAAATCAGTGTCTGCATAGATGCTATGCTACCACAACTAAATATCCACAATTCCAGGCCTTCAGTTAAGTCTCATTGCTATAAAATGGTTAGACTGTGACATCTGCTGGACAGATGTGGAACAGTTGCATATTATTATATTACGACGATAAGATGTCCAGATATGCAGCAGTTTGACACAATTAATATCTTGTTGTAAATTCACGCAGTAAATATTCCCTTGTAGAGTCAGTAATACCCTCTGCCAGGATAGCATCTAAATGCAGAAGTTGCAGTGTTTCCAGAGGCCTAGTGAGTGACTTTCCCTGCTTTCCAATCCCCATACTTCCCTACTATTTAGTATGCCAGAAAAAGCTTTAGGATGTCCCAATACATGCAGCTCAATTGTAGTATGCTGAAAATACATAAATGCCACACTAACTCCAAAAGCATTTTGGAGTATTCGTCTTTATTCTTGACATTTCTCAACATAATGAAAAAAATCTTCCTTATCTGATTTTTCTCTCTCCTGTGGCCCTAAACCTCTTCTGCACTTTAGTAGGGGAGAACGGGGTTATATATCACACAGGTTGGTTGTCACAATCGTTATATCTCGGAACCAGAAGGCGCTGTCTGTTAAATTTCGGTATGTAAATATCCAGTATTTTTCTTCTAGGCTTTTACACAATGAGTTTATAACAAAACACTTGTTACCCTAAAAAGTGTGAAGGGTAAGCTATAGTTTAGATTGTTGTTAGCAAGCTAATAAGTTGTCAGATGATTGTTGGCCTTGATAATAGCGAGAAATTCCAGTTGGGATTGGTCGTCTTATTTTTGGGGGGGTTGGTTGTCACATGTTATCCAAAGGCTGCAGCCAGAAAAGGAACCCAATAACAAAAGAAAATGTCAAGCTGTATTCTCACTGACACCCCAGAAACGGAGAGAATAGAGCAGGAAAAGGCAGCTAGCATGCAAAAGAGAAAAAAGGCAACAAAATCAAAACGACCCAGTGCATCCCAAACTAGACCAGTTGCCATCCACGCCAGCTGGGGAAGAAGAAACAGAAGATGTGTGTAGCCTAGTTGAGTAGGCTATTATTGTTAGACCTATTTGTTTTGTTCTTTATGTTGTTACATACAGTAGGCTGGTCTTAATATGGATTTCCTTTTTGTTTATTCCTTGCTCATTTTGTGTTAAGATGCATAAAGTTATGTAGGCCTATTTTTCAACTTGACAATGAAATTAAACTTTCTAATTTAGTTCTGCTTTCTTGCCTTCTTTTTAAGATTTTTCCCATTAAGATAACATTGTGACAAACAACCCCATAGTGTTACACAATGTGTTAGAGTGTCTTTGATGGTAAATGTCTTCTTTATTACAATAAGTTAGAAGAAGTGAGGGGTACACATTTCAAGCCAACACCTGAAGCTTCAATTTAATGTAGGAATGACAATTGAAAGATGTTTAGGTGATTAGCAATTCTCACTACAGTAAAAAGAGTGTCTACTAGACCCGGTCTCCCCTATGTAGTGTAGTAAAAAGAAAAAGAGTATGTGATTTGGAATGCAGGGATAGTATGTGGAGCCACTGACCTGGGACTTGTTGATGACATGGTTAGCCTCCAGCTGAATGGAGAACTTCACCCCGAGTTCAGAGGAGAATGAGCTCATGGGTGACAGGGTGCCTGACGTCAGCACGATGCTCTGCACCGAGCCACTCAGGTCAGAGAAAGCCTGGGAGATAACAGACACAGTAAAAAAAACATGGCAATGTATGTCATAACTGCTCATGATTTGAAACATTTTGCTATTTTTGTGACGTATTTGACCAGAGTTTGGCAAGTAAGAAACAGCGCAGCAGCTAATAATGTAATAACGGACTATAACGTAGTAACTACTAATAACAGAATATTTTTTTCATTTTCATTGTAATAAAAGCCAATGATAGCGTAACATGCCAATAACGTAATACAATAAATAAACCAATGACCTGTGGCCATGATGTAGAGTAGGGGTGTTTGTGTGGTCAGGTCTTAAAGCAGGTATTTGAAAGAGGCAATAGTTAGGAAATCCGATACTTTAAAGCCAATAAATCAAACTTAAATGAAGTGATATATGTATATTATTACTTTTATCAGCTGCAGTTATTACAGTCAAAGGATTACAATGGCCAATAATGTAACAACTAGGGCTGGCCCGAATTATTCGAATATTCGAATACTCGTTCGGAAAATTAGTATTTGGAGCTTAAATTAGTATTCGGAGCTTTGTTTTTCTTTTCTTTTTTTTCTTTTTTTTTTATATTTTTTTTTTTCAACATTTTTTTTTGCAAGAAGCTAGTACTGCAATATAATGTCATCAAATAATTTTATATTTGGATATAAAAGTTAGTAATATTGTAGTAGTAGTAGTAGTATTGCTCATTTAGGAGGATATTACATATAGCAAGTGTCATAGCGCATCCATTACTTCACCTCCGAGCGCATAAATCTTCAACAAAATATGCAGATACTGTCAAAATCGGTATATAGGGATTATTAACTTTTTTTTTTTTTTTTTTTTTTATTTTATTTTATTTTTTTTATGTTGTTTTTGATGGTGTGTTTTTCTGGAACGAATATTTGAATATTCGCTCGGAAAAACCAACGAATATCCGAAGCCTGAAAATGTAGGCTTATAACTGATAACGTTAAACGTTATTGGTTCATAAATTGTAGTACGCTATTGGAAAGTTACCACATGATTGGCTTTTATTACATCTAAAACTGAAAATTCTGAAGCTACCGGCCGCTACATTATTGGCTGCTACAAACGTTAACATTAATTCACATGAATTCATTCAAATTCCTTATGTTGGTAGACTTCAATAACAGATCCAGGGTTTTTCCTGCATAGATACATTTTTGGCGCCCCCCAAAGTAGTTTTATGCCTTCCCCAAAGGAAAATTCCCAGCCCCAAAATGATAAAAATTGAGAACATATTTATCTATTTAAACCTCTCCAAAGTTGTTTCTAGTCATCCTTATTATAGGGCTGGGTGATTAATTGCATTTCAAGTAATATTACTGCTTCCCTCGATCATGAAAACAAAATAATCTGATAATTAGGGCTGTCAAAATTAACGCGTTAACGCAGGGTGATTAATCTGGCCTGTGGAATGTTGGTCCACTCCTCTTCAATGGCTGTGCGAAGTTGCTGGATATTAGTGGGAGGTGGTGCACGCTGTCGTATACGCCGGTCAAGCACATCCCAAACATGCTCAATGGGTGACATGTCCGGTGAGTATGCTGGCCATGCAAGAACTGGGACATATTCAGCTTCCAAGAATTGTGTACAGATCCTTGCAACATGGGGCCGTGCATTATCTTGCTGAAACGTGAGGTGATGTTCATGGATGTATGGCACAACAATGGGCCTCAAGATCTCATCACGGTATCTCTGTGCATTCAAAATGACATCAATAAAATGCACCTGTGTTCTTCGTCCATAACAGATGCCTGCCCATACCATAACCCCACCACCACCATGGGCCACTCGATCCACAACATTGACATCAGCAAAGCGCTCACCCACACGACGCCACACACGCTGATGAAACCGAGATTCATCCGTGAAGAGAACACCTCTCCAACATGCCAGACGCCATCGAATGTGAGCATTTGCCCACTCAAGTCTGTTACGGCGACGAGCTGGAGTCAGGTCAAGACCCCAATGAGGACGACGAGCATGCAGTTGAGCTTCCCTGAGACGGTTTCTGACAGTTTGTGCAGAAATTGTTTGGTTATGCAAACCAATTGTTTCAGCAGCTGTCTCAGTGGCTGGTCTCAGACGATCTTGGAGGTGAACCTGCTGGATGTGGAGGTCCTGGGCTGGTGTGGTTACACGTGGTCTGCGGTTGTGAGGCCGGTTGGATGTACTGCCATTTTCTCTGAAACGCCTTTGGAGACGGCTTATGGTGAAGAAATGAACATTCAATGCACAAGCAACAGATCTGGTTGACATTCCTGCTGTCAGCATGCCAATTGCATGCTCCCTCAATGCTTGTGGCATCTGTGGCATTTTGCTGTGAGACAAAACTGCACATTTCAGGGTGGCCTTTTATTGTGGACAGTCTAAGGCACACCTGTGCACTAATCATGGTGTCAGATCAGCATCTTGATGTGGCACACCTGTGAGGTGGGATGGATTATCTCAGCAAAGCAGAAGTTCTCACTATCACACATTTAGACAGATTTGTGAACAATGTTTGAGAGAAATGGTAATATTGTGCATCTGAAATGAATTTTAGATCTTTAAGTCCATCTCATGAAAAATGGGAGCAAAAACAAAAGTGTTGCGTTTATATTTTTGTTGAGTGTATTTTAGTTTGATTTAAATTTATTTTCAGTATTAAAACCATCATTTGGATTTTCAATTAAGAAAAATACTAATTTTAAATGTACAGATCCACCTTCTGTCATTTATCTTTCCGTTCATATAACAATATACAGAGAACATTCGAATTTTTAGGGCATATTTCGAATGGTAAATTAATCGTGATTAATCCACAGAATCCTGTGATTAATCTGATTAAAAATGTTAATTGTTTGACAGCCATACTAATAATAAAACTTATAACATTTTCTCAACCCCACACCTCTCTTAAAATTCACAAACTTTTCGCCTATACTGTTGCAGTCGCGACCCCAAAAAAGTTGTTCCGTGTTCTCACCCCCCAAAGGCCCATTCTGAGCCTGGAAAAACCCTGAGATCAGTTCCATGTCTTAGCTCTCACCACAGCAGGGTTGAGGCACCAGAAGCTGAGTGTCAGGACTTCTGTCTTGACTCTGACACTCTGGCGGTTTCTGTGCCGTGGCCGAACAAAGAAGCCCTGGGCGTCAGGGACATCGGGGGTGCCACCTGGCTGGTCCAGGCATAGCTCTTCTGCAGAGCCACCCGGTAGTCTTCAGCAAACCTTCACACACACACACACACACACACACACACACACACACACACACACACAAGGAACAAGTGAGCAACTGTTGACTGCTATGCCCTACACAGAAGTTCATCATGATTCTTTGCTTCGTCTCTCAACCTGCAGTTGTCCCTGTAGAGGAAGTCCAGCACCATGAAGAGGCTCTTGAGCACAGCGGCGGTGACTGAGCTGATGGTTGGAATCCCGACCATATCCTCTTTACCATTCACCACACCAACACGCTCCTCTTTCTCCAGCACTGCTGTCAAGTTTTGCTGTCACGCAGAAAGACAGTGTTGGACATATGAGAGAAAATACTGTGCAATCAGAACAGAACGTTTCAAACCTGGGAAGAACATGCAGTATATATATTTAAATGCAATGAACTACACTTCCCATGGTGCCTGTTGCTTTCAATGACAAAGTGATGTTGCTGTACATAATACAAATATAAAAACTAGGAACAAGGCTTTGTAAAAGAGAACCTGAAAACATAACTTCATAAACATACCTCCTTGCTGATGACCAAGTCAGCATGGAGGTATTGAATCAGTTTTGTGTAAAAGTAAGTTAGGTTAAAAAAAAATAAAAATGAATTGGGATCATGCATTCTCATCTTGATTGATAATATGAAATACAAATATTTTAATAAAATATAATAACTTTTCCTTCAAAAGCTTCCATGTCATAGGAAACAGAGGAAACAGTTGAAATAGCCTCTTAATTTCCCTCTCAAAGTGCACCAGATTGATGCATTTTATTTAGAAAGTTAACAAAAATGTATTTCAGGGGGGCATGCCGTGAACACACTCATTTTGATAGATAATGTGTAATTATGTGAATTCAATTTTTTTTTATTTTATTATTTTTATAAAAAATAAGAACTAATTCTTCAATAGCTTCCACGTTAAGAGACTCAATGTCTCCAAATTATTCCAGAAAATAATACAGTCACACAGCTCTTAATTTTCCTGTCAAAGCGCACCAGATTGATAGCCTGGAAATTCAGACCCATATCTACAATGTGTTCCAAATTATTATGCAAATTGGATTTTTTTTTTTTTCAATAAAACATGTATGATATTATGTCTCAGGGCACTTTGGATCATTGGAATCAATCTCATACACCTGTGATAATTAGTTTGCCAGGTGATCCCAATCAAAGGAAATCTACTTAAGAAAGACGTTCCACATTATTAAGCAGGCCACATGTTTCAAGCAATATGGGAAAGAAAAAGGATCTCTCTGCTGCCTAAAAGCGTCAAATAGTGCAATACCTTGGACAAGGTATGAAAACATTAGATATTTCAAAGAAACTGAAGCGTGGTCATCGTACTGTGAAGAGATTTGTGGCTGATTTAGAGCACAGACGGGTTCGTGCAGATAAAGGCACAATGAGGAAGATTTCTGCCATACAAATTCATCTGATAAAGAGAGCAGCTGCTAAAATGCCGTTACAGAGTAGCAGACAGGTATTTGAAGCCGCTGGTGCCGCTGAAGTCCCGCAAACCTTAAGGTGTAGGATCCTCCAGAGCTTTGCAGCTGTGCATAAACCTATTATTCGGCCACCCCTAAACAATGCTCACAAGCAGAAACGGTTGCAGTGGGCTCAGAAATACATGAAGACTAATTTTCAAACAGTCTTGTTTACTGATGAGTGCCGTGCAACCCTGGATGGTCCAGATGGATGGAGTAGTGGATGGTTGGTGAATGGCCACCATGTCCCAACAAGGCTGCAACGTTAGCAAGGAGGTGGTGCAGTCATGTTTTGGGCCGGAATCATGGGGAGAGAGCTGGTAGGCCCCTTTAGGGTCCATGACCGTGTGAAAATGACCTCTGCAAAGTATGTTGAGTTTCTGACTGACCACTTTCTTCTGTGGTACAAAAAGAAGAACCATGCCTTCCGTAGTAAAATCATCTTCATGCATGACAATGCACTCATCTCATGCAGCAAAGAATACCTCTGTGTCATTGGCTGCTATGGTTATAAAAGGAGAGAAACTCATGGTGTGGCCCCATCTTCCCCTGACCTCAACCCTATTGAGAACCTTTGGAGCATCCTCAGGCAAAACATCTATGAGGTTGGGAGGCAGTTCACATCAAAACAGCAGCTATGGGAGGCTATTCTGACATCCTGCAAAGATATTCAAGCAGAAACTTTCCAAGAACTCACAAGTTCAATGGATGCAAGAATTGTGACGGTGATATCAAAGAAGGGGTCCTATGATAACATGTAACTTGGCCTGTTAAGATGTTTCTGATTGAAATAGCTTTTGATTTCAATAAATATGACCTCCACATTCTGCAAATTCAACAAATATCCTTTTTCAGTTCTTCACCACCTATAAAATGTTTTGAAACTCTGTTGTGCATAATAATTTGGAACGGTGCATTTTGAGCTTTTTATTTTTGAAAAAAATACTGTTATCATTGGGAGGTTTGTTCAATAAAATGTGAATCATACTTTAACGGTTGATGACTTAAATTATGCTGACTGTCATTTGCATCGACTATTTAGGAAAATCTGCGAAAAATATCATTTGCATAATAATTTGGAACGCACTGTAGAACGATATAGGGTCTGGCCACGATCAATAGACCTTCCCAACTCAAGGGGCGGCTCCTATGCGTGCATTTCAAATACCACTGCACGCAATTGGATATAGCACTGCGACCAATCAGAGTAATGAACAAGGTGACGTATTTTTAAACCCCGTTCGTTTAGCGAACAGCGGGGTAACTGTTTAGATTAAACTTTTGCCGTAGTCGGTCGGCAAAACAAAACATTCCTCTTGCTTGCTAATGAAAGATTTGAGTGCCGTCTTCCAAATCGTAAAGGGTCGAGGCCAAAGCCGTCTCGAACTCAAACAACAATATCCGCAGCCATCTTTGATGTTTACTATCACGGCTTCGAAGGCGCTTGCATAGCACTGTCGTCATCTAGTTACTTCTGCCCCAGAGCACCATACATAGGGCTCTGGCCCGCCCATATCAGATAGAACTAATTGAAACTTAGCTCAGAAATGTCTGACATATTTAATAAGCTTCAATGGAGCATGCCCAGACACATGCTGAGCAAACTTAATTTGCCATCGGCAGGTCTGGATTTCCAGATTGATGCATTCTAGTTCCAAAAATGTTTTTAAAATCTAAAGCTGACACCCTGTGACAAACTTCAAAAGTCAACAAGTATTGCAAAGGCATGTAGTGTACCTTGAGAATGTTAAAGGTGTCAGCAGTGATGCCCAACTGGTGAAAGACTCCCAGTATATCCTTCCCACTCCAGACTTTACTGGCGCTCTCATATCCCCGTTCAGACATCAGACCTTGGCTCTCCTGGATCCAGCTGACACAGTGAGCAAACAATACATCCTTAGTTACTATCTACTCCAATGATAAACCACCGATGAGCAGAATGAAGTCACTCAATCACCAACTTGATCAGGCTGTAGCAGAAGTTCCTGAGTGGCTCGTGTTTGGAGCGTCTGATGTTGTTGTTGACCATGCCATCCAGCTCCTCCTTGGCCATCTGCAGACTGTTGTGGTTCAGAGTGTAGCTGGCGCTCTCTCTGGCACAGTCCTCGATGTTGTGGGCCTCATCCAGCACCAAGATCTGACCTGCCAGGTTTATCTCCATCTGATGAAAAAACAGTGATTGTTAGCAAGAGAGGAAAAGGCCAATTGAAGGGAGTGGGGCTGGGTATCAAAGTTCTATTTTTTTTTGGCACTAACCGAAATGCCTCAATACTCGCTCAACCCCTTTCTGGATGTTCTACAATTCCTCCCCACTTCCTCTACCAAACACTACTCACACTCTCTCTGATCATTGGGTCCATCAGGTAGTTATATGGGCAGAAGATGATGGAGGCGTCCTGCATCAGTTCCCGAGCAGCATAGTAGGAGCAGGCCCGGATACGTTTGCCCACTGTGACCAGGTCCTCAATGTCCCAGGCTTGATGCAGTCCATGTACCCGCTGTAGTGTGTGCTGGTCCCGCATCCTCTGGACTCCATGGTAGTAGCGGCATGACCTGCCCTGAAAACGTGCACAATTTTTACACAAAAGAGATTTAAAATGGAGCATATGATAGACAAAATGTAGTTTGTTTGATCACAAGCAGTAATTTTTCTTTTACAATGCAGAAACTTAAAACACACAACATGTAAATGAAGCAGCATGACAATAGTACATGCTGCTTCTTGTACTATTGTCATGTCGACTTTTTGTTTGTTTGTTGTGCATGTACTGTCTGCTTTGGTGGGCTACTGCCTCCATGTCTAACACATCTGTGGCCGGTTTCGCAAACATGGATTACGCCTTAGTTCTGGACTAAATTCTACTTTCAATGGACAATCTCCATTCAAATCTTCATTTAGTCCTGGACTAAGCTTAATCCATGTCTGTGAAACTGGCCCTTAATGTTGTTATAAATCCTAGTCTACCTTTTTAATTTGTGTTTGTCTGATTCCGACTCTTGTTTGTCCTGCATGCTTCATGTATTTTAATGCTTGAACTACTGAATACTTGTAGTGGTTATAATTAATGTTGCATATGTTGCTTTTATATGTTCCTTTTTTAACTCTTTTTGTTATTTGCTTGTTATTTGCTATTTAGGGAGCCTTTTGTTACATCTGGTCAAGGACTGCAGATGGAAACTAGCCTTCTGGCTAAATCTGGCATATTTACAGAAATGTTTATTAATGTGTACTGTTCCTGTCAAATAAACAAATAAATAAAAATAAAAATGTAGCCAATGTATTTTTATTTTTTTCATTAAAAGTACCATGCTTTGAGTGGGGCGCGCTTACCACTACACCATGATGTAGTTTTTCATTTCAAGGACAGATTGGATGTACCATGGTCTAAAAGTTATTTTAAAAAAATGTTTACTTTGCCAATATTATAATGGCGGAACAATGACAGTGACACCTTTACATGCTGGTATTACAATTGTAATAGAACATTTTAAAACTAGAACTAACGCCTGGCGGTTATATGCCTCTTTAAGGAATACAATTGCAGAACGGGGAAAGTATGGTGCTGGTAGGCAAGGCTTTAAAGAATGTAAAGCTCCCCGGAAGCTTCAATGTGGTACAAGGTGACAAGGTAACCTTATACCTCCAAAATCTATTCAGTTCATCTTTGAGTCATGGTCAACATTTGTGCAGAGTATGAAGAAAGCTTTGATCAAAAAACAAATATTGTTAACGGTCTTAAAAAAAGTTTAAAATATGTAACATTAGAAATGTATTTATTTCTGAAAAAACTGATCTGGTCTGTTTGTATCTGTGTAGTATGTCATTGAACCAGAGGTGACAGTATTTCAGAGGCGGTCTGTGATCAGGTGCTCCAGCTATTGTAGTGGTGTCCATGTCCATGACACAAGGTGAAGCAGCAGCATCTCATGTACCAAAACCCCCAACCACTCTGACAAAAGACTTGTCTGCTTTTGATGTCCACCCTGTTCTAAATCAATTTGAACAGCTTGAGGTGACATTGTCACACATAAATACTGTACGCCGGTGGACTCGGTAACCTCCAGACAATAGTAAATCCCTGGTTGAAACGGTGGACTTCTCCCAGTGATGTGCTAAGCTCGGACACTTTGCTGACACCGAACCCTGTCTGTTCAGTGAAAGAGGAGTTGGGGGGGATTAACGGCCATTCAGCTACATTTAGGAGTCGGGATGGCTTGCAGCGCGGTTAAAGAGGAGGGCAGGTGTTTTGACTGTAGACGCCATTAGCTGAACGATGTGTGTTTCTGCGTATGAATCACAGTGTGTGTGTGTGTGTGTGTGTGTGTGTGTGCGTGTGTGTGTGCGCGTGCGTGTGTGTGTATATACAGCAAGGTAACCTGACGCTGACAAGACCGTACCCTGAGGTGACGAAGACATAGAGCCATCCGTAACACCCACTCCAGTGAGGGGTTAAGACTGGGCCAAGTATTTCAAATGACAAAGTGAGACAATTGCCATGGGAGGCCAACACCTCTTATGACAGCTAAATTGTCCTCATTACAGTAGGCGCCTCAACTTTAGGACAGTATGGGGGGTTACAAAGTGTCTGATGTCTCTGAAAAAACACACAATGGCTCTTGACATTCAAGTGTGTCAAAAAAAGGCTGCTGGACGAATTGAGGATTTTGTAGCAGCATAATTGCTGCAGTGAGGCTACATTGTCGCAGGAGTTTTGTCTGGTCGTGGTAGTTACCTTTGGGTTTTGTGTTACAGGGTGACCCAATAACTTTATGGACTGTAGTCACATAACAATGATGGTGCCAGGTCAAGTGTGTGTAAGGGAGAGAAATCTATTGGGATCCGACCATTGTAATAAAAGGTTGAGTCTCTTTCATGGTCTCATTTAATCGCTTATGTCACCAGTGGATACACGTTTCATTTATTGGAAAAAGTGTGTCATGAGATGTTGGTTTTAACATCTGAAAGAAGGTCAATCCTGGTTAAGCTGAGTCCAGTTCAGGTCCAGACTAGTTCATTCATACAGGTCATGCTAACAGCAAAGCCTGACCTGGATTGTTGAGGCCTATACCAGTAGAAATTAGTGGTGTGAACGTTTGCAAAAATGTCTTAACGGTTTACACGACTGCAATGGTTTTGTGTACATGTTTAACCTTGCGCGCACGTCAGCTTACATCTTTAAATACAGTTTTAAAATGATATAGTGAGCAAAGTATCTAATGGACACGCTTTTTATAAAATACCTTGAACATATCTAGAGCATTTATTTGCTTACATTTCTTTCTACTTATCGACCGACACACATCCATATCAGTTTCTTTCTATGAAGCCAATATTGCAGGTTAACTATGGACTATTATGCGATTAATGGTAGTTAAATATTGTAATCGATTAGCAGCCATAGTAGGAATTAGATAAATTAGTAAGCTCTCCTCTAAAAAAGCACAAAGGTTCAATTGTTTAGTTGAAGATTTTGCCTTGAATTATTATTTTTTTTCCAAGTCATTTTGTTGTTAGCCTAGTGAAACCAGCCTAAACTTGCGCAAGCTTCACATTGATTTCTCTCCCACACCTACAAGAACCAATAAGGGGCTGCCTTCCACTAACGGACAGGGCCAGACAACTATTAACACATGCATTCTTAATAAAATATGTTGTACTTGTTGCAGGAAAGGTCATGATATGTATGTATTCACGTTGACCACTGCTGCTGCTCAATGAGGGCTTAATTTCATAGCAAAATGACAGACTGAAGGTGGGGGTAAAACACAAAACATAAGCATAGGTTTTAATGTGAATGTATTTGTGTGTGTCAGAGTTCATTCTCACATCTTTGGCCTCCCGCAGGTCCTTGCAGAGCTCGTTGCGGTTGAAATGTGGCGCCACATCGGAGTTGACACAGGTGTGATCTCTGCTGGATAAGATGGTCATGGGCACATTGGAGTAGACGGTGCGCTTCAGCTCGTGGGTGATCTGCGTGATCTGTTTGTGTGTGCGCGTGCCAAAGAAAATCTTGGGAATCTTCCTTTTGCCCTCTTTTTCTTTTTCCTTTATGGCGTCTTTGGTGGAAGCACACATGCAGCGGGAGCAGGCTTCAAGGGACTGGGGAAGGAAAAGTAACATACTGAGATGGTGATTCGCCACTGGTTTACAACATTACATTAAAGGTGAAGTAAGCGATTTATTTCAGTTAATATTGGTGTTAAATCGCTCTATATTCTTACAGTGATCACTTATATAGTGTGCGAGTTTCACAAAGCCGATCTCTAAGTCAACCGCTCTGCATGTAATCGGCGAATAAACTTTTCGGGGATTCCACTACGGATAACCAATCAGAAGAGAGAACGCTACAAACCGGCACCCGTCTCACTGCCGGTGCACGTGCAGAGCGACCGATGGGTGAATGTGTATGCGCCTACAATGGCGGAGCAGGTAAAAATCCTTCCCAATGTCTGTTTTGATAGTTTAACTCGCTGCTTGAAGACCGCAGTGCATTAATGTGGTGACGTGGGGACGAGGGAGGGGAGTGCTAACTGCACTCACTGACAGGAAGTTAGCTAAACTGACCATTCTGCTTACTGAACCTTTAACAACATCTCAGTGCATACTGCAGTTGAATCCCGCCCTGCGTTCAAAATCTCAAACCGTTTCTTTTTTCTATTCTACATACTACATCTGAGCAATTGCGGTCAGTATGCTACAATTGGGACACACTTTACTTATTTATTTCATCATAAT
This sequence comes from Hyperoplus lanceolatus, assembly GCA_026929865.2. Classification (NCBI taxonomy): domain Eukaryota; kingdom Metazoa; phylum Chordata; class Actinopteri; order Uranoscopiformes; family Ammodytidae; genus Hyperoplus; species Hyperoplus lanceolatus. The sequence goes on from CM049398.1 coordinate 35,356,004, forward strand.
GTTGTGCCATGGCCTTGCTTTATATCCGTTGCATCCCTGGTTGTTTTCATAAGGAGGCTCCCTCGATGTGAAGTCACTTCCGGTGCGCACTGGATTGTGGGTCAGAATCACCCAAATGGCATGCTGATTTCACACAAAAAATCTCGGCCGGATGTAATAGACATCTCGGTATTTGTAAGCATACTTAATCAACCAGAAGAGTTGGGACATTCTAAATCTTTTTTTCTACCATAATAAATGTCAGAAAGTATGGGTACTAACGCAGGGCCAATTCTTCTGGTAATGGCTTAATACCAACAACTATAATGTATATGCTGACAATACAGTCCTTTACAGCCATCAGAGAACAGACATGTTGACATATCACATGTGTTTTGGGATGTTTTTTTAGGAAGCATGTACATCTTAACAACTAGTGTATTAGAGAATTAGACCTTGTTAAATCATTCGTATCCAAAGCTGATCTACAAAAAAAGACTTGGCAGTCAAAATCACAAGAAATCACATCTTTCTCTTTAACATAAGGGATTAGGCTACTAATTATTTATATATTTATATTTTACAATGGACACAATCTTTATTCAGAAATATTAAAGTTAAGAAAGTTAAGTATATTGGGGCGTAACAAGCTGCTACAGTAGCTACTTGCGTTACTACACAAGCTGCATTGCCTTCCGCAATGATAGGTCAGCAAGTTTAAGATGGTATGGTCCACTTGAGGGTTGTTAGAAATAGTTGGGAATTATAAATGTACAGGTAAGATGTTTTGACCCCTGGACTTGTATTTTCTCCTCTTTAGGGAGAGGGAGTAGTATTTTTAGGGGGACAAATAAAATGTTGAGGGGGACATATTCCCTGCACCCAGCCCCCCCCCCCCAGAAATCTACTACGCCTATGGCTAATACTGTATTCATAATCACCACATCATCCGATATACAGTATATTTGGTGATGTGACACTGACTGTACAACCAGGATAATTGGTGCGTTTGTGCCATTAAATCTATGGGACGGTATCTGATACCAACCACTCAACCTCTTCCCGCTATGGTTACAACAACACATACGTGCACATGAATGGTTTAATTAATGATAAGGCTGGCTGCCCTTCTATTTCCGAGACCAAACCAGCAGTGCTACTTATTTATTTATAAAGCCACTGTTATTAAATTACTTACCTTATCTTTGCTATATACGATTGGAAACAAAAGTTGCAGCAGAGAACAAACAAAGATATATTTGTAAGGTTGGAAACTGATGAGAGGATAGAAGCACTGAAAAATTACTTATTGACGCAAAATTGGGACTCTGTATACAAGGGGAAGGATGTTAATGCAAGTTTCGATTTATTCCTGCAGATATTTCAAAGGCTGTATGATAAAAATTGTCCACTAAAAAAAAGGGCCTTAAAGCAAAGACATGATAAACAGTGGCTAACTAAATCCTTGATAAATGCTTGCAAAAAGAAAAATACATTGTACAAACGATTCATAAAAGCAAGGACACCAAAGGCGGAGTTAAAATGTAAAATCTATCGTAACAAGCTAAATAGCATTCTCAGAGACTGTAAAAAGAAATATTATGGTAAGTTGTTAGAAACAAATGCAAATCAACCCAAAAAATTGTGGGACATAGTAAATACAGTGTTAAGAAATGACAGCAGAATACATCCTCAGTATTTCCATGAAAATAACGTTAAGTTTGAATGCATGAACACTGCGGTAAATAAACTAAATGAATTTTTTGTTAATATTGGACCTAATTTAGCAAAAGGGATCTTTGGGGAGAGTGTAGGGGAGTCTAGCGAAAACGAAGCGTCTCTTCAACACTCCTTGTTTTTGAAGCCAGTCGAGGCCAATGAGATAAGGGAGATATTGCTCGGAATGAAAACAAAGACCTCTAGAGGCGCGCTTGGGTTTCACATGAAAGTAATCAAATCATTGCAAGAAAGTATTATTAAACCCCTAACACACCTTTTTAACCTATCTTTTCAAACAGGAATTTTTCCTTCTAACAAAAAAGTAGCTAAGGTTATACCATTACATAAGAATGGTGATGAACATTCATTTACAAATTATAGACCAGTCTCACTTTTAACACAATTCTCTAAAATTCTGGAAAAGTTATTCAGCAATAGACTTGATGAATTCATTACTAATAATCAACTTCTGTATGACAGTCAATTCGGCTTTAGAAAGAATCATTCCACCGCACTGGCCTTGGCTGAATCGGTAGAAATCATTAGTAATGCTATTGATCACAAATTGTACTCTATAGGAATTTTCTTAGACCTCAAAAAAGCATTCGACACGATTAATCATGACATCCTTCTTAATAAACTGGATAATTATGGCATTCGAGGTTTGGCACATGACTGGGTCAGAAGTTATTTACATGACAGGAAACAATTTGTGAAATTAGGGGACTTCACATCGACATGCTTAGATATTGTTTGGGGGTCCCTCAGGGGTCAATCTTGGGGCCAAAATTATTCCTGCTTTATATAAATGACATATGTAAAGTGTCAAAAGTCTTAAGGTTAATTTTATTTGCTGACGACACAAACATCTTCTATTCGGAGAAAGATCTGAATAATATGGTTGAGATCGTAAACATTGAATTGACTAAGTTACATGAGTGGTTAAACCGAAATAAGTTATCACTAAATTTAGAAAAAACTAAATTCATGATGTTTGGCAGGAGAGCATCAGATGTCGCTGTAAAAATCAAGGTAAATGGGATTGAAATTCAAAGGGTCAAGCAACACAAAGTCCTAGGGGTAATAATTGACGATAAATTAAGCTGGAAACCACAAGTTCACTATCTCAGGGGCAAAATAGCCAGGAGTAATTATATACTTTGGAAAGCACAACATTGTTTCAATCAAAAGGCCTTACTTGTATTATACTGGAGTTTAGTTTTCCCACATCTGCATTACTGTGCTGAAATATGGGGAAACACTTACAAAGGTACATTGCACCCGTTGGAGATTCTTCAAAAGAAAGCAATACGAATTATTTACCAAGCCAATTACAGGGCACACACTAATAACTTTTTTATTGAAGGTAGAATTCTCAAATTACGTGATGTGTTAAATTACCACAGTATAAATGATTTACAAGGCTTCAAAAAAAGCCTTCCTAATACACTCAACAAAAACATAAACGCAACACTTTTGTTTTTGCTCCCATTTTTCATGAGATGGACTTAAAGATCTAAAATGCATTCCAGATACACAATTGTACCAATTCTCTCAAACATTGTTCACAAATCTGTCTAAATGTGTGATAGTGAGCGCTTCTGCTTTGCTGAGATAATCCATCCCACCTCACAGGTGTGCCACATCAAGATGCTGATTTGACATCATGATTAGTGCACAGGTGTGCCTTAGACTGTCCACAATAAAAGGCCACCCTGAAATGTGCAGTTTTTTTCATTTTTCATTTCATTTAACTTTTATTTATCCTCGAGAGATCAATTGAGGGGTGACCCTCATTTTCAATGATGTTGAGTCAAAACAAATTCAAAACAACAATACATACAAAATATTCAATGCAAATACACCAAATACACAAGTGATGAGAAGAGAAAAAAAAAACAATTGAAACATTTACAAAGTGGTGAAGAGTGGCAGCAATTAAAAGGAATAAAGTACAATATAGCCTAATTAAAACAGTTACAAGTAGAGTTTGGCAGATCCAAGATAGTCTGTTTAAATTGGCCAAAGGATATGAATGTATTTAGTTTAATTTGTTGCTGTAAGTTGTTCCAGGAGTCGGGGGCACTGAAGCTAAAAGCTGTCTTTCCCAGCTCAGACCGGGCTTGTGGGACATAAAGCATACGCATGTCAGTGGAGCGGGTTTGATAAAGCCCATCTGAAATGTGCAGCATTTCAGTTAAATAACGAGGAAGCTTCCCGGTCAAGGCTTTGTAAATAAAAATGTGCCAATGTGCGTCACGTCTCTCTTTAAGAGAGGACCACCCAACCTTTTCATATAAGAGACAATGGTGTGTATCATAAGCATCTCCTGTGATGAATCTTAAAGCAGAGTGAAAAACAGAGTCTAGGAGTTTAAGACATGAATGTGATGCATGCCGGTAGACCACATCACCGTAATCAAGGACAGACATGAAAACTGCCTCAATAATCTTTTTCCTACTAAATAAAGAGAAGGTGGTTTTATTCCTATAAAAATAGCCAATTTTTTATCGTAGTCGACAAACAAGATTTTTTATATGAAAATGAAAGGTGAGTTTATCATCTAACCAGATGCCGAGATATTTATACTCTGTGACTCTTTCAATTAAAAATCCATTCTTTGTAAACATATTAAAATCATTCAAATGTGTAGTTTTTGCTCTGGAGAAACACATACATTTGGTTTTGTCTGTATTAAGAACAAGCCTGAGGTCCACTAGACAGTCCTGCAGGGTGTTAGTTTTGTCTCACAGCAAAATGCCACAGATGCCACAAGCATTGAGGGAGCGTGCAATTGGCATGCTGACAGCAGGAATGTCAACCAGATCTGTTGCTCGTGCATTGAATGTTCATTTCTCCACCATAAGCCGTCTCCAGCAACTTCGCACAGCCATTGAAGAGGAGTGGACCAACATTCCACAGGCCACAATTGACAATCTGATAAACTCTATGCGAAGATGTTTTGCACTGCATGAGGCAAATGGTGGTCACACCAGATACTGACTGGTTCTGAGTCCCCAGACCCCCAATAAAGCAAAAAAATGCACATTTCAGAGTGGCCTTTTATTGTGGACAGTCTAAGGCACACCTGTGCACTAATCATGATGTCAAATCAGCATCTTGATGTGGCACACCTGTGAGGTGGGATGGATTATCTCAGCAAAGCAGAAGTGCTCACTATCACACATTTAGACAGATTTGTGAACAATGTTTGAGAGAAATGGTACAATTGTGTATCTGGAATGAATTTTAGATCTTTAAGTCCATCTCATGAAAAATGGGAGCAAAAACAAAAGTGTTGCGTTTACATTTTTGTTGAGTATAGTTTACAAGTAATGTTTGAAGACAGAGAAGTTTCGCGTGATTTAAGAAGAAAAGTTAAATTCACTGAGAAAAATATACGGACCACAATTAAATCCTTTTCGATTTCTGTAAATGGTATTAAGCTGTGGAATGGACTTGATGAAGTTGTCACAGGGAGTTGCAGTTTGCGCAATTTCAAAGCAAATTATGTTTCAAAAATTATTGAAAATTACAGACTAATAACTTGAGCACAATGTCAATGTCACTTACATAACAATATTGTAAAGAATAATACAGGCTAGCAGACAGACTTGTTTTGAATACTTTTGCACAAGTGTTTAGACTACCAGTTAAGAAATGGAACAGGCCAAATACAAGGCCACTTCACAATTTATACACTTGGCATTGTCACAGAAAAACTGAACTGTGCTGAACTGATCTTAAAAGCTGAAGCAATTAGATTAAAATTGACTGTGTATTGGACTGCATATTCTTAAAAAAATAAAAAATAAATAAAAATAAAAATGTATATATATATAGGGGAAGGTGGGGTGATTTGTGCAACTTTTTACTCAAAGTGATTTTAAAGTGAGGCCTTGACAGTTATGTCTCCAACTCAAATATGTACATATATTTCAGGATGTTGTGCATCCCTGGCAATAAAAACTTTGGATCTGGAATAAACTGTTTAAGAAATATAGCTTTCGGAAAAAAAGTTGTCTTGACGCACAAATCACCCCACTACGTGGGGTGATTTGTGCGTCATTGTGTCACAATGACAAAGTCACCATCATCATCTTTCTGGCCATCTGAACTCTCATCAGTGGTGTCGTTAAGTGGAATTAAGATGTCACTCTCTTCTGAGCTACTGTAGACAATCACTTTCTTTTGGTGACCAGCGTATACAGCCATGCCACTGGCACAACTCTCAGAAATGTACTTTGCACTAGTTGCTCCGTGCTTGTGGAACCAACTGCCACCTGACAAATGTGATTCCCCCTACATTTCTGCCTTTAAATCAAGGCTCAAAACCCATATGTACACCCTGGTGTTTCCTCCCCATTAACTATCTTACCTCTGCACTACTATCTGTGTTTATGTGGATGTATGGGCTTTACGTCTTTTATTTTGGTTATTTTTATTGTACCTTCATTGTTTACCTACTGAATGCACTATGTACAGCACTTTGGACAGTGCAAACTGTCATAAATGTGCTTTTATAAATACATTTTACTTACTTACTTACTTATAACTCACCCAGGCCCTTGCGCACAAATCACCCCATCCCCAGAATTTTGGATAATAGGCATGATGCAGCAATTTAGGGTTGACATTGTGCTAACTATATAGACTCAAAGTGTAGCATACCAAAGCACTAAAACATGTGTCAAATGTTTTCAAACGTGTCTATAATTGTTCAGACACAATAATCAAAAAACCTTGATCATGGAAATTTTACTTTGAAAGGCAAAACACAGTTTTTTTAGCTTAAATGTGCTTATATCTTATTCCTTGTGTCTCCCTTCTTTACAGGATGAGTCAAATGGATGGCTCTTCTTAAATATGTGGTCACATTTCCAATTTCTTCCACGGTTTTCTAGAAACAAGGGGTTTTGCAACTTCCAAAATGCACAAATCACCCCCACCTTCCCCTATATATATATATATATATATATATATATAGGGGAATTTTTATATATATATATATATATATATATATATATATATATATATATATATATATATATATACATATATATATATATATATATATATATATATATATATATATATATATATATAAAAATGTTTTTTGTTTTATTTTTATTTTCTGTAACAGTAACAGTGTATCTGAATCCGAATTTGATGAAAATGGGGGCGGGACCTGATAAGCCTTTGGCTTCTTCCGTCTCCCTTCGGACAACACAAAGTATGATGTATGAATATTTGCAAGAAAAAATTGCGTATTGTGTGGAATTGTCCGAAAGAATAATAAATAAATAAATAAATAATTTGTCATTTTGTTTTTAAGTTTCAAATAAATCACTCACTAACATCCTACATATACGCGCAACATTCAACTTGGAGAAAATGTTACTCTCATTTGATGGTTATTTATTTCTAGATAACGTGAATGTTAAACTACATTTATCTCTTCAGTCAATATTGAGACACAAAGCTATCATTATTATCCACTGTCTGAATAGGCTTTCTGACAGACGGTTTTGTATACCCCTTTTGAAAAACACATGGAGATGCATAAAGAATGTGTATCCATACATAAGGAGTGCTGTCACTCTGCGCCTGGTGACCTTTTGAATCTGAAAGATGATAGGCCGCCATTGTGGTCACTGAGAAAATCTAGCTGCTTCATAATCGTTCATCCGGTGACGTGGTGGATTCTCCCCTCCCCCCCTTCACAGGCAAAGTTTAGCCAGCAATGCTTATGAAACTGATCCTGCTTATGTGTTGAGCTCTTTTAAGTGGTGTTCTATTTGACCATTCAATGGCTAGCAGACGCCATCCAATCACAGCACTGGAACTGTAATATCAATATTCTCAGTAGTAAACAGTAGTAGTAATAGAGGTAATTTATCGAGAGCGCACTTATAGAAAAAGGTTATTTGAAAAAAAAATTATTGTAACAGATACTTAAGATTGAATTACCGTTTTCTTCCTTGCAAATTTAATTGTGTTAATGAAAAAAAATATTTTATGTACAAATTCACTGGTTTTGGTGAGATCAGTGTAGGTTTTGCAGAATGTATGTTTTAAATCATTAACTTAACTATTTATTTTCGTTCTCATTTTTTACTCTTGTTTTCTGTGCGACTCCTGGAACAACTTACAGCAACAAATTAAACTAAATACCTTCATATCCTTTAACCAATTTAAACAAACTATCTTAAATCTGCCAAACTCTACCTGTAACTGTTTTAATTAGGCTATATTGTACTTTCACCCATTTAATTTGAATTGCTGCCACTCTTCACTACTATGTAAATGTTTCAATTGTTTTTTTTTCTCTTCACCTGTTGTTGTGTATTTGATGTTTTTGCATTGAATATTGTTTATGTATTGTTGTTTTTCCTTTGAATTTGTTTTGAACTCGACGTCATTGTAAATGAGGGTCACCCCTCAATTGGTCTCTCGAGGATAAATAAAAGTTAAATGAAAAAAAAATGAAATGTTTATTAAAACACGTTGTACATTAGTTTAAATGACATTAATCAATGCCCTCTGGCAGAGAAAAAACACTTCCTACACTTAAAGCTTAAAAGACAATGTTAACGTCTTATTATAAGACATATATTATAGTATAGAAGTAGGGGAGAGTGGCCTAAGTTGTGCCTGTGGGGAAGTTGTGCCACCCCTTGTTTCTGGAAAACCATAAAAGAAATTGGAAATGTGACCACATATTTAAGAAGAGCCATCCATTTAACTCATCCTGTAAAGAAGGGAGAAACATGGAATAAGATATAAGCACATTTAAGCTCAAAAAACAGTTTTTTGCCTATCAAAGTAAAATTTCCATGATCAAGGTTTTTTGATTATTGTGTCTGAAGAATTATAAACACGTTTGAAAACATTTGACACATGTTTTAGTGCTTTAGTATGCTACACTTTGTGTCTATATAGTGAGCACAATGTCAGCCCTAAACTCCTGCATCATTCTTATCATCCAAAATTCTGGGGTTGGGGTGATTTGTGCCAGAGGGCCTGGGGTGAGTTATAAGTATGTAAGTAAAATATATTTATAATAGCACATTTATGACAGTTTGCACTGTCCAAAGTGCTGAACATGGTGCATTCAGTAGGTAAAAAATTAAGGTAAAATAACAAAAAACAAAATAAAAGTCATAAAGCCCAGACATCCACATGGAAACAAAGATATTAGTGCAGAGGTAAGATAGTTAATGGGGAGGAAAAACCAGGGTGTACAGATGGGTTTTGAGCCTTAAAGGCAGAAATGGAGGGGGAATTGCATATGCCAGGTGGCAGTTGGTTCTACAAGGGCGGAGCAACTAGTGCAAAGTACATTTCTGAGAGTTGTGCCATTGGCATGGCTGTATACACTGGTCACCAAAAGAAAGTGATTGTCTACAGTAGCTCAGAAGAGAGTGGCATCTCCATGCCACTTAACGACACCACTGATGAGAGTTCAGATGGCCAGAAAGATGATGATGGTGACTTTGTCATTGTGAGCTTTTGCAGGTAAAACCATTAGATCTGCTAGGACTTGTTTAAGAAAATTGTCTTCAATCTTTGTAAAATATTTACTTTATTTACTTTAAATGCACCTTAAATAAGTGATTGTCTAATGGATTTATCTTGAATTACAGTTTATGAGATATATATCAATGGCACAATTTACCCCATGGTATTCTCTCCAACAGCACAACTTACACCACACCGGGGGCAAGTTGTGCCACAAGACAACTTTTTTTCCAAAAGCTATATTCCTTCAACAGTTTATTCCAGATCCAAAGTTTTTATTGCCAGGGATGCACAACACCCTAAAATATATGTACATATGAGAGTTGGAGATGTTAAAGTCAAAGCCTCACTTTAAAGTCACTTTGAGTAAAAAGTGGCACAACTTAGGCAACTCTCCCCCCTATAAATAGTATATTATGAATCCGTCTCACAACCAGCAGATAGTACCCATATGTACCCATATAAATTACATGTATGTTTCCAACATATACTAAGCTACAGAGCTACACTTTGATACAACCTCCCAGCTTTTATCATTGTTATCAAAATGGGCTTTTTTCCTTGCCATTCTTTATTTTGTGTCAACACCAAAAACATTTTAATTTTCCCTCAATTTATGCTTGACCCATGAGAAGAATTGTGATTACAAGTATTCACCAAGAATGACAGAGGCCACAAACAATATTTTCAAAATGTATATGACTATAGATATTGTATATAAATTTTCCTATATGTTCTTCAGTTGAACTGTGTAATAGAATGTTTACTTTACAATTAACAGCAATCAAGATGTGTTTCACATTTCAAAACACATTCTCATGTTAAGCCCAGTTCAGACCAAAGATTTGCCTTGCAACTGCTTGCAACTCGCAACTCCTTGCGACGAGACGGGCTGAGACGTTCTAAAACTGGACCTTGCAATTTGACATGTTGAATGTTCTGCAACGGCTTGCAACGCGCTGCAACAAGCAGTTCACACTGCTGCGATTTATCCTCTGCGACGTTCTAAAACCGTCTCGTCGCAAGCAGTTGCAAGGCAAATCTTTGGTCTGGACTGGGCTTTAGGTGACTGGTTAGATTTTCACATATGACCAACCATTCCTCAACAACTATGAAATATCATTATGTACTGTTATCATAATAATATAAATCTGACGGCGTTGACGCATATCTGACGGAGTAGAATAATCAATTAAAACTGCAAGCAGTGATGAACAGGCCCTCGCCCACTCGTGCTGGACGCCGGAAGCGCGGAAGTGTCCGCGACGCGCTCGATACGGATGCGAGGACGACCTCAGGCCTGGGCTCTCAGCAGGCGGGTGAAGTTTGGAGCGCATGGGACAGTGCAGAGCAAAATTACAGCGACTTCCTGTTTCGTGGCAATGATGCGGAGAAACTGTGAAGGCCACGGATCCGATAGAACCGGCTTCCCGTGTTATCATTGTCTCCAGACCTCCCTGGGCTGCTCTGAGGTTGATTTGATCGAGTGTGTGGGACGTGGAGGTAAATAAGTAGCATGCAATATTTACTTGACCCAGCAGTTGGCGCTCTCACTTTATATGAATATTAGCGTGCGGGCTTCCTCAGGCCTTGGGTCTCATTGACCATAAGAAATTTGGAGAAGATGAGACAGAGTATGGTGGAGTTAGGGAAACTTCCTGTTTTTTTGGCGAATATTGCTAAAAAGAACACTTCCTGTTGATTGTGGGGCGGGGCGTCAAGAGGCTTTTTTTTGTACTGGGATTGTACATTGCTGTATGAAATTGCATGGTTCTAAGAACAACACAGCCTGAGTTATGATCAATCAAAGGGTTCATGGCGTGCGTTTTTGATGTTTTTTGGCGTATCAGGTGCCAGTGCTGCAAGACGGTTATTCCGGAGAAATCGAGCTTTCGGGCATATCATCTTCCATGTCGGAGGACATACCCTATCATGTTTTTTTTGCACAAGAAGTTGTTATGTGTGCACATTACTCTGCAATCCTGCAGAGTAATGTGGACTTATGATATATGACGGAATTTTGGCGAATATCGGCCGGCATTGCGTCATAGTTTTTCGTAATCAAACAAAAATTTTTTTGGTGTATATTCCATGACTTATGAGTGTCCCTAGAGTTTTCGTTTTGCTAAATATGTTCCTGCTATGATTATTAATTTTTGAACCTTGTGATGATTTTCGAGTCAGAAATTCACATATTTCGGTTCCGGTTGGGGATCGGAATGTAGTGGCCGCATTAGCTTTGCTCTCCCACTACTTTTTCAAAAAATAATAGCTTTAACTAACCCAAACCTCTTCAAATACGGACCAACGAACAACTAACGTGGTATATACACTCAACAAAAATATAAACGCAACACTTTTGTTTTTGCTCCCATTTTTCATGAGATGGACTTAAAGATCTAAAATTCATTCCAGATACACAATTGTACCATTTCTCTCAAACATTGTTCACAAACCTGTCTAAATGTGTGATAGTGAGCACTTCTGCTTTGCTGAGATAATCCATCCCACCTCACAGGTGTGCCACATCAAGATGCTGATCTGACATCATGATTAGTGCACAGGTGTGCCTTAGACTGTCCACAATAAAAGGCCACCCTGAAATGTGCAGTTTTGTCTCACAGCAAAATGCCACAGATGCCACAAGCATGGAGGGAGCGTGCAATTGGCATGCTGACAGCAGGAATGTCAACCAGATCTGTTGCTCGTGCATTGAATGTTCATTTCTCCACCATAAGCCGTCTCCAGCAACTTCAAACAGCCATTGAAGAGGAGTGGAACAACATTCCACAGGCCACAATTGACAATCTGATAAACTCTATGCGAAGAAGATGTGTTGCACTGCATGAGGCAAATGGTGGTCACACCAGATACTGACTGGTTCTGAGTCCCCAGACCCCCAATAAAGCAAAACAAATGCACATTTCAGAGTGGCCTTTTATTGTGGACAGTCTAAGGCACACCTGTGCACTAATCATGATGTCAGATCAGCATCTTGATGTGGCACACCTGTGAGGTGGGATGGATTATCTCAGCAAAGCAGAAGTGCTCACTATCACACATTTAGACAGATTTGTGAACAATGTTTGAGAGAAATGGTATAATTGTGTATCTGGAATGAATTTTAGATCTTTAAGTCCATCTCATGAAAAATGGGAGCAAAAACAAAAGTGTTGCGTTTATATTTTTGTTGAGTATATGTAAAACTGGCAAAATGTCCTCGAAACCAGGCAAACAATCCAAGAAAGACGACGCCAAAAAGGTAGAAGCTCATGGCACGTGTGGTGGCTCCTGTGTTGCTAACATAGCTGAACTGCTAGAGGAGCACAGAGTGGCCATCTCATCAGAGTTCAAAATGGCCTTTTCATCTCTGGAAGAGAAACTGACTAAAACCCAAGCCAAAGTAGAAGATCACGACCAGCGCATCTTCTCGGTGGAGTCAAACGCTAACCTGCTGGAAGAGCGTATGTGTTTGCGCGAGGAGAAGTGCACCACGCTAGCTGATAGCAGCGCTAAGCTAGCAGCTAAAACAGCGGACTTGGAGGGTTGGAGCCGGAGGAATAATATCAGGATAATCGGGCTGCCAGAGTCAATCGAGGGGCCCCGGCTAACAACTTTCTTTTCAGACATGCTTGTGGAACTACTCGGCAGCCAAATACTACCAACTCCCCCCGAACTTGACCGAGCGCACCGAGCCCTCATCGTCAAACCACCCCCGGGGGGGAAGCCACAGGTTGTTATTGTTCGCTTCCACCGCTACCAAGTGCGGGAATTGGTCGTCCGAGAGGCCCGCAAACAGAGAGGAAAACTGCAGTACAGGGGGAAACCGGTACTGATTTTCGAGGATTATACACCAGAAGTCCTGGAGCAGCGAACCAGATATCGAGAAGTCATGGCTGAGCTGTACAACTTGGGTCTGAAGCCATCTTTACTCTTCCCGGCAAGGCTAAGGATCGTGCTGAAAGACGGGGCCAGGAGAGGCTTCTCCTCCCCCGAAGAAGCTCGGGTGTTTGCCGCAGCCCACCACCAGCAGCCTGCGGCCCGATCGGGAGTGCCGTGAAGCGGAGTATGCGAACTAAAGGGACAAACAACTCATCTGGTAACAACTTAGTTCTGTAATTACATGGTAACACTTTACAATAAGGGTACATTAATTAATGGTTAGTTAATGCTTAATAAGGTTTAACTAACCATTAGTTAACTGTTAACTAATGTGTCTAATAAGCATTTACTAATTGTATTAATGTTAACTAAGGTATTAATTACTACATTATGTACTGTTTATAAATATCCTATATTAACCTTAGTTAACCCATTAATTAAGCTTGAACTAAAAGTTGATTAATATAATAATAAGCATTAATTAACTGTTAACAAATGTAATTTTTGTAACATTACTTAAGCATAATTAACCATTTATTAATGCTCTTTGTGACCCTTATTGTAAAGTGGGAACCATTTATCCATTAAGTAACACTTAATAAATGCACACCAGTGCTGAATAGGCATTACTTAAGTGTAATTAACCATTTACTAATGGACTTTGTGACCCTTATTGTAAAGTGAGAACCATTTCTCATGAATTAACACCTAATAAAGGCATACTAGTGCTGATTAAGCATCACTTAAGCATAATTAACCATTTCTTAATGTTATTTGTGACCCTTATTGTAAAGTGGGAACCATTCATCACTTGCTACACTTAATAAATGCAAAATAGTGCTGAATAAGGATTACCTAAGTACAATCTCCATCAATCAACATTGCTCTTTGTGACCTGTGTACATTCTCTATAATAACAATATTAAACATACTAAAATATTTCCAACTGGAAATCAATTCATGACAACAATCTGTTATCAACACAATTCAGTCACAATTTAAAAAAGAGAGAATTTTATTTAATTTAGAATCTTTAGTTTTATTTGGAAACACGGCTCTCACATTTGACATGAATACCGTCAAAGAACTCCAAAATAGTTTCTTCAACAAATTATACCCAGTTTAATGATTTTCTCTGAAAGTAACAAACAGAAGGAAATGGATTACTAACAGCAATGGTGAAACACACTGACTCAACAGTTAGGTTTAACAGGTAAATATGTATGTTCTACTCTCTTCCTTGAAGTGTATATATCATTGTTGCAACATAAACAAAGATAAAATACACAAAGAACATAACAGTTCCATTTTAATTAAGGACTAAAGATAAAACAAAATAATGATCATTCTCTTGTGACTAAACACTACTTTAACCTGGCCCTATCATTGTTATTTGAATGAGCACATATGTATTTAATTTAACCTTTATTTATACTCGAAAGATCAGTTGAGCGGTGACCCTCATTTACAATCTCTCGCTCTCTTTAGATCCAGTTCTTGGGTTTGCTGGCCACTCCAGGCCTGGGTGCTCCTCTCCAAATGAAGCAGTTGGGCTGGAATCCAAGAATCGTGTCTAATCACCAAGTTGATGTACATGGAAAAAAATTTAAATAATCAGTTAACAGTTCAGATGCATTTTTGTTTCCTTTATCTAAATCATTATAGCATAGCATTACGGTTCCACATTATGTATTATTATTATAACATAATGCATTGCATTGCTGAAACTGAAATATCTATGGTACCTTAATCAAATAAAATTCTCACTGAACCTTTAACAAGTTGACACTATTTTTTAATTCAAAAAACATGTAATCTCTATGACGATTCTACACAACACATGCTCAGTTTAAGCCCATTTTAGCCTGGAATAGCAACGTGCACTTTGAATATGGAAAATGCTTACATGTGTCCACATATGGTTTGGTGTCTACAAAGCTACAATTACTGCTAAAAGTTACCTGTGAAGCTAGCCAGCACAAGCCACATGCTAACGGTGCTATGCTAGCGGGAGGCTGCATCACTAATATATTTCACATTATTCATTTCTTACATACACACACACACACACAACTATATCATCTCACTAATACCTTAGTTAACTCAGCAATAATTTTGTTGGGCTAATGGCAGCATACTGTAATTGTAACCACCACGGGTCTTTTGTGAGAAAAAAGCACATAGCTGCTGGCCTGTTGCTTCACTGTCCAGACACACATCCTCTTTCTTGCTGGCTGATCGCTGGGCGAGTTCAAGTGCTTGAAAAACGTGGGTTATCCTAATGTCAATAAGGTTTGTAAAGAAATATTTTTCTTAAGTAAAGTCTCCAAACATATTTTCACCTTCCCAAAGTTGAAAATACATTGCATACATACATGCATTCCCTCTACAGCCATTGTTGATTATCAATAGCCTATTATTGATCATATAAATCACCTATAGATCTCGATTTTTACTGGATCCTGGCCACTGGGAGGATAGAAAGACGGATGTGTGCCTGGACAGTAGCAGCAGCTGAGCTACGTGCTTAAAGCCAGTTTGACCTGACCGACCCATTATTCTCATACAAAAGACCTGTGGTGGTTACAGTTATGCTGCCATTAGCCAAATGAAATTATTGGTGAGTTAATTAAGGTGTTAGTGAGATGATATAGTTGTGTGTGTGTAAGAATACTTTGAAATATATTAGCGACACAGCCTCCCGCTAGCATAGCAACGTTAGCATTAGCGCGCTGCTATATGAGCAGCGTTAGCATGAGGCTTGTGCTGGCTAGCTTCACAAGTAACTTTTAGCAGTAATTGTAGTGGGGGCTAAATAAAGTGTGTGTTCACGGACACCAAACCGTATGTGAATAAATGTTAGCATTATTCCATTATGCAAAGTGCATGTTGCTATTTCTTGCTAAAATGAGCTAAAGCTGAGCATGTGTTGTGTAGAATGGTTATAGAGATTACATGTTTTTTGGATGAAAAAATAGTGTCAACTTGTTAAAGGTTCAGTGAGAATTTTATTTGATTAAGGTACCAAAGATATTTCACTTAAGCAATGCAATGCATTATGTTATAATAATAATACATAATGTGGAACCGTAATGCTATGCTATAATGATTTAGATAAAGGAAACAAAAATGCATCTGAACTGTTAACTGATTATTTAAATTTTTTCCATGTACATCAACTTGGTGATTGGACAAGATTCTTGGATTCCAGCCCAACTGCTTCATTTGGAGAGGAGCACCCAGGCCTGGAGTGGCCAGCAAACCCAAGAACTGGAACTAAAGAGAGCGAGAGATTGTAAATGAGGGTCACCCCTCAACTGATCTTTTGAGTATAAATAAAGATAAATTAAATACATATGTGCTCATTCAAATAACAATGATAGGGCCAGGTTAAACTAGTGTTTAGTCACAAGAGAATGATCATTATTTTGTTTTATCTTTAGTCCATAATTAAAAATGGAACTGTTATGTTCTTTGTGTATTTTATTTTTGTTTATGTTGCAACAATGATATACACTTCAAGGAAGAGAGTAGAAAATACATATTTACCTGTTAAACCTAACTGTTGAGTCAGTGTGTTTCACCATTGCTGTTAGTAATCCATTTCCTCCTGTTTGTTACTTTCAGAGAAAATCATTTAACTGGATATCATTTGTTGAAGAAACTATTTTGGAGTTCTTTGACGGTATTCATGTCAAATGTGAGAGCCGTGTTTCCAAATAAAACTAAAGATTCTAAATTAAATAAAATTCTCTCTTTTTAAATTGTGACTGAATTGTGTTGATAACAGATTGTTGTCATGAATTGATTTCCAGTTGGAAATATTTTAGTATGTTTAATATTGTTATTATAGAGAATGTACACGGGTCACAAAGAGCAATGTTGATTGATGGAGATTGTACTTAGGTAATCCTTATTCAGCACTATTTTGCATTTATTAAGTGTAACAAGTGATGAATGGTTCCCACTTTACAATAAGGGTCAAAATTACATTAAGAAATGGTTAATTATGCTTAAGTGATGCTTAATCAGCACTAGTATGCCTTTAATAGGTGTTAATTCATGAGAAATGGTTCTCACTTTACAATAAGGGTCACAAAGTCCATTAATAAATTGTTAATTACACTTAAGTAATGCCTATTATGGTTAATTATGCTTCAGTAACGCCTATTCAGCTCTGGTGTGCATTTATTAAGTGTTACTTAATGGATAAATGGTTCCCACTTTACAATAAGGGTCACAAAGAGCATTAATAAATACTTAATTATGCTCAAGTAATGTTACAAAAATGACAATTGTTAACAGTTAATTAATGCTTATTATTATATTAATCAACTGTTGGTTCATGCTTAATTAATGGGTTAACTAAGGTTAATATAGGATATTTATAAACATTACATAATGTAGTAATTAATACCTTAGTTAACATGAATAACATCAGTAAATGCTTACTAGACACATTAGTTAACAGTTAACTAATGGTTAGTTAAACCTTATTAAGCATTAACTAACCATTAATTAATGTACCCTTATTGTAAAGTGTTACCAATTACTTTTTAAATAATAGCCATTACACAGCGGAATGAATCTTTACCCACTCAGGGCACTTGACGTCACTCATGCTGCGGGCTGTTTGTCAACAAACAGGTGAGCCGATCCCAGCTGTTATGTTAACTTTGCTTACATCCTCTCGGCAATACTGTTGGGCTGCTTTACGATTGGTGATAATTTGCTGCTCTTACAGGGCTGTACAGTGCGACAGTTTTGATCGCATTTGCTACTGAAATTGATCACGTGCGATGATTAATACAAGTCCAGTCGCACCAGTGCTAATGAGCAGATGCTGTCTGTTTGAGACACAGAGGAGCTATGCACAATACTGCTTAGAGGGCTCTACATTAACACTCTCCAAATGCGGGTGAATGTAGTCTTAGGCAAGTAAGTTATTAAGTCTACCCTCCACTTTGGCTGGTGAAAGATGTGTGCTCGGGATCTGTGCTTGTGCGGCGATTATAGCGTCTAACTTCACCAACGGTTAAAAACAGGAAGGAGACGGCTCTCTTTACATTAACGCAGTCAAGTTAGTGCGTGTGCAAAGAACATTTCCTGTGCGCCTTCACAATAAAAGTCGGTTACTAGCCAAATGCGAGTTGACTCTTATTTTGAAGCAGGTAAGAACAGGAAGTTAGCGCTTCACAGCCCTGCAGTCAACCATGGACCTATAAAGAAAGCAGTCAACAGCAGTAACTGTCTATGATTTAAACAAAGATTGACACAACCTATTCAACTTGGCCTAAATTGTATAACTATGTTTACTAATTTATTTAATAGGCTATATGTTCAATGTTTTAAAGTATGGTTTTCATTAAAAGAATGAAATGTTATAAAAATGTTTGTTATTATTAGCCTAATATAATAATGATATGTTTATAAAAATATATAGGTATAGGCATTATTTTTATAGTTCTATGGGGGGGAAATAATTCTGAATCAGCAAAAAAATTGCCATTGGCAGGTTAGACTCTTTTTTTCTAAATTGCAATCAGTGCACCCCTATTAATTTTTCTACAATTATTACGGCACACTAGGATATCATATTCATTGAGAATCTCAAATAAAACCAAGATGACATGCTCAAAGGTAATTAGAGCTAAATGCAAGGGTTAGGGTCATGCAAGTTTTCGATCATACTTTGTGTGCTACCAAATTTATTTTTGTGCAACTGAATTTTTTTGCTTGCTAGCACCAGTGCTACCACTTTAAAAAATAAGCGTACAGCCCTGTCTTAGGAGCTACGACTGTGCTGTTACTCTTGTTATTAGCTATGACTGAGCTGTTACAGTTGTTATCGCTCCTTGCTTTACTGAGAAGGAATGTTTCACTTATGTTCAGCTGTGAGGCTGAATATAGCCTACTGTAAATTGGACATTTGCTGCTTGATATCCTCTGCATCTCTCATTTTATTCCAAAGTGTGTGTGTGTGTGTGTGTGTGTGTGTGTGTGTGTGTGTGTGTGTGTGTGTGTGTGTGTGTGTGTGTGTGTGTGTGTGAGAAAGAGAGTATGTGTGTGTCTGTGTATTTTTTTTCCTTTTTACCATTATGATCTTTGTCTAAAATTACTGTAATACCCCCACTCTATTCTGTTTTGATCCTTATGTCATTTATGTGTATCTAAGATATACACTTTATTTATTTTATGTCTATATTTTTTTTTTTTTTTTATTATTAATTTTTTTATATGTATATTTATATATTATACTACTGTACTTTTTTTTTTTTTACCTCCATTTATTTTATGGTATTTGTTTATCATGCCCCCCCATTTTTATTTGATATCTACTATTATCTTATTATTTTTTTACTTTTTCAATTGTGGACAAGCAAGCACTAGAAGCTCAGTATCACTCACCTTCTCAAAGCCTGTTGCTGTTAAAGAGGATGGAGAATAATTAATCACAAGTATAGCTAATTATACTATGGACCAAGTTCTTTGGGATATTTCTTTGTTCTATTATTCGTTTGACCTTAATAATGGGGATACTGTTACACATTTTGGGAACAGAAGCTAAGCATTCGAGTGAAGGTTAGTAAAGGTTGAATAGTGTGCGCCAATGCAATTGGCGAAGAGGTGTGATAACCAAAAGGTTAGGGAAGCTGTGGGGTTTGGGGAGGTGGGGATGGACATGGCTGGGGTAAGTAAGCCAACTTCCTTTTTTGTGTATTTTGTTAGTTTAGTTTTATGTCCCATCAG
Organism: Hyperoplus lanceolatus; assembly: GCA_026929865.2. NCBI lineage: Eukaryota > Metazoa > Chordata > Actinopteri > Uranoscopiformes > Ammodytidae > Hyperoplus > Hyperoplus lanceolatus. Next base: position 35,375,855 of record CM049398.1, read on the forward strand.
TCTCATTGTGTCTTTCAATGTTGCATTTATTTACCTTTTCTTTTTCTCATTTGCTCTGGAACAATCCACAGACTGCAGTGCTGGTATGTTACACTTCATTTCGATCTTTGTGCTATGGCCGACGTAGCCCATTCACAAAAGGGTAATGGACAGGTGGTAAGAATACTCTCATTAAATGTTGGTGGACTTAATGCCACAGTGAAGCGCACTAGGATATTCTCACAAATTCAAAACCATAAAGCTGACATAATGTTTCTCCAAGAGACACACTTACTTAACATTGATCATCAGAAATTGTCTAGACCTTGGATAGGACACATTTTTCATTCTACATTTAACCTGAAAACGAGAGGTGTGGCCATACTTGTTAGGAAAAATGTGCATTTCACTCCAGACAAAATTATTGCAGACCCAAACGGTCGCTATGTGATTGTCCCCGGTACACTGTACCAGAAACCGGTTCTCCTCGTATCTGTCTATGCTCCTAATTGGGATGACTATAACTTCATGAAAAACCTATTGTCTTCTCTTCCTAACTTAAATTCCCATGTGCTAATTACGGGAGGTGATATGAACTGTGTCATTAACCCTCTACTGGATAGGTCTAGCTCCAGAACTTCAACACCATCTAAAATGTCTCAGACCCTTTCTGCCTTTATGGAACAATACGGCTATGTTGATCCATACAGACTTCTACATCCCACTACTAAGCAGTACTCTTTCTTTTCACACGTACATCGTACTTTCTCACGCATAGATTACTTTCTCATTGACAAAACACTAATTCCCTCGGTAATATCCACACAATACTCACCTATAGTCGTATCTGACCACTCAGCTGTAACCCTTGACCTTCGTTTTGACCATAGGCCTAAGGATTATAGGACATGGCGTTTAGATCCCCTGTTGCTGGCTGATGGGAATTTCTGTAAACAAATCTCCGAAGCCATTGACCTCTTTCTGGAAACCAATAACACAGAAGGCATCTGCCCTAGGCTATTATGGGAAACCTTAAAGGCATTTATTAGGGGTAAAATGATTTCATATATGTCCTATATTAATAAAAATCGTAGAGCGCGCCAAAAAGAACTGGAAAAATCCATTGCCTCTTTAGACCATCGCTACTCAATTGATCAATCACCTGACCTTTACAAGGAAAGGTTGAAACTTAAGACTGAACTTGATCTTTTGACAACAAGAGAGGCTGAACAACTTTTGCTCCGCTCCAGAGGCACTCAGTATGAATTTGGAGATAAGGCGAGTCGGCTATTAGCCCACCAGCTGAAAACTAAAACTGCTTCCAACCAGATTACTCAGATCCGTACTAATACCGGCGCGCTTACATCTGACCCCGTAGAAATTAATAAAGTTTTTAAAACATTCTATTCTCAGCTATATACGTCGGAGTCCTCCAATAATGAAGCTCATATGTCTGAATTTTTCTTAGCACTAGACATACCCGCGATTTCAGAGGATAACAGACAGATGCTGGACAGCCCTTTGCAACTTAACGAGATTACCGAAGCAATAAAACTGATGAATAATAATAAATCTCCCGGACCGGATGGTTTTCCAGTGGAATTTTTCAAAAAATGTATAGAAAAATTGTCGCCATTACTACTAGGGATGTTTACACAGTCGCTCCAACAGGGCTGCTTGCCACCCACCCTTACCCAGGCCTCAATTTCTCTTATATTAAAAAAGGACAAAGATCCCTTAAACTGTGCGTCTTTCCGTCCGATATCGTTACTGTCTGATGATGTTAAAATACTTGCGAAGGCCACTTCACGTCGGTTGGAGACTGTTATGGCCTCTATCGTGTCAGAAGACCAGACGGGGTTCATTAGACAACGACACTCATTCACCAACATTAGAAGGCTTCTCGGCATCATCCACACCCCACCCTCCCCTTCTGACCCAGAAGTGATCGTGTCCCTTGATGCCGAGAAAGCCTTCGACAGGGTGGAGTGGTCCTACTTGTTCACTGCGTTGCAGCGTTTTGGCTATGGAGGCAATTTTATATCTTGGATTCGATTGCTTTACACCTCTCCTCAAGCATCCGTATGCACAAATACCACTCGTTCTAAGTCTTTTCCCCTTTCACGTGGAACGCGCCAGGGGTGCCCGCTTTCCCCTCTTCTCTTCGCCATCGCCATAGAGCCACTCTCGATAGCACTTAAAATGGAAAGAGGTTTTCTGGGCATCCAGCGATGGGGAACAGAACACAAAGTCTCCCTTTACGCAGATGACCTGCTTTTGTACGTAAGGAACCCGCTGTCTAGTATTCCTCAGATCATATCAATCCTAAACTCCTTCAGCACTTTTTTGGGATACAAATTAAATGTTCAAAAAAGTGAATGTTTTCCAATTAATCAGCCAGCCTTGGACATCCCAGCATCGTCTATCCCGTTCCAGTTTTCCAGCTTAGAGTTTAAATACTTAGGTGTTGTCATTACACGATCTATAAGGTCCCTACGTGAACAAAACTTTGCAGCTCTCACGTCAAAAATTAAGTTGGACCTCCAAAGGTGGAGCCACTTACCCCTTTCACTAGCAGGGAGAGTACAAATAGTTAAGATGAACGTTTTACCTCGCTATCTATACCTCTTCCAATGCCTTCCCATCTTTTTACCTAGATCGTTTTTCAAATCTATTGACTCTGTTGTCTCTCAATTCATATGGGCGGGTAAACATCCTAGAATCTGCAAAGCTGCCATGCAGCGAAGTAGACCTTCAGGTGGACTTGGCTTACCAAACTTCCAATCTTATTACTGGGCGGCAAACGCGCACAAACTCTTACTCTGGTTTACATCCCAACAGAGCAGCTGGTGCCAATTGGAATCTGATTCATGTATATCTTCATCACCGCAGGCTCTGGCATGCGGCACCCTGCCCTTACCTTACTCACAGTACACGTCTAACCCCCTTGTCGTTGCCTCACTGAAAATCTGGGCTCAAATAAGGGGACATTTTAAGTGGTCTTCCCTTCCTCAATCAACACCCATCTGCAAAAACCATCTCTTTGCACCAGCCAGAATTGATCCGCGCTTTACGTTCCTGGGCAGAGGGGGTCTGTGTTCATTAAAAGATGTGTATGTGGGAGGGTCATTTGCAAGTTTCAACCAGCTACGAGCCATGTTTGGATTAACCAGTTCGGATTTCTTTAGATATTTCCAACTACGGGATTTTGCAAGAACTCACTCGCCTGCATTCCCACAACCGTAACTGGTATGGACCATGTTCTCTTAGCTAACACCACCCCTAAAGGTCATGTCTCCTATCTATATGACCTACTGTTGCCAGCCAATGAATTAACAATTGAAAAAATCAAATCGAACTGGGAAGACGAACTACAAGTGACCCTTTCTGATCAGTTTTGGAGTAAAGCCCTTACAAATATCAAACTTTCCTCTTCATGTATGCGGCTTAGCCTCATTCAATTTAAAGTGCTCCACAGGATTCATTATAGCAAGTCCAAGCTCTCTAAAATCTACCCAGATACGGTTGAAGACAAATGTAATAGATGCTCGCTCTCACCGTGTGACCTTACACATATGTTTTGGACATGCCCTACGTTATTTACTTTCTGGGATTCATTCTTTAAGGTTATTTCTGAAATAGCACAGATCCATATCCCACCATCTCCTCATGTAGCTATTTTTGTAAGACGTTCGGAGGGAAATGTTGCAACAAATACTCAATCCAATGTAATTGCTTTCTCCTCTCTGATCGCTCGAAGGAGCATTTTGCTCTTATGGAAATCCCGCCTCCCCCCATCATTTAAATCTTGACTTCGTGACATCATGTCCTTTTTAAAATTGGAAAAAATAAAATTTGCTATGAGAGGCTGCTCGGATAAATTCCATTTTCACTGGCAACCGTTGATTAGCTATTTTGACCGTCTGCCTGCGAGTGAAATTGCACAGTAGAACCCAAAACATACTTTACATTACATTACACTACTTTGCATTAAATTATTATCTGTGCGCTGCTGCCTGTCCGCCACCCTGCCCTCTCCTGTAGGAGTGACAAAATCCAGCTGTGAAGTACTGCAACAATTCTATTATTTGCATAACGCAATATTGAGATACTTTAATACTATACTTAATCTTTGTATCTTTTTTGTTTAAGGTTTTGTTTTATATCATTTATTTACTTGCTTAATTATCTTGTCTGCTCTATCCTGTCCTTGTCTGTTTGCTCTTGTCAGTCTGTCTTTATTTTATTTATTTTTTGTTATGTTGAGGAAGCTGGGAAAGAGGGTGGGTATTGGAGGGGTTAAGAAATCATAATTTGGAAAAAACTGAAAAGGCCTCTAACGGTAACTGTTTCTGAATGTATACCATACTGCCTTATTTTCTTCAATAAAATGTTTAAACAAAAAAAAAGAAATTCACATATTTCACTTTAAAAGACTTCCTGTTGATTTTGGGGCGGGGCTTCAGAGGCTTTTTGTGGAGCCTGCAAAGATACATTTGGGTTTGAAATTTGGTGCAGCTAGGTATAACGCAGCCTGAGTTATGATGAATTAAAGTTTCATGAGGTGTGTATTTATGCCAACTTTGACCACCAATAGATCCATGGTACTGTTATAAGTGTGTTATCTTTTCGCAATTCCTTATCAGGCAAGGGTCTTTTGGGTTTGAGAAGTGGTTTGACGTCCCTGGCGTAAAAACTCTAGGACTGGTTCGTCGAAATGCGAAAAGCTGTAAAGTGGCAGTTTTAGGCACTTAATCCAACATGGCCGACTTCCTGTTGATTTTGGCCAATGACATACAATTGCATTTATGTGCGCCTTGGGCCATTATATGTTGTCCGGAAATTTCAGGCTTCTAGCCCAATTTTTGAGCATGCATTTCCTGAAAAACTGTTTTTGGCCATAGGGGGCGCCGTTTTTGAGATCAAATCCTGAACCACTGATACATTGCAACTTTTTGCAGGTCTGATGGGTACGCAAACTTTTTCAACTAATGCATGACGGGAAGTGGGTGAAAAGTGCCAAAAATGACTTGGAAGAATAATAAGAATAGGGAAGAATAATCCTACCGGTTTCAATAGGGCTTTCACACATTTCTGTGCTCGGGCCCTAATAATAATAAGAATAGGGAATAATAATCATACCGATTACAATAGGGCTTTCGCACATGTCTGTGCTCGGGCCCTAATAAGAATAAAAATCCTACCTGTTACAATAGGGCTTTCGTACATGTCTGTGCTCGGGCCCTAATAACACTGATTTTATAACAGCATATTATTGGTTGAGCGTTAATTCAAGATTCACATTACAGTGTTTCAATAAGACTAGCTCTAAAAGACTTAGACCAAATCGCCTAATTTTGTAAATCATCCTGTACTTTTTTAAGAATCATCCATGACAAAAGAAGAATGTGAGAGTTTCCATAAATACAGTATTAGAAAAAATAAAACCTATTTCTGTATTTAATATAATTATAATAACTTGAAAACCACCCAAATATAATGCCGTCGCATTGAATGTCAACTCCGTCAAGTTTTTTGAAATTGAAGTCATTGGCCTGTCACCACCGTCAGACAGGAAATCTGACAGAGTTGACATGTGATAGTGTTGACATATTTAACGTTTCTTAAACAAAACAAATGGAATTAATCTAGTTAGCCATTTGTTTTTTCTGTTGATGATTGGTGCTAGTATGAACTACTTCAGGAATATGAAATTATGGAAACATTTCAAATAACTTCTTCAGAAATTGTAAGACGGTGTTGACATATCATGGTTGTGACGCAGGACTTTCAAGATTTGGAATGTACAATATTCTAAAACTACAACACTTATCAGAGCCTGTCTGACTCTAACGTACTCTGCACAGATAGCTTGTGACAATAGGTCCTTCACGGAGACAGCTGCCCCTCATATTGCCTGATTGTATTACATTTTAAAGAAATGTCTGACGGTGGTGACAAAAAGTGTCCCCCCACTTAGGAACCTTATAAAACATGAATGTGTTGTAGAAAAAAAATTATTGATATGAGAGATTATTTAGTGTTGTGAAGCAGAATTCACCAAGCGTTGGATTGTTCACCCACTAATAGGGAACGTGAGCTGGGTTTAGACCGTCGTGAGACAGGTTAGTTTTACCCTACTGATGATGTGTTGTTGCAATAGTAAATCTTTTTAATCATTGAAGTACATTTTTAATAGGTTTTATTGCATATGAAAGATTGAAACCTTCTCTGTGGACACACTGTTTTTGACGTCATGGGAAGATAACAAGTGTCATAAATTTGACATGATAATAATAAAATTACATTTAAGGGGATATTTGTGCTCCAGACATTCTATTCTCAATCCCTAATAACAGCTACAATTTTAAATATTTTAATTTTTAAAGATAACAGCAGATACACTTTGTCCCAGCCTTTTGTCCCGGTTCTCAAGAATCACTGATGTAACAAGGTTAAGCTCTTACATTGTGAACATTTGATTCAAATATGAACAACTGAGAATTACTTGAAGGACTAGGATGGATCTTTAGTGACTTCCCAGTTGCTAAGTTTGTATAGGAGAAAACTAGACAAACCACTAAGATCTGTAACAGAGGAGTTGTAAGAGCTAAAGAAAAGTGGGATTAATCCAGTTCCTGATTGACCCTATGGTGGAAAAGGGGCTTTATAGATACGTGACAATGGAATTAAATGTATGTACAACATAATGAAGGGGGAAAACTGCAATAGACGTCAAGTCTTGGTGTCACTTAATATCACTAGCAGCCAATTATGATCTACATTCATCAAGTTCATTATAACATTTAAGAGGCATCCTTATGCCACACTTGTTGTACTAAATTAAATAGGGCTTTACAATAGATGATTGAACGGATCTGCTTTTTGGCAGTACAGACTGGTCATGATAAACAATTTTTTTTTAATTAACTATAGCATGATATACACAGACACTGAGAGTGAAATATAATATTACATATCGGGTGGAGATAATTTTATCCTCATGGACACTATGTAGCGGAAACGGCTTCTTTATGCACTGCATCATATTATATTTAGTCTCTGGCCAATTTCTTCAGAGATTAGCATATTATTATTAATATCGAAAAACACACGTTACAAGTTTGGCTAACATGTTTATATCTAAATCCTCAACAAATGAGCTGAATGATTCCACGTAAGAATGAATGGTATGTGTTGTCACGCACTGCTAGTTATGATGGGGATCAGAAGGTAGCACTTCTGATGACAGACGGGCAGCTCCGGTTACCCGGCGGCTCAGATTTTCCAAGCATGTTTGGCCATCAAATATTACAATGTGTGATGGAGTGTAGGCCATAGGGAGCCCTTAGAGAGCTGCCTCTCACAGTTAAGAGGGATAACGAGCCCTGAGCCCATGTGAAAAATAAACAGAGGTGATGCGGGGCCCCAACACCAGTTCAGGTTACCTTTCTCCGCTTGGAACAGTAACGCTCCACGGCCTGGGCCCTGAGCCCGATCACCTTACCTGCTGCTGCCACATTAAATAGAGCTGTCCAAATACCCTGCCCCAAGATGGCCAATAATTACTTATTCATTGGCAGGTGGGGGGAGGAGGGGGTGGGCTGGGGCCAGTGTAGAAGGGCCCTGCTGATGAATAGAGGCCCTTGTCAGAAGCCACAGCAGGAAACAGCTGACACAAGAGTATCCTTTTACGCGCCTCTGCCTCCACCGAGATACCAGGACAACAAGGTTTCAAGCCTGGCCCCTCCGCTCAGAGCAGACACCCCCAAGAAAGGAATGTAGATAACTGGCAAAAGGGGCAAACGGGACGCCAGCTCTGCTCGTAACAGGAACATACCGGTTATTTCAGCACAGAACAATTCCACTGGTGTTGCTGCTTGGATGCTGCTAGCAATGACAATGCATTCCCTTTGTCCACACATAGGAAGTGCTTTCTTATTAAGGCGAGACACTGCAGGCAAAAACATGGTCAACTTTGAGATTTTGGACTATTTTGCTTCCATGACATGTCTTCAATCATAAGTGTTAGTTTTATTTAAGTATAAATAAAAGGTGCAAAACGTACATTCAGGTGTTTATTAGATTAAACCTTGTCTGTTTGCGTCTGTATATTTCTCCTATACAGTACAACCATCTTTAAGGACCATTATCTCAGCATTAGTTTTTTTCTAAGCACTTACATCTACTAAACATTCCATCATCATTCTTAGCACTATTCTGAAGGTTATTACAGAAAGATTTGTTCATATGTTTTGGCTGATTTGTTATACATTGTCTTCTTAAAAACATGCCAGAGATGCATTTTTAAAGACCTGTTCATAGTATTATTTGATTTATAAATGAAAAAAGCTTTATCCAATATCTGTTCAGTAAAATCTCTGACACTAATGTGTTGAAAAAATTAAATTAAGATTGTAACTCTGTCTTTATCAAACATCTAGACTTTTGGTTCTTAAAGAGATGCAAACTAACATGCAATAAGTCAGATATCGCCAAATAATTTATACAAAACATAATTGTTTAAATGTAAGTAATCACTTTGATCAGCTAGTATCAAAGTTTTCACTGTCGAAAGCTCAATTCTTCAGGTGAGGAATTATGTCAGACAGAATATACCATCCTTTGAGTCCCTGCCCGCAGATGATTCATTGTCCAAAACTTTGCTAGGCTCAACAGAAGCTAAAAACCTGATTTCATCTTTTGTGGGAATATTTTTAGACCGGCAGGACACATCTACTTTAAAAATAACGCAAGCATGGGAAAAAGACTTAAACATTTGAATAACTGACGATGTCTGGGAGGGAGCGCTAAAAAGCATAAAAAACTTGAGGCTTCAGTTAATTCAATTTAAGGTCAAACTTAGATTACACTATTCTAAGGTTAAACTGCAAAACATTTACCCAAATCTTTCACCTTTATGTAACAGATGTAAGATTGCCGAGGGTACACTTGCTCACCACTTTTGGGAATGCCCAAATCTTTACAACTTTTGGTGTCTTGTATTTCAATGGTATTCTAATGTCTTAAATGTTTCTTTAACTCCTGATCCGGAAACCACTCTGTTTGGACATTCCGCAGCCTTGGAAAAACTGGACCATAATGCTCGCACAATCATGGTCTATGGCATGGTAATTGCTAAGAGATGTATTCTGAAGCTGTGGAAATCGGACTTGGCCCCTCAGTTCGACACTTGGTTGAGGGAACTGGTGGGCATTTTGAATGTTGAGAGGCTGAGATATGAGCTGTCCGGCAACGCTCATAGTTTCGGGATCGGGGCCTGAAATGTCTGGCCACTTGCAGTGGACGTGAGAGGTTTGCCCTAGTTTTCGTTTTTGCTCTGTTTATTTTTATTTTTTGTGTATTTATAGCTTATTTTCTTAATCATTTTGTCTTATTTGCTTATTTCATCCTTTTTTTTTGTATTTCTTGTCTGTTTATGTGAGGGAGGGGGGAGGGTGGTGGGGGTTGTGTATGTATTGTATGTGTCTACTTATTCTGTTCTTTGTCTGTATGAAAAAAAATTGGTAAAATCATTCAAATAAAAGTAAAAAAAAAATGTGCACGATTCTACAGTATAAGTTACTTTTTTTTACCCTATTCATCTGCAGTGTCTCACCTTGACACAGCATGTGATGAAATATATACTGTATAGAACAGGTATACTACGTTTCTTCAGGTATATTGAGTTTCTTTAGGTCAACTTAGTTTACTTAGCGCAGGTATTCCAAGTTTCCTTGGTGCACCTACACTGCCACGGTCTTAAGTGTATGCAGCGGCTAAAAGCTCTCCACAGAACAGAGGTCAGTGGTGTTACTGAACACCTCCCAATATTCACAGGACGGCTTCTGTTGCTGCCAACACCTGAGAGATGGAAATCTCACACTCCGGGGGGCCAGTCAGAGGGCATTGAGGGGCCTCGGGCAGTGGATCACTGGCGCCGCTAACTGGACGCCAATTTGCTCCTCATTCCACAGCTTTCCAGGACTTGGAATTCGTTCCAATAAGGGATTGCTTCAATAGCCGATATCCTCCGAAGACATGACACCCAACACCCCCCTCCTCTCCAAATGACCACACCGTGCAGGTAGGGGGCTCTAGAAAGTATCTGCCTCCAAAGCACCTGTCTATCCCTTGGGCGCAGTAACCAGCGGGTGAACCCCATTCAATATTTATCCCTGTGGCTTTCACAGATCAGCGGCCCAGGCGAGGCAAACCCCCTTAATTAAAACTGGAGCTTGCTTCAAAGGGCCCCATTCAGGCCGTCAGTCAGCGCTCGCCGCACAAAGGAGCCCAGGTCATGTAGCTGCGGGGAAACCAGAGACCAACGCGCTTTTTCGACTTCACTTTCCCTCCTCTTTTTCCACCTCCGACCATCCGCCCGATCTAAATCCCAGCCACACACCTGTGGCAAGTTAAGACGCACTTCAAGCATTCCTGTAAGCTGTGCAACGGCATTCTATGGCTGAGCATGTCTAATGGTTATGGCTAATCTGTTGGTCTTTGGGACCTGGAGGAAACTAAGGCACATTGATAAAACAGTGTCTAGATACCTTTAAGAACATGGTGTTATTTCATGCACCTGCTTCGGATCTGACTGCCACAACGGTCTCACACAAATGGATATACTCTTTGAATCAAACCAAGAACGTTCAACTCTCAACTCACAGCAGTGTCAGATTACACAATCGTACACAAAGTCACAGGAATCGAAAAACAAAAATTCATGAAAAGTATCAGGTATTGATGTTCCTTACGGTCATCAGTTTCCCTGGCCTCAACGAGGATTCTGACCTCACAAATTTGTTAAAGTACTTCCTTGGTAATTTTCCAAAGGAGGTTTTTTTTCTAACTTCTCTCTCCTTTTTTTTCTTTTACTCATATATAATTTTTTTAACACTCCTCTTGATATGCTGTGGTTGGGTTTTCTCATTGAAACAACTTAGTATTTAGTTTGATTGACAAATGATGGCCTATATATGCTGCATTCCATGCACTCGCCTGTGCACACCTGCAACCTACTTTTATAGCCTTTTATTTTTTGTAAGCAACCTTATGTGACTGGATTTGGATTTTTTTGGTGCTGATAAATAGTGTGTTCCACTGAGAGGTTGCTTGTATTGATCATGCATTTGTGGACTTATTAGCATTGTGATGACTCGCTGACCCACCTGTATGTTAAGACATGAATTAACTTCATCAATGTGGTGGAGTAGACCGCCACCCAGTGGTGATAGTGAATGGTGATATTGACTCCATTGCTGATATTGTAAAACCACAAGATAAGTTGTTAAAAAGTAACTGTATTTCATTCTACCAACATCATCTGTTCAACGGATCTTTTTCAGAACAAACATTTGACATCTTGTAGCAAGTGAAGCACACATGTAACTTATAACAAGGATTGCTCCTTAGACTGAGATGTGTTGGTTAACCTACCAGCAAGCCAGGACACACAATTTTAATTTTTGATATGTTATTCGTAGAAGAGCACAGTTATAAATCATATTAATGAAGGATGAACACCATTGAGGGGTCCAATTTAATTTACATTTCCTCTGTGTTGTGCCTGCTGGCTCATGGAATGGTTAACAAACACACATAACAAAACTGAGACATTAAGACATCAGCCACTAAACCGGTGCAAATGAGAGAAAAAAAATAGCTCCCTATCCACAGAGCTCAAATGGGGAAATGCGGGCAAACTGCTCAGAAATCCCCCTCCCGAGCTGACTCTCATTTGATTATATTTAAACGGAAGGAAAGATCCCTGACGTTGCGTTCATTAAATGAGTTCAATGAATTGAATATTACTTCTGTAAAATAAAATCTGAAGTAATTTTTATTTATGTCTTTTTTTTCGCAACCGGTATGACTGTGTGTGAATGAATGGAACCTGGAACCCTGTAAAGCACTTTGAGTGCTTGGAAAAAGCGCTATATAAATCCAATCCATTAATGAGGGAATATTCAAAATCCAGTGCAAAATTGCTCTATGCCTTGTTGCAAATAGCACCTTATCCTCAAAGGCCAGCGCTAATTGCAACAGGCCATATAGTGGAGCAAATACTGCATATGAATCTTGTGTACTAACGCGGTGTAATCTTTCTATACTACCCCTCTATCTGTCTCTCTGTCTCCCTCTCTCTCTTCAACACACGTGGTGACACTTGAATTGTCTTGAATGATATTGAGTCATAGTATGGGGGAAATCTACAGGAAGTGGGTTGTGTACTTGTATAGGAAAATGATGGAGCCCAGGTTTGTTTAATAATGGCTGCTTTATTAAAAACAATGACACCGATTAAAACCTGTGATCTGTGTGTAACAGTATAGAACAATTATCACCATCGTCCTGCCTGGGAAGAGACCCTTTACTGCCCACTGCGTGTCTTACCTGTGGCCGTGACATTATCTTCATAGTGCAATTCAAATGTTGCATCACATGCTCCAGAACAGAAGAGGGATGAGAATGTCCTTGTTGAGGTTATTTTTATTTTATTTTATTTTACTTTACTATACTATACCTTCGTCTTTTTCTCTTTTCTTGTTAGAGAAGTTTGTTTTAAGTTTTTTTCTCTTAGTGTCTCCCTGTGCCACCCACCCCTCCTTGGCCTGGGACAACTGTACAGGTGTTTCCCCCTTGACGGCAGGCCTGCTCGCTCCCTCACATAAACACAAAATGAGTGAAAACTGCGCCCAGCTGGCAAACTTTGTGGCCGTGTTAGCGCCGTTACATACTTAGTGCAAATTCCTTAGTGGATATGGTGCTAAAACGGGGCAGATTGCGGGTTCTATTTTCCTGCAATTTGTGGAGCTATAAGCACCTGAAATCCATTCTTAGTGGATGTGGCCCCTAGGTGTGAAAAAGTTAACGAACCTGGTGAAAAACTAACCAATGTATCATTGTCGCATCTAGTGCAAATCAAGGAAGCAAACTAGAAGTGGACTATCAGGTGTGAAAGCGCCCAAAGTAGCATGCTTATGAATCCAGTAAAACTCACTAAGTATCTACTGTATGTGTGAATGTACTCACGCAGCATGAAGAGGAAAAACCAACTGCCTGGCTGTTTGTTTCTGTGGTCCAACATGGAGGAATTGAGGGCTCCATCTCCGGCTCATCATCTATGAAGATCACTCCTTGCTCCAGACGTTGTCTTTTACGGCTCTGAGGAATAGGAAAAAGAGATGATCCGGGGCCCCCTCCCAAAATTGAGGTTTCTTAAAAAATGTCATGATAATCATTACATTACAAAAATAAATAAATTAGTTTTTTCTTAATTGTGTAACCTATCACCCATTTCGGGCTAATTAGATGTTTCCCCCAATTATAGCCTACCCAGCTTTATCAAAATGTTTTTGAATGGCGATTCATAATGGCAAGCGGGGCCGGCAGCATTTAGGGTGGACTCTGCCCACCCAAATGTGCGCCCTGCCCACCCAATCAAGAGTGAAGAAAATAATTTTTTTATTTTTTCAGCCAGTTAAATTATGTCTATTGACTATACCAGGACCATGTCTAGCTTCTGATTGGGGGGGCACGGCGACAGCCCGCCTCCAAATTCACCCATCACCAGTTTTTCTGTGGTCACCTGTCAATCACGTCCACAGAGAGCAGTCTCTCCTTTGCAAAGGCAGTTAGAACGCTACTCGGCAACTTTTTTCACACGTTAACCTGTTCTTTCTGTTAGTAAATGCTGTTTGCAAAAACTCATCACTACAGCAAATGTGCCAAAAAGCAGTCGCAAAGATCTTGCAAGTGCAAAAAATGTCGCCTATACTCGCGCAAGCATTTTTTTGGGGGGGGGGGCTCACTGACAACTACTGCACAGTGATTGAAGTATTTTGCTGACGGTTTTGGCCTTTGAAACCAATTATACTATGCACTGAGCAATTTTACCGACTACACTGTACTATACAACACTGTCGGTCTGACTGCAAACAACTTTGCATTCATTTATTGTCATTGTTTTGGACTGTCTCTGTCTTGTGTGTATTGTGTAAATTGAACCTGCCCTTTCAAAGATGAATTTCTGTCACTTGTCACAGACAATTAAGTTTTTCTTATCTTATCATAACAGTAAACGAGACAATCAGTGTAAAAAATGCCTTAATGCCTTGATATATATATTTTTTTTTTTTAATTTATTTATTTTATTTTTCTTTCGGACAATCCCACACAATACACAATTATCTCTTTCACATCATAAATCTTAAATAGTGTTGTCCGAAGGGTGACGGAAGAAGCCTAAGGCTTATCGAGTCCCGCCCCCACTTTCATCAGATTCAAAATCAGATACACATTTACTGATCACAGAAAAGAAAAAAAAGAAAAAAAAAGTCAAAAATAAAAGAAAGAAAAAATAAAAAATAAAAAGGAAGAAAACACACAATTCAATGGCATTTAGAGACCAATTTAGCAGTTCCATGATTAATCCACTTGCTTCAGCTTTTAAGATCAGTTCTGCTCTTTTCTGATTTTCTGTACAATGCAGAGTTTGTTTTGCCCTTTTATTGTGGCCTTTTCAATGTCATTATCTGGTAGTCTAAACACAACTGCAAAAGTATTCAAACCCAAACAAGTCATTCTGCTGACCTCTCTTTTACAATAATGTTATGATAGAGCCATTCACCTTTTATCCGCATCTTAGTGTTCTGCTTTCAGTCTATCATTTTCCATAATTTTAGAGACATACATTTTTTTGAAAATTCGCAAACTGCAACTCCCTGTGATATCTTCCTCAAGTTCATTCCATAATTTAATTCCCTTTACAGAAATCGAAAATGATTTAAGTGTGGTCCGTATATTTTTCTCTGTAAATCTTCTTTTTCTTCTTAAATCATGCGAGACTCCTCTTTCTTCAAACATTGCTTGTAAACTGACAGGAAGGCTTTTTTTGAAGCCTTGTACATCATTTGAACGGTGTGGTAACTTACTACGTCCCGTAATTTGAGAATTCTACCATCAATGAAGAAGTTATTAGTGTGTGCCCTGTAAGTTGCTTGATATATTATTCTTATTGCTCTTTTTTGAAGGATCTCCAATGGGTGCAATTTACCTTTGTAAGTGTTTCCCCACACCTCAACACAGTAACGCAGATGTGGGGAAACTAAAGTCCAATATAATACAGTTAAGGCCTTTTGATTGAAAAAATATTGTGATTTCCAAAGTATAGAAATACTCCTGGCTATTTTGCCCCTAAGATGGCTAACTTGTGGTTTCCAACTTAACTTGTCATCCATTATTACCCCTAGTACTTTGTGTTGCTTGACCCTTTCAATATCTATCCCATTTACCTGGATTTTCACAGAGACATCTGCTGCTCTCCTACCAAACAAAATAAACTTAGTTTTTTCCAAATTTAATGATAACTTATTTCGGTTTAACCACCCATGTAACTTAGTCAATTCAATGTTTACAGTCTCAACCATATTATTATTATTATTATTTATATATATATATATATATATATATATATATATATATATATATAACGGGTATTTGCACACGTTTTTATATGCGCAACCCCTATGACGCTAAACTATCATCAAATTCTAACTCTTATTCCTTACCACAATCTCATTAAAGCACTGCAGATATTAGTATTTCATTGTTTTATGTCATGAGGCCAAGCGAGTATGAACGTACACCAGTACACACAAAACGATCTAAGGCCTACCTTGTGTTCAGCAGTGCGAATGCGTTTCCTGTCTGGCTGGAAGTCGTCGTCTTTCTGGCGCTCAGACTGGAACTTGTCAGAGAGTCGAGAGGCCAGAGACGCTTTCTTAGGCTGGGACTCCTCTGGTGACCGCACTGAAACACAGCAAGTGCACTAATTCACCTTTAAACAGTATATACAATGACAGAAAGTCTCTAACCCTAACCCTAACCCTAACCCTCGTTATTATTAGTAGCAGTAGTGGTAGTAAGTAAGGTTGAGCAGTAATACGGTATCCTGGGGTATTTAAAATACAGTATTCCTCTAATTACCGTCATGAAAAAAATTTGCTGCGTAATGTGCAGTGCATGTTTGTAATAAATGCCCTAAGAGTGTGTGTCCGTGTACAGCAGCAGAACCTATGCCTGTCCCTGCGTTCCAAATCACATACTTTTTCTTTTTACTACACTACATACTAAAGTACAGAAGAGTTTTAGGGCCACAGGAGAGAAAAACAAATCAGATAAGGAAGATTTATTTTCATTATGTCAAGAAATGTCAACAATAAAGATGAATACTCCAAAATGCTATTGGAGTTAGTGGGCCATTTTTTTATTTTCAGCATACTACAATTGACGTGCATGTATTGGGACATCCTTAATCTTTTTCTGGCATACTAAATAGTAGGGAAGTATGTGGATTGGAACGCAGGGTGTGTTTGAAGATGCTTAAGTGAACAGACAGAACTCCTCTTTATTTATACAAATAAAAAAACAGAACCTGTGAAAAAGGACAAAGCTATTTAGACCAAACGCTCATACTCGCTGTGCGTCACATGACCTGGCCTCTTCTCAGAAGGGATCGTTAGAAAGAAAAGGAAAAAAAATTACCCTGCTGCTTCATTGTGTATAGCAGGGGTGCCCACACTTTTTCAGCTTGTGAGCTACTTTTAAAATGACCAAGTCAAGAAGATCTACCTACTATAAAAGTGGAAAACATATACCGTATTTTCCGCACTATAAGCCGCAGGTGTTATAATGTTTAACTAGAACTGCAAGTAATTGTGAACGGGGGCCAAGCCTCCCACGCGACTCAGGAACGGGCGTCGTCGTCCGTGGCGCCGGCCCCTCGCTTCACGGAATCCGGGGATGTAAAGTTTTTGAATGTGGGATGTTCGGTTTGGGAGTTATAGACCAAAAGGCAAAAAAATTGCAGAGAAAGATGCAATTCATTTTCAAAGAAACCTGTAATACAAAAAAAGTTCATTTTCATGGATACTTTCATTGTGTAAAGTTTCATTTTGATAGGAGTAAAGGAAAAAAAATAGCCCTATTGGGATGTATTGGTGTCTCGCCTTATTGGCACACATCTCGGATTGATGAGAATTAAACATATTTCCTAAACTAGGATTTCTTAGGACTTTTAGTATGTTGTTCTGGACACCTCATAGAAATTATCTGAGCTGAAAAAAATTTTTTTACAATTAATTCTATTTTTGGCCCCAAAATGCCTTACTTTGCCTAGCATAGTACAGGATCAACCTAGTGCTGTCTGTGGATGTGCAATAAATATCGAAGGTTATATACACAAGTAGGCCGACCTGTCTGTCCTACTCATTTCAACTAATGCTGGGCTTACACTAGAGGACTTTTAAAAGACTTTGAAAAGACTGAAGACTGAAACCCTCTTACATCTAAAGACAATCAACTCACACCTGAAGAAACTAGTCATTAGTTGTCAGTCACAGAGTGTGATTTTGAAAAGACAGGGGGTCTCATATTGCAAGACTACAACTAGATTCCTTTTGAGATTAATATCATTTCCGCAAACACGATTGTGATTATTTAATTAAAAACAAGTTGATTCAATATTCCGAACGGGGGACTTCCTTTAGTTATTTGACCAGCTTTATTTGTTGATCTCATCCCCCAATAACTTTAACTCCTAACCCTGTATTTGACGGTAGAGTGTTCAGGTTGCGCGGCTGTCAGCCTGGTTCTCCACCGAGGCTTCTATGAAAAAGTATCAGAAATATGTGTCTCACCAGGCGGACACAGGTCGCGACTAATGCCAATCCTTCTGCTTGGTGCTTGGTGCATGCGAGAGTGTGACAGTGTTTACGTCATTTTGCTTGAGCCAACCCCCAAAGACTAGCGATAATATCAAACATGTTTTGATAATGTCGGAACGTCAAGATGGGAAGAAGACTGGCTGAAATCGGGTCGGAAGACCACCGTACACCAAACGACTGAGATTACGTGTGCGCGCTCCACAACTCCAGCACGACTCCAGAGATTTCAGTCCGACATTGGAAGATTGTCTGCGACTGTCAAATCGCGTGAAAAGTCATGTAGTGTAAGCCCAGCATAACTTGTGAAAAGTGCTCAGAAAAATCCAAATTCTTTTACATATAGCAACTTTTTTTTTTACAGTAATGCAAATAGTTACTTTCCCTGGTAACTAATTACTTCTATTACAAAGTAATTAATTTTTTTAAAGTAACGTTCCCAACACTGGTTAAGATTGCATGGAACTCCTCCATGTCTTTGTTGGAAAATATACCATTAACTTAATTATATTACTAAATGTATTTACATACAATTTAAATAGATAGGCCAGGCTCCCAATAATAAAATTAATATATTGGTTTAATATAGCAATTTTCAAGAAACAAAGGATGCTTAATATTTAGGCTACACAAAAAAGTAATAGGCCTACTATACCTTGTTATAATACATTCACCATCCAAAACATAAAAAATACTGTGATATAAATGTTAAAGGGAAAATTCGCCGATTTTCAACCTTAACTCATCTACCATAATATCCTTTGGGTCGCATTATATCCCTGTGTATTTTTTCAACATAGTCCGTTTCACGGGGACCGAGCTTCAAAAATCCATTCACCGGTGACGTTTCTGTGGCGTTTCTGGTTCAAGGAAGAGCTCATGCAGACTACAGCCTCTCGGAGCCCAGCTCACCAACCCCCCTCCCTGTGAATCCAGGGGGCGGGCTCTAAAAGCACGTGCGAACCAAAACAAACCGTCTGTCCATGCCCATGGTCCATGCCAGTTTACTTGTATCATTTCCTGCATTGAAAATTGCATCTTTTCACACGAGCACAGACGAGATCATGGATGAGGATAGTTTAAAAAGTGTGTTGGCTGACTGGAATGAAGCAGCATGGTATTTAGTTGGGCCAGAGAAGCCTACACTGCTGGAGAAATTCAGCAAGGAAATACAGTAGCCTACACTGCTGAAGAAATTCAGCAAGGAAATACAGTAGCCTATGCAGAGAGGCCGAGGCTGCAGCTGTTTTAGCCTTGGTTAGGGTTAGCCTTGTAAGACAATACAACTGGACCACCATTATAAACCGAGGGGCATTTTCAATATCCCAAAAATAATTTGGAAAAGACAACAAATACCAGCAAGACTGGGAGGGCAGATGATCATTGAGTGAGTAACATTATTTTTTTCTAGCATGTTGTAACGTTATCTTTGTCACATTGTGTTGTCTGAGCCATTGCACTGATGTTGCACTTCATACCATGTCTATAGCACTTTTCAGAAGCACCCTTTACAACAGGTCAAATAAAATGACCAGTCTTTTGTTCTTACATTGGCTGCTATTGTTACATTATAGCTTTGGGGAGAATAACCACTTGTTTTGTGTTTTACTTTCTTTAGACAAAATCGACTTGTCGCACGTCGGTTCTTTATTGAGTGGGTGCTCCAAAGGCGAGAGACTTGGCAAGGGGACCACATCGTCTTACCTGATTGTGTCATACAGCGCATCAGAGCCAAATATCCATCTCCAAATGGTCACTACAGACGAAAGGCTGAAGAAGACGATACGTAGAAGCTACGGATGAGCTATGATCAAATATGTTGACCTGTAAATACTGCTGCTAACTATGGACACTGATTGAGATTTAATCATGTGAAAATGTGACAATTCTCCTTGACTGTATTCACAAATAAAAATAATTTTGTATAAACATGATTGTTTTTTTCTTATAAAATAGGTAACCATTTTAAAGGCTCTGGCAACCCACAGACAGAAATATATGACATTAATGTTGGGTTTCTCTATAAGCTGTTCACAGTCATCCAATTAAAAATGTATTTTCATAAATATTATAAAATTTTGTCTAAAAAACTGCTTTTTTGCTGTCTAGAACATTTTGCAGGGTGGTGTGGGCGTGGCCAACAAGGTTCTGTAAGGGAATGTTCTCTCACTCACGGTACTGAGCAGGTTAAACCCAGTTCAGACAAAAGATTCACCACACAACGAGACGCAAACTTGAAAATGCTGCACATGCTCACAACGAGCCTGACTGGCAGTTCACACTGCTGCACGGGCTGCGACGGTAGCTGGTTTCCCTAGCAACGGTGAATGCTTTGGCACAGCTGAGAGCGCAAGCTCAACATCACTTGCAGAAAGTAACTTATTATTATTAGTAGGCCTATATAGGTTTGCAATTAGTTGTAGGATATTTTTTCCCATTACAACCGCAACCTATTTAATTGAAACAGGTGTCAGTGTCACAATGAAAATATTTAAAAAATATCTCTGTCTCATATTTATTGTTATATCTTATTAGTTTATTTCCCATTTAACTTGCAAAAAAATCTGCTATCTATTTTAGACATATGCATTTTTAAATGTTTTTGAGGATAGGAGTGGGAATAATAGAGAGAGAGAGAGAGAGAGAGAGAGAGAGAGAGAGAGAGAGAAAAGTCTGATTATGTTTCTCATCACGTGAGCTGATGCGATATGCGGTTTGAATTAAGAGCACAAGGAGTAAAATATAAAAAAAGACAATCAAATGAGTTCAAACCAGCCGGCCTTGACTTTTTATTGTTGTTGCGAGTCGACGTGTCAGAGGCATGAATCGGCGCAGCGATCGACAGTGGCTTTTCTGCGCAATTTGGAGACATGTCTCTCAGGTCTCGGGACACAATCGGATCGTGAAAGCCTGTCCCCTCTACAACATTAACGTTCAGGAATCCCCGGTGATCATTGTCTTAAACCACATAGTTTTTCTGCACGGCGGCTCGGCGAGGTGTCACTGTGAACGTTACCATCATAGTGTTTCACCGGGGTGCGCGCTGCTTCGCTCAGACGGGGCTGTGAGTGTAGGCTCAGGCGCAAAGAGACAGTCTGTATCTCTTGCGCGGCACCAGAGTTCGAATCAGAAATTTTCAAATGGCCGTCTCAATGCATTTTAGAACAGAGATCCTTCGCGTGACGTCCCAAGATATAGCTCGCTCTAAGCTGAGGCAACATTCGAATCAGGATTTTTCAAATGCTCGACCAACTGACATGACAGTATGTTTGCGGGGGGTTGGCAGCTATTCCTAAAACCTTTCATATACATATTAGCACTGATTTTACCCTCCAAATAACATAGTTACAAGGATTTAGTGGATATGGGTTGCCAGGGCCTTTAATACATATGTTTGACTTATCAACTAAAAGTGAAATAGTTTCAGAGAATCAAACACTTTATAAGGCATAGATAGAGTTTAATATAACAAGCAAGTACAACTATGTGCATTATTCTACACACAACTGTAAAGTATGTACATATACAAATGTAAAACAGACAAATAACATTTTCAAAAGCTTTGAGTTTCCAGTGTGTTGGGAAAAACAATTGGAGCATAATGCTTCCTTCGTCAAGTTACTGTTGAAATATTGAGTGATGTTTAGCAGCAGCTTCTTCTGTAGTTGGTTTTGGACATGTTGTGAGGAGGGCAGGCTGAGGGAGTGGATTCTGTGTCATAATTAAACCTAATATTTAACTTATTGTTGATTACAATACTCATTAACAAGAACATTTCAAACTGGCACTCCGTGTCAAAAAGGTTGCCGACCCCTGGTTGGATTTGTCATGGAGTTTTTCACGGACTCTTTCACGGATTTTACAAAGACATGGGATCTTGTCCAACTACAACTAGATTCCTTTTGAGATTATGAGTATTTCCCATTATTTTGGGGGCGAAAAAGAGATTTCAATCGAATCAAAAGGTATTTCAGCAGCTCCAAGGGACTGGGTGGACTCTAATCTGTCACAAGTAAATAGAAAAAGTAGAGGTCTTGATCTTGTACATGTCATGCCTGATCACGCTACAATCACTGCAAACACAAGTGGGATTATTGAAGTTTTAAAAAGACCTATTTTTGCTACTACCACAGTTTCCTGTTCATAGCTGACAGGAGTGGCACCCGGTGGGCTCTTATGCTGCTGTAGCCCATCTGCTTCAAGGTTTGGGATTGTGCATTTAGAGATGGTATTCTGTAGCCTGGTTCAACCAGACCATCGTACTTTAAACGTTCACTCACTTGGAGGCGGGTGTCTGTCGAAGTTTAAAACTATTGGATCTGCCCAGTGCCACTCTGGATTAGTCAACCAATCGCATCACGTTTGGTCGTCACGTGTGTCATGAGCCGGCTTTTGACGGTGCGTTCCAGTTGGACAGGGAACTCCGAAATTTCCGACTTCACTACATATTGTAGTCTATGAATCTACCGGTACCTGGCAACAGTAACTTGTTAGAGCCTAACGTTTAGTTATTTGGACGAGAAAGGTTTTAGGCGTCCATACTTTCGCGAGCAGATGCACTGGAACACAGACGGGTCGGAACTCGGAACTACCAAGTTGGAAATCTCCTTCTTCCGAGTATAAAGGAACGCAGCATTCAACTGAAACTGGAGCGTGACTTCGACGTCATCGTTCTCAGCCACTTGCTCTGTTCGCTGATTGGACGATTGTAGATTCTCCGGAGAAAACTGGGAAATGCGCTGTACACCCAGACTGACTACTGAAGGGAAAATGAAATTTGGCCGGAAGTAGGCGGGCGGGCGGAGCCAGGGTAGGTATTCTGCATACCTTGGTTGTAACTAGTGGTTATTTGAGTTACTGTTGCTTTTCTATCATCTTGAACCAGTCTGCCTATTCTCCTCTGACATCAACAAGGCATTTTCGTCCTCACAACTGTCGCTGACTGGATATATTTTATATATTTCAAATGCTGGCACAGATCAAATGAAGGACAAAAGAATAATGCTCACTGTGCTCAGGTGTTGGAGGGGACAGCTGTGTGGTGTCTTTGCAGGGAGACACAGTGAGGTCCACCACAGCAGGCTGGGCTGCCGGTGTAGCTGGGCAACTGGCCGCTTTGCTGTGGCACGCACACCGACAGGGGGTGGAGACGTCCCACTTCTTAGAGTCCCCACTGTTTTTAATCTCCACCTGGCTCCCTTCTGCTTGCAGTTTGCCTGTCATTACATATTGAAACACAGATATGACAATGAGTGACAATGACTCTCAAGTCTGTTGATTGATTGATTGATTGATTGATTGATTGATTGATTGATTGATTGATTGATTGATTGATTGATTGATTGATTGCAGACATTTTAAAAATACATCAAATGAAAAGCATGAAAATAGAATAGTTTAAATTATTTTACAAAAAGAAAAAACATAATTTACATATATTGATATGATATGCCTGAAATGGAGTAGGAAGAAGGAGGAACTTCATAGGTAGGAGAACAATCAATACATTTACAAACTCAGGAGATTTGTATGAAAGCACATTTTAGACGTGAATATGATTTAAAACTGTTAACTGCTTTAAAGGTCACATATTATGCTAAATGCACTTTTTAAATGTGTTCTAACATATCCATGGGTCCACGGTGTGCCTAGAGACTGCCAAAATATTTTAAAAAATAACAATCTCTCCTTTTCTCACTCGCCCCCTTTCTGAAACCCCCACCCCTCCCCCCCCAATATACTCCAGTCAGAATTCTCCTCGTTTCTGACCTCAAAAACTGGAAAGCCAGAAGCTTCCACTGTGCATCCCACACCCCTATTTCTTATTGGTCCACGGCCCTGACAGACAGAGGGCGAGGCGTATCTGGCTTCGTTTCCGGACAGGGGGCGGGGGGAGCTCAAAGATTGTATATTTACGAGGGGAGCTGCAGCTCTTTTTAAAAAATAGGCCATTGTGAGATTAGCTGAACATCAGCATACATCAGGTCGGCAATCAGGCCACGCCCCCTTTGGGGGGAAAACAAACCGAACGAGCCATTGACTATAATGCAAAATTGCGGTCCAAAACAGCACAAAAAGAAAACGATCAGAGGTAAATAAGTTAAAATTTGACCGACCGACACAATGTCAAAATCCTTTACAACAACTCTGCTGGCTGGATAACGTTAAAGACACTTATAAATGATTAATTTGGTCAACCTAAAACCATGTCTTTTTAGTCTCTCAGCATCAAGCTGGCGCAATGATCCGACCCATTGGCCAGAGATATCATGCCCTGATATATATCTTCACCTCACTGAGTCTCTATGTAAGCTGATTACACGTGAAATAATTGTTATTTTAAGTTTTGTTGTCTGTAATAATGCTTACTATGTTAATAGTATAGCGCTATGCCTTGACTAGACTGTACCAACTGTTCTAACGGCTCATTACGATAGCATACTCCCACTGAAATGCAGAGCACGGGGGAAGCCGGGAGCTTCCTGCTGTCATACAGACCTTATTTAGGGGAATTTTTGGGGGCATGGCGAAGGAATAAAACCATGATGTTTGTTTTTTACCATGTAAACCACACAACAGCTCAGGACGTTGCAGATTTTAGCTATAACGGCTTATTTTGAATGATCGCGCTGTGTATGTCTATGGAGTAAGCCGTATTGTTTTCCCCCCAAAGGGGGCGTGGTCATGAGAGTTCAGTCCAGATGACGTATTGCCGACCTGATGTATAGTACAATAAATTATCTGAAAGTTTTTTTCAGCAAACAATTAAAGAAAAACGTATTAGGGACCACTAAGACCATATAATATGGTGTATAATAGAACCGAAAAGTGTATAATATGGGAGCTTTAAGGCAAAAAAAGTGGCATTTGCCACCATTTTGGTGGCATTCTAGAGCACTGCATCACTATAAATATTGTGAAATACATCATTGAGTTCAAGTTTAATATGGAGTAATTTATGAAAATCTGTAATGAAAAGTCTCGTGTTTGTTTAGTGTGTATAAGGTAGACTTCTAAACCAAACTCATCTGTTCACCAGAACTTGTTGACGTTGTTTGAGGACCCCAGCCCGCCTTCTTTATACCTGCCTACAGTGTTTTGTGTTTGGCTGGTCTCCATCAGGGCAGACTTACCCAGCTGAGCCTGCTGCCAGCCCAGGGTTGAGCAAAGCAAGGCCAAGCTCTTTCCACTTCCAGTGGGACTCTCCAGCAGACAGTGCTGCCCATAGTTCAGCCCTCGGACGATCTGCAAGATACACACACATTTTGACACAATCAATTTCATTGACTTTGCTTAATGTCTACAAAGATGGGAACAAAGCGGCTGATTAACTGTTAACACAATGAGTAAATGCCAAATCCATCCATTTAATTGTGTAGTTTTGTGTAAGCTTGTGTCTGGCCGGGACTCCTCCACTAGTCCAAATAGAAGAGAAGTGCAGGTTAGGTGAACTGAAAAAAAAGTTTTGTTTATTTTCCAGCATGTTGTCGATTGGCAGCTAGCCTAGGGTATAGACAAAACTGGACAGCATTAGCAGGTGTAAATAATGGATGCAAGGGATTGATGACGGAAAGTAATGAAGCTTTATTCGAACATGGACAATGTACAACAAAACATTAACCTTGTAAGGAGAGTTGTCAGTCATGTACCAGGTTTAAACAAATGGCTATAGGTATTCACTATTTTAATAATAGTTCAAATGAATTACAAAAAAAAACGTAATGGGCCTTTTAACATATCTATGTACAAGATGACCCAAACATCATCAGAGCTGACAAAACTGTGTCTTGTTACTTTGTCAATGGCCTTACTCCTTCTTAACAAATGCCTTATTATTTCATTACAACCACCTGTGTGACAACGAACCCAATACATGCCTATTTATTGCCTATAAATGACAACAGGCCCACGTGCTATGCGAGTCCACTTCGATAATGATGGAGAGGTTACTCACGGAGTTCATCATAGCCAGCTGGGATGGGTATGCCTTGCAGGGGAAGTGGATCTTCACCCCTCCAATCGTGTACTCCACCGGGGATGTAGCCATGTTCTTCTCTCTAACCGCTTTACGTCAATATTAAAAAGAGCCAACAACTTCATAAACGTTATTTTTCTATTATTCCAGCCTTTTTATGTTTGTCAAAACGTGTGTGTCACCTACCTTAGACTTAAGAGACAGTCACTTGCCAGCTATTACTGACTACCGAGCACGAGCTAACGCCTATGTTACGTTTTCCGCCGTTACTGGTTCATTACTGTATTCACATAACATGGTTGAACTGATGACAGTGTAAGAAACTCAGTTGAGTAGCATGGCTGTTTGTGTTGATTTCGTTCGCTCTACCGTGAATCTTCCCGCTCTAAAAAAATAACATATGAGCACCAAACTGGAAGCTAGCCACATTAAACATAACAGTTTCCTATAAGTGCTTTCAAAATAAAATCCTTATTCCGAAACATCAATGTGTGAGAAGTAAAAGCACACCGTCGAGTTTGCTTTCTAAAACATCTCTTGGATCATTATAATCTTCCAAATGCACATTTTCGCTGGTCATGTGACGTTATCATCAACACTTGTGACTAGTTTGAATGTTACCCTTTTGTTTGTTTTTGGCCTGCATGTAGCCAACTTGACGTTGGAAACACAACGGACGTGACGTTAGTAAACAGTCGCTTAGGTTCCGGCCGGCCTTTTTATTTTATTTAAAGGTGCAGTGTGTAATATGACATCATCAAGAAAGTTCTACAAAGTTCTAGAATGCAACATTCCCTGGGTAACCCCAACCCTTTAAAATAATAACAGAAGCTACAGTGGCCTTCAAGGACAAGAACAATTCTACATTTTAAACAATGCACCTGATGACATTCCAACTATGACACTTTCAAGATGGCGGCACTAGGCCTTGGTCCAAAATATGCAGAAATATGGACATATATTAGGCCTTTCACACCAAAAAGAACCATGAGCCAGAGCCAGTTCTGGGCTGGTGCTGGGGACAGTTCAAAACTGGTTACAGCCTTATCCCAGTTATGAACCGGTTGGTTTCACAACGACCAGAGCCAGCCATGGAGCCGGCAAGAGAGCAACGTCATGACGTCACTGTAAACGTGTGTGTACGTCGCCCGACGCCGCTGCTCTTGTGGCTAACGCTAAAGCTACCGCTAGCTTTAAGCACAACAACAGCGGCGAATACGTCATATTTTTACACGTGTTGGCCCTCACTTTGTCTGTGTGTGTTTGTGTGTGTGTGTGTGTGTGTCTCCGTTTGTCGCGCTGCTCGGCTCAGTGGGCTCTGTGTTTATATGTCCATGCTGTGAAGGTGCTGCCTGCTTCAGCGTTTACTTTCATGTTACTTCAAAATAAAAGCCAACTCACGTTTGGCTCCGATTTTGCTGCGGTGTGAAAGGCCTAGCCTATATGAGATCCTTTCTAGGGGAAAATATATATAAAAAAAGAATTCAGCTATTATGCACTAAATTAAACGTACTTATGGATATTATAATTACTTTCTACAAAATCTGCTAGGAAATAAAACCCAAAATTCTACACACTGCAGGTTTAACCTTTATTTAACCAGGAAAGTCTTATTGAGATTAAAAATCTCTTTTACAAAAGAGTCCTGGCCAAGACAGGCAGCAGCACAGTTAGTTACAGACAATCATTTAAAAACAACAGAGAACATAAAAATAAAGTCACAGTCAGAACATCATCAAACAAAGCATGTAGCCTACATACAGAAGAGCCAGCTTCAACATCATTAAGTAATGACTTAAACATGTTTAGAGAAACCAGCTCCTTAAGTTTTAGCGCCTTAAAGGGCCATGCCAGTTTTTTCCACCACTGGGTAATCATAGCCATGTTTGCTCTGTGATACCTTGAAATGATGAAGAGATCTCAATGATGAAGAGATCCCAATGTTAAAATGGTTCTATTCAGTTTAAAACCAATGTAGTACGTGTAACAGATCGGACAAAACCAAAATATAAATGAATACCTTTGAGAATAAAAAATAGCCTACAAAAATGTTACACAGGTTACATTTTTGGTAGTCTTACTTATAAAGTGAACTTTGAAATGCTGATACAGAAAGTGATGTAAGTAGCTACATTATTGAAGGCTTTGGCCTTTTGCAGTCTTTATGCCTCTGCGCCGGCGAGGGGCATAGACGGATTATGAGATAATGGGCCCCTGGGCCCAGACTCTTAAAGAGTGTGGTTCATTACTTTTTTTGAACCACACCAGAATAGAATTTGCAAATAGAAAGCTTATTTGTGTGTGTGTGTGTGTGTGTGTGTGTGTGTGTGGGCCTTAACGGCCCCCCATGAAGCCCCTTAGACAAAGCAACTAATGCAGTTGTTTTGCACTTGTTTTTGTATTTCTCCCTACTAGTTGAGGGGACGATGATAATTTATTTCTTGTTACATTTGAATGGGTATCCTTATATTTAGGCTATTCCTTTTTGGACCCTGTTATTGACTGTTAGTGACTGAGCTCTGACTATGCGACATGAAAAGTTACTGTCAGTATCTATGGCTTAGGGCCCCCCGGAGCCTGGGCCCGGTAGGCCCGAGTGGTAATCCACCCCTGGCGATAGGAGACATGTTTTCAGATGGTCCTTAAGTATGCCGTTTGTCCAGGCCATTCTTGTGAGAGTAATATCTCAAGAACATTTTGAGGAATTTTCTTCAAAGTTTGCACAAATGTCAACTGTAATTCAGGGATGAGCTGATTTGACTGAATTAGGAGGTCAAAGGTAACTGTGAGCTCATGGCTCATGAAAGAAATATCTCAAGAACGCTTTAAGGGATTTTTTGTCAGTTTATGCAAATTACCAAAAAATATTTCCAGGCGGACTTTTATGGTCCCAGAGCCTTTATTGTAGAGCACCCTCACATGTACCTGTGTGAAAAAGTTCTAGTCAATCGGAGTTACGGTGTGAGGGGCGTGGCCTCTCAAAATTAATTTATTCAGGGCTTAATAAAGCAACACCTTGTGGATTCCTTAGAAAAATAAAAGCACACTCCCCGGAGTGGGGACGCATGTTCTGTGAGATTTTTGCATCTTGAGAGCTTTTTATTCAATTAGATCATTTCCACATAAGTGCTCTTCACATTTACACTGTACACATGCATTTTATGCTGTTAGCACAGCCATCTGAGCTAAGTAAATAAGTGGGGTATTTATGAGAATTCTCTAAAATAATATAAAAAGTCATACAGGGATCCCAAGCCAAGTGATTCATACTGCTACAAATTCCTGTTAGAAATTGCACTTAGCTCAATAGAAATACATCATTGTCATGTGAGAAGGTTTTAAAAAGACTCAGATATATGCCTTATGTGTTATGGTCATTAATTTTCTTCTAGCAAATTCTCATCTGGATCACACACTGACATGTAACAAAACATTTAGAGGAGGAAAAAGAGAGAGGGCACGGCTATGTTCTGCAAACTCTAAACAAATAAGAATGACCTTCTACATTTTGACATTAAAAGCAATTGATTATTAGTCATGAGGACACATTTATTGTTTTTTGTCTGTTTTCTCATTTCACAATTCTAACCATTAATTTCCAAAGGAAAAAACTCCCTATTCAAAGAAAATTAGGGTCACCATAATAGTGCAAAAATATCTCTTATAAAGTCCATGCAGAGTGTATTTACTCATGAGTCTTGTGCAGCTGCAGCATGGTGGGACAATGGCTTGTATTAGGAGAATGCTAAGTTAAAAAATAATAATTAAAAACTCTCTAAGCCCCAGCAAAACCAAAATATCAGTTATAGTCAATAACTGATCTTTTGTTTAAAACAAGATAGCAGGGTGGACTGGTGATGTGAGACAGACCTACTGTACATGCTTGTGATGGAGCATTTTTTTTCTTCTTATTCTCACAAATGTATGGCCCAACAAAGACAACCTGACATCACTGCTATCTCCGGTATCTATGGAAGCCTGGCTGCACCAAATCATTAATGTTGATTGTAAACATCGGGTTTTGTGCCGATCCCTCAGATCCAAACGAAGTCTTTGTTTTGGAGCCACAGCCGCAGAAGGAGAAATCCATCAATGTAAAGATAGGCATAACCACATGTGCAGAGGCTTCAGCATAGCATAGGGCTGTAAAAAGGCCTTCTCGGTAACATAGAAAAATCCCTACGTGCTGCCATATGATACAAAAATGTATCTATCCCTTAAGATGCGTTGTGCAATTTAAAACACCCTTTGTCATTTGAAACCTCACAGCGGCAGATGTGTTGGACCAAATGGTTACTCTCAAAGAAAAAGAAAAATTCTACTAACACTTATTACATGTTTTTTATACATCAATATCTACAATGTAGTAGCTTATGCTTTGTGACTGTAGCAGCACCTTCAGTTTCTATTCCAGACAAATATCCAGTAGTTAAATAAGTTGATAAGAATAAAAATACATAAATATGAATAAACACAGGGTGTGCACACAATGTGAGATGGAGCGAGGGAGAAGATGAAAGCTGTGGCATAGCTCATTTAAAATCATCATAGCTCATCATCATCTTACAATAAAGGAATGTATAAAAAATATATTTTTTCAAATAAAACGCTTATAAAATGCTTAATATTTACACCGGCATCATTAGTCGCACTCATTTCTTATAATTATGAAAGAGTTGTTTTCACATATTGAATGAGTCTTGTACTGGTTTGTTCAAACTGTGCGAGTGAGCAGGAGAATTGCAAAAAATACATCAGACGCGGTTGACAGTGAGAGTTAAGTTGTTAAGGTGTGTGTGTGTGTGTGTGTGTGTGCGTGTGTGAGAGAGATCAGCACACACACACTGCGGTCTTGTTATGCTCCTGGAGAATGGGTGAAAGGTTATTGGCCTCAGGGTGTTTCTCCCCTGCGTTGTGTTGGCCCAGTGGTGGCCTGTCTGCAGTCCTGCGTCGGGCTTTCTTAGCCAAACGGCCTGGTGGGATGATGATGATGAAGGTCCTTGTATAGTTCTCTTGCTGTTGGGCGTGCTGGACTCAGCGCTGCTGGTGTAACACAGTGGAGGCAGAGTGAAGCACTCGGCCAGGTGATACAGGCTGCTGCTGCCAGACAGGCCGTCCCGTCGCTCCAGCGTAGGCAGGAGCTCACACACTGCAGAGGGAGAGTCTGCCTCTGGAGGGCGCTGCAGGACAACCAGAAGGACACACTTCAGCACCAAGGAAATCATTCACCTTATTCACAATCATTATACTTTACTCGGTGTATATACTTTACTCGGTGTATGAGTGTGTGTGTGAATCGGTGAATGTGGTAAGAAATGTAAAGCGCTTTGGGGCTGAGATTATTGGCTAAAAAGCACTATATAAGTCAAGTCCATTTACCATTTACCATACAATATTATGCATCGTCAAAATGTTAGGCCGAATCCCCATTCTTTTTATTTGGCCCTACCCCTAGTCATTGCCCATATCCCTTGACCCTCGAAACAGATTGTCAAAGGGATAGGGGGTTGACATTTGCCCTATGAAATGGGACACTACTACAAGACCGCTACATGAACAGCAACGTACCTCATTAAAACTCAACATATTTAAAGGAATAGTTTAACATTTGAATGTTGAGCGGATTGCCTCACTCAAGATAAGGCGACAGAAACCTTCCTTTTAACTGTGCGTGCATTTTTTAGGAAGTTACGGGCATAGGTTTCTCATCCGATAGCTAATGGGAGCAATAGCGTGCCTCTCCCTGGCAGCATGAAGATACTAATGACCAATCACTAAACGCTTCTGTGTGCTTGTTGTGACTCATTTATTTACCACGTTATGCTGCGCTCGTTTTTTGGAACGTTGTGTCATTTGAGAATCAAAAATATGCTGGTAGAAAAGTGCAGATGGGGTCAGTATGTAAACAAGACATCTGTGATTCTACGGAGCAGAAGAGAGAACCGCATGGAATTGAAGCAGAATACACTGAGGAGAAACTACTTGTTTTGGAAGTGGAGCGGGCGAGGAGAAAGGCTGAGGCTGAGTGGATACGTGGAAAAAAGTTGACCTAACTTCAGGGTGAGTGTCTACAGCTGGAAAATCGTCACTCGTTGTGACACAATCTCTTGTTGTAATGTCCGCAATCTTTTTGCTGAAGATTCACAAAGCTTTATGGGAGATTTCTCTATAACCTTGGATTGACATGTGTGGGTCTGTTTGGAGGGCCATCTAGTCCATAAGCCCTAACCCTTGATGCCAGAGGGAATTAGGGCTAAGTGTTGTCAAGAGTGTGTTGTGTGCTTGTATTCAACCTAGACCTCACCTGTAGGAGAGGAGTGTCAGCGCGGGAGTCGGAGGTTGGAGGGCATTGGGACACCTTGGCCAAGTCCAGCAGCACCTCCTCATGGTGCAAGACATCCTGACAAGAGCCAGGCTCCTGCAGGGCGATCACGATGGCACTGGTGTTGTCAGCGCGCAGCATGCGCTGGCGCCACCGCAGCAGAGCATGGCTGACCAGCTGCCGGGCACTTGATACCCCACATGGAGCCTGCAGCATGGAAGGTAGTTATTACACTGACATGGTCTGATATGGGCTGGATATTACTCTGTTAGATTATTATTAAAGTATCATTTTAGGACCTTATGATACGTTGCTATACATTATGTATATTTATATATTTGCTAATACACTGCCCTGCAAAGAAAAAAAAGTCACACACTCAAATATCTAGTTAAAGATGGTCCATCTTTAGCTTTGATTACGACACCCATTCCCCGCAACACATTTTGATAAGCTTTATTTGACACATAAGGTTGCTTAGAACCTAGACCTGACCAACTGAAGCAACCCCAGATCATACTGTACACTGCCACACAGGCTTGTACAGTAGGCACTAGGCATGATGGGAGCATCACTTCATCCACCTCTCTTCTTACCCTGATGCACCCATCACTCTGGAACAGGGTCAATCTGGTCTCATCAGACCACACAACCTTTTTCCATTGTTCCACAGTCCAATCTATATACTGTATATTCCCTACCAAATTAAAGCCTTTTATCCTGATAAGCCCCACTGATAAGTGGTTTTCTTAAGGCTACACATCTGCATAGTCCATATCCCTTATGTTCTCTTCGCATTGTGCATGTGGAAAAGCTCTTACTTTCACTATTAAACATTGCCGGGAGTTTTACTGTCAATATTTTACATTTTGATTTAACCAAATAATTTCAAGATCATTAAAGATTGTTTTCCGACCACATTTCTTCCTCAAAGATGACGGTTCACTACTATCTATCCAGGTTTTAATAATGCTTTGGACAGTTCTTAACATGATTTTAGTCGTTTCATCTTCTACTGAGTAGTTTTCTTTGTTTGATGCAGGCCAATAATTTCACCCCTCTGAAACAGAGTAACATCTTTTCCAAAACCACAGTATATGTCTTCTGACATGGTAGTTAAAGAAATAAGAAGCTATTCACTGCATCAGTTAGGGTTAAAGGTGAAGTAAGCGATTTATTTATGTTAATATAAGTGTTAAATCACTCTTTATTCATACAGTGATCACTTATAGAGTGTGCATGTTTCATAAAGCCGATCTCTCAGTCACCCGCTCTGCATGTAATCGGCAAATAAACTTTTCGGGGATCCCACTACTGATAACCAATCAGAAGAGAGAACGCCACAAACCGGCACCCGTCTCACTGCCGGTGCACACGCAGAGCGACAGATGGGTGAATGCGCCTACAATGGCGGAGCAGGTAAAAATCCTTCCCAATGTCTGTTTTGATGGTTTTTATCATGTTTTATCACACTTATGGATCTGAGATGATGCTAGATAACTCGCTGCTTGTAGACCGCAGTGCATTAATGTGGTGACGTGGGGATGAGACTGCTAACTGCAGTTACTGACAGGAAGTTAGCTAAACTGACCATTCCACTTACTGAACCTTTAAATAACTTGTTGCAAACTGAAACATATTAATCACTGCATTTTTTGACCGATGGAGGGATCTTAACTATTTGTCTAGTAAAATCCAGGTGGTGACTTTTTTTTTGGCCGGGCACCTTAAAGCTGTAGTGCGTAACTTCTGTCGCCCCCAGTAGGAATTCTGAGAAATTACAACAACACTATCGGTGCATCTAGATGAGGTAAGCTTTCGGTGATCACACATGGGTTTTATACCTTCTGCTGTATGTCCAGGTTTTTGTAGCAGTAGAATCGCAGAAACTGAAACATTTTGTGGACATTGTTTGAGCTTCTGCATGCTGCCATACTGAGAAATGCAAAGAGTTTTGTGGAGCTGATCAACTTAATCAACTTTGTGTTTATTCGTTTGGCAATGGCTTGAATGTAACCGACATTCATATCAGTGATTCTTGAGAAGTGTGACAAAACAGGGTGTAATGTTGAAAAAATACAAACCCTATGTTTAGGCAAATTAAATTACATGTATGTTTCCAACATATACTAAGCTACTGAGCTAAGGTTGGACACAACCTCCCAGCTTTTGTCCTTTTAATCAAAATAGACTTTTTACCTTGCTTCTCCTTTTTAACATGGGCTTTTTAGCTTGCCATTCCTTATTTTTTGTCAACTCCGTCAGACACCAAAAAACACAAATAAATGTTCCCTCATTTAAAGCTAGACCCATGAGATGTATAGTGATCACAAATATTCACCAAAACTGATAGAGCCACGAAAAAATATTTTCAAAATGTATATGAATATACATGTTTTTGATATCTGATGGTGTTGACATATTTAACGTCTCTTAAACAGAACAAATGGAGTTTTTCTAGTAGCAGTTTGGTTTTTCTGTTGATAGGTGCTAGTATGATCTACTTCAGGAAAATAAAATGATCAAAACATTTCAAATAACTTCTTCAGAAATTGTAAGTCGGTGTTGACGTATCATGGTTGTGACGCAGGACTTTCAAGATTTGTAATGTAAAATATTCTAAAACTACAACACTTATCGGAGCCTGTCTGACTCTAATGTACTCTGCACAGATAGCTTGTGACAATAGGTCCTTCAAGGAGACAGCTGCCCCTCATATTGCCTGATTTTATTATATTTTAATGAAATGTCTGACGGTGGTGACAATAAGTGTCCCCCCACTTAGAAACCTTATAAAACATGAATGTGTTGTGAAAAAAAAAATGTATTGGTATGAGAAATTATTTAGTGTTGCCTTTGATGAGAAAAACTCTTTTTAATCATTGAAGTACATTTTTAATAGGTTTTATTGCATATGAAAGATTGAAACCTTCTCTGTGGACACACTGTTTTTGACGTCATGAGAAGATAACAAGTGTCATAAATTTGACATAATAATAATACAATTAAATTTAAGGGGATAATTGTGCTCCAGACATTCTATTCTTAATCCCTAATAACATCTACAATTTTAAATATTTTTATTTTTAAAGATAACAGCAGTTACATTTTGTCCCAGCCTTTTGTCCCGGTTCTCAAGAATCACTGATATTTGTAAAAGTTACGCACTATGGGGCTAAAGTCTACAACAGGTCTGGTAGGAAATGAAGCCAATGCGATCCAAACAATGTTTTCATCTCACCATTGCCTCGTCGTTGTTCTGACACATGGAGACGGCCTCTTGAGGTGGCACCATGTTCCACAGCCCGTCACTGGCCAGGATGATGTAGCGGTGTTTCCTGGGGTCAAGGGTCATCACACTAGTGTCTGGCTCTGGAGAAACCACAAACTCCCCGCTGTAGAAGTCATAGCTCCACAGATCACCTAATGCAGGGGAGACAAACTGAGTTGAAGACACCGTCGGTCTGAACAAACACTATCCATTGATTTCCGGCCAGAGGGACACACTTTCATTTATTTTTTTTACTTGATGTCTGCCCTCCCTCCGTTTCAATTGTCGAAATACATCCGGCACAAAAACCTTTCAAATTTTTTGCAAAAAGAAGCAGTTGTATAAGACACAGAGACACTAATGATGGAAAGGAAAGATCTGACAGGATTTTTTTGTGAACGTTGCTATATCAAAAGTCTATCTACAAGCAACCGGTTTTCAAAATGAATGGTTTCTTGGTTTTATTATATCAAAGTTTTTTCGTGGCAATACAAATGATACAATAATATTCAAACTGCAATTGGGTTTTTTTCCTTACCTAGAGCTCTGGCGACTGCTAAGAATGGTATCTGGTCAATGACAGTGCTGCGACGGACCGGCCCGTTGTGGCTCAACCTCGGCCTCTTCCACACTACACGGTTGACTCCAGATTTCTTGATGACACTGTTGGGGAGAGGAGACAGTCAGCTACCAACTGCAAGCAAAATATCAAAATGGTTCACAAAGCCAGTTTATTAACTGCACTACACTGCATTCCAAATTATAAGGCAAATTAGATTTTCCCAGATTTTATAGTCGATGCAAATCACAGTCAGTATAATGTTCAAGTCATCAACCTTTTGAGTATATTCAGAATTTTATTGAAACCTCCCAATAAAAAGTATTTTTTTCAAAAATAAAAAACTCCAAATGCACTGTTCCAAATCATTATGCACAACAGAGTTTCAAAACATTTTATAGGTTGTAAAGAACTAAAAATGGCCATTTGTTGAATTTGCAGCATTAGGAGGTCATGTTTAGTGAAATCAAAAGCTATTTCAATCAAAAACATCTTAACAGGCCAAGTTACATGTTAACAAAGGACCCCTTCTTTGATATCACCTTCACAATTCTTGCATCCATTGAACTTGTGAGTTCTTGGAGAGTTTCTGCTAGAATATCTTTGCAGGATGCCAGAATAGCCTCCCATAGCTGCTGTTTTGATGAGAACTGCCTCCCAACCTCATGGATGTTTTGCTTGAGGATGCTCCAAAGGTTCTCAATAGGGTTGAGGTCAGGGGAAGATTGGGCCCATACCATGAGGTTCTCTCCTTTTATGCCCATAGCAGCCAATGACACAGAGGTATTCTTTGCTGCATGAGATGGTGCATTGTCATGCATGAAGATGATTTTACTACGGAAGGCACTGTCCTTCTTTTTGTACCACAGAAGAAAGTGGTGAGTCAGAAACTCTACATACTTTGCCGAGGTCATTTTCACACGGTCAGGGACCCTAAAGGGGCCTACCTGCTCTCTCCCCATGATTCCGGCCCAAAACATGACTCCACCACCTCCTGTCTGCCGTCGCAGCCTTGTTGGGACATTGCGGCCATTCACCAACCATCCACTACTCCATCCATCTGGACCATCCAGGGTTGCACGACACTCATCAGTAAACAAGACTGTTTGAAGATGAGTCTTCATGTATTTCTGAGCCCACTGCAACTGTTTCAGCATGTGAGCATTGTGTAGGGGTGGCCGAATAATAGGTTTATGCACAACTACAAACGTCTGGATCCAACACCTTGAGGTTTGCGGGACTCCAGAGGCACCAGAAGCTTCAAATACCCGTCTGCTGATCTGTAACGGCATTTTAGTAGCTGCTCTCCTATTCCGATGAATTTGTCTGGCAGAAATCTTCCTCATATTACCTTTATCCGAACAAACCCGTCTGTGCTCTGAATCAGCCACAAATCTCTTCACAGTACGATGATCACACTTAAGTTTTCGTGAAATATCTAATGTTTTCATAACTTATACCGGTATTGCACTATTTGACGCTTTTAGGCAGCAGAGGGATCCTTTTTCTTTCCCATATTGCTTTAAACATGTGGCCTGCTTAATCATGTGGAACGTCCTTGTTAAGTAGATTTCCCTTGATTGGACGTACTTAGCAAACTGATTATCACAGGTGTCTGAGATTGATTTCAATGATCCAAAGCGCCCTGAGACACAATACCATCCATGAGTTTAAATTAAAGCAGCTACGAATAACATTTAAATATCTTTTAAACAGCCTCATGTTTCCTCTCATAATCAAAAATTACCTTTAACAGCAAACGAGACCATCAGTGCAAAGAAAGACGTTTTTATGGTGGTGGGGGACAGGAGGATGATGACTAAGATCTCGTCCATGTTAAGCCACGCCTCCCACCCAATGCAGGACACTCTGGCAGCGCTGCACAGCTCCTTCAGTCACCGGCTGATTCATCCCCGGTGTCTGAGGGAGAGGTACTGAAAGTCCTTTCTCCCTGCTGCTGTCAGGCTGCACAACACACTGAGTTCTCAGTAAACCATGATCACTTCATCACTTTTGGACACATGGTCACTTTACTTTACTCACTGTGGACACTTTAATTGTACTCAGCTGGTGCAATATAAATACGTTGAAGTACTTTACATGATATATATATATATATACTCTTATTCCGTCTGTATATTTAATTGGAAACCTTCTTACTGTTTTACTACTGTTTTACTACTGTTTATTGTATTTATTGTATTTTATTGTATTATATTTATTTATTTATTTTTATTAATTACTTTTTTACTATGTGTCTCTATTGTATGCAAGGCTGCTGTATTCCCGCAATTTCCCCACTGAGGTACTAATAAAGGATTATCTTATCTTATCTTATCTTATAGTTTTTATTACTGCATTTAGGCTGGTCGCACACCCAGTCCGATTTTCGGTCCGCGTGTGCATGCTCTATATTGGTCACAGATTTCAGTGTGGCGCAGCAACATGATTTGAGAAGCCTATCCCTGAGGGAAGGGGAGCGTGAGCCTTGTTTGAGACAGTTATTTGTCGTCATAATGACTGATAACGGGGCTGAACCATCAAAGAAAAAAAAGAAAATGCAATGAAGAAAAGCTAAAAGGGAGAGTGATAGGCGGGCGGGAGGGCGTTGCCAAGCAACGTATACACAATTTCACGGGAGCGAACTAGACTGCAGTGTTTACTCCTAAATGAATGAGCGGTAGCCTACTAAAACTTCACGACAGCTGGCGTTGTAAAAATACGACCGCTTTTGTCCAAAGGGGCCGCCAACGGACAATGTTACTCGAAGTGGCTTTAAATACAAAAAAATAAATGTTTATGACACTTAATTGCAATTTGCATAATAATTTGTGACAGGGGGGCGCCTTTAGCTCAGTTGGTAGGGCGTCCCCCTCCCGGGCCGGGCCCAGCAGCAGACCCGGATTTGATTCCCACCCACGGTCGTTCTCTGCATGTCACTCCCCT
This sequence comes from Hyperoplus lanceolatus, assembly GCA_026929865.2. NCBI lineage: Eukaryota > Metazoa > Chordata > Actinopteri > Uranoscopiformes > Ammodytidae > Hyperoplus > Hyperoplus lanceolatus. The sequence goes on from CM049398.1 coordinate 35,414,633, forward strand.
CTCTGCCCTATTTCACCTCTGTCTCTCTGCACTATCAATAAAGCATAAAAATGCCAAAAAAATATCTAAAAAAAAAAGAAAATTGTGACAGACTGTATGCTCAAACTAATGTCGTCTAAGGGAGGCTTTCACACCTAATAGTCTGCACTGTAATGGGAAATATTGCATACTGTATATCTCCTGACTGAAATCTTAGCATGCTTATTAGTGCAATAAGAAACATTGTATTTATCTTGTATTATTCCTGTATGTCTAAGATTAGATTCCTCAAATGGTTTTTCTAAAAGAGCACTCAGACTGTGCCTCCCCAGCTTGGTTTCACATTGCAGTTTTGCCAGGGCACTAAAGACCTTTCCATGACATTACCATGTCCTCTGTTTATCACGTTCGTGGGCTGCGTCTCTAAAATATAAATAACTATTGTTTAATTTGATCAATTTAGAAAAATGTTAAGTGAGGGAAAAGGTTAGTTACACTGGATAAGCAAGGTCTCTTCCAGACAAAGATTTCAAAGCAGACAGGGGTTTCAGGATGTGCTGCTCTTTTGATGAAGCACAAAGAAACGGGCAACGTTGAGGATCGTAGACGCAGTGACCAAGGAAACTTAGTGCAGCAGATGAAAGACAGACACTTCAAGCTTATTTCCCTTAGAAACCAGTGGGGCCAAGGTACACCCATCTACTGTCCGGACAAGTCTGGCCAGAAGGGGTCTTCATGGAGGGTTGCAGCCTAAAAGCCTTGCCTCCGACATGGACACAAGGTCAAGCAACTCAACTATCCACCAAAACATAGGAACTGGGGCTCAGAAACATGGCAGCAGGTGCTCTGGACTGATGAGTCAACATTTGAAATATTTGGCTGTAGCAGAAGGCAGGTTGTTCAATGAAGGGCTGGAGAGCGGTACGATAATGAGTGTCTGCAGACAACAGTGAAGCATGGTGGAGGTTCCTTTTAAGTTTCTGCTAAAAGGAGTTGAAGATTTGGTCAGGATTAATGGTGTCCTCAATACAGTAGATGAATGTACCTGGGTCCCACTGGTTTCTGACAGTTCTGAGCTGATGGCACTGCTGGATTTAGATTTATAAATATTTCACAGTACTGTATATTATAGCAATGCAGTGGGTTGAAGCTTACCTGCCTCCCAGGCCTTCAATGCGCTCCCTCTCTCTGGGTAGTTCAGGTTTGTGGTCTTGTGTGACTTCCACGGCTCTGATGAAAGGGTCTGTGGGGTCGTCCTGGACCCCTAGAACCACCGCAGAGTCCCCAACATGGGCCACGTACATGCGATCTCCACGGATGACCACTATGCTGGCTGTTGTGCCTGATGTACTGGGAAGGCCTGTGAGTGTCTTTGGCCATTCAGCTGAGAAGAGAAAAAAAATTAAAATTAATATAATACGGCGGAGTCAGCGAGAACGCTTGTTGTCAAAATCGATGAATAATCTCCTCACGATCCAACCGCTACCGGTCTGTAATGTGTGCTCTGAAAAAAATTTAATACACAGCCTAGGCTCTGTAAACAGGTACGTTGCTAACTACGATGGGCCCCTATGTTGTTTTATACCCTTTGTTAACATACTAGTTTACAGAGTCTAGGCTGTGTATCGATTTTTTCTTTTCTCCATCGCACACACAGTGCGTCTAAGAGGTATCAAACTGTGATGAGGTATTCACTGATTTGATAAAAAGTTATTTTGACAACAAGCGTTCTCCAGAATCGCTGACTCCATTTTTAATTTGTACTGCTTATCACTCATTACTACATGTTCAGTGATCTACGAGACATTTAACAGCACAGCAACATTTAAAAAATAAATAACTGCTCTAAAAGATGAACTGGGGTTTATCTTGTGCTAATCTCCATCTGGTAGGCTGTCCTCTGATGTGTGGTTCAGTTGAGTGGATGCGGTCTGTCCTGTAGCCTTTCCCCTGTCAAAGTCAGACATGCGCTTTACAGACAGGCATTGTGTGCAGTCAGATAATAGGCTCGTTCGACCCCAGTTTCGGCTCGTCTGGAAAGTAGGGAGTAGCCGAGTGCAGTCGGGGCAGTGACGAAAAAGCCTGACTGCAGCCGGACAGCTCCGAGTTGGCTCGACTTGCATGTGCCGTAGGAAGTAGCGTCTTTGTTGCGGATGCAGTTCGTTTTCTAGTTTTATTTTGAAGGCCCACTAGAAACATATTCGTAGAAGAGCTACACATACTACAACCGATTAGAAGCAGAACAACACAAAGACGTGTAAACACTTTAAAAGAGAGGGGCATTTTCAAAACAAGAAACGAGATATAATATCCCCATTCCCCACACATCTTTATCTTTCTTGTTACTTTACTAGAAAACCTACTTTTAAGTGATAAAGAATAATTTACTAATCCAAATAAGGGAGGTTTAGTATTTCTCCCTTCACATAACGAATATGATCGGCCTAAATAAAGTTAAAGAAGAAGAAAAGATCCCTTATTATTATTGTAGAGATGGATATGATGAACTTTATTATGATGTGTAACATCAAACAAACAACTTGTTGTAGTTTTGGTCTGGCTTTGCGTCACTACATGTAAAATACAATTCCCAGACCATTTAGATCACTGGAAATAAGCCTATGATTTAATCTTAATGGTATAAAGATATCACTTCACCAAGATCTTATGTGACTCAAGTTTGTGTTCACTTTTAAATAAATCTATACAGGAGAGTTACACATCCAAATTATTTCTCTGTCAAGGGTTCAGATGGGTGGAGGTTTAACTCTGATTAAGTACATTTCTGCTTAAATGCATACTGTGGCGGCCTAATGATTAAACATAAATTAAAATCAAAAAGAATGGATCGTAATTTAATTTTGAGCAGTGATGTCAGACTTTGGCCAAACCAATTGGGGAAACGCATCAAAGGCACGGGGTTTAAACCATAGACATTATAAAGGAGTCAGCCTGGTCAGTTAGCCTGGTCAGGACCAGGCTAAATGTAAAGGATAAACTTATTCTGTTGCCTGATTGGCTCAGTCAGCTGTCACTCCGATCTGAAATCAAGGTGTTAAACAGTTATTCCATGATATTCTGTGTACTGCTTTATTTTCATTAGCCTGTTTTAAAGTACCACATAAAAGACTGCGTTGTCATTTAGTTAAATAGTTCTTCTTTTTTATTTATTTAACCTGAACCATTTATAATTAACTCAATTATAATTAGATTAAGATGCAATGATGTAAATTGTAATAATTGATGTTCAATATTGCAGGCTATATTTATACAATTGATTATCGATGGCAGATGACGTTGCAAGTGTGGGTCAAATAAATTCACTTTGTACTTATCACTATATCGAGGTGCATCTGAAACAAAATTCAATATCAATGAAAAAATCCTTTTTTTCTGTATTTGAATTCAAAAAGTGAAACTTAAATATATTCATTACACATGAAGTGAAATTAATCTAGAATAAACATACTTTTCAGAAGGTCGACATTTCTGTATTATAAATCCTTTTTCTGATTGGTTGTATGTAACATTCTAATATTTTGAGATACTGGATTTTTTATTCCATGATCAATCAATCATCCAAAAAAAAGGCCTGACATATTTCACTTTGTGTAATCAATCTATGAAAGTTTCACTTTTTGAATGGACTTTCCATGATATTCATTTTTTTAGATGCACCTGCTCACTGCCAACTATTTTATCATAAAACAATGCAGTGACATCAAGAACAGTGGGCAAAGAATACATCTCCTGTATGAAATGAACTGCCCCCTCACTTACGGTTTAAACTAGCAAGGCATTGTGGGAAAATGGGCCGTCTTTTCCATTTTTCCATCAGTAAATCTGTGTTCGATCTTTGGGTCTACTTCTGAAAGCTGTGGGCTGGCACTTAACAGAATTATTTACACCTGGCTTGACAAAGCAGCCCCTTTACATCCTGGATTGGCGTTTATGCAATTGACTAATCCAAAGTGCCCAGGCTAGACTTTGTCAAGGCTGGTTTTATCAATCATCCTGGATGTCTTTATTCCACTTTTATGCAATAGGCCCCGGGTAGGGTAATGTAGGCTACTTGCCTTTATTTTCTACTGCCCTGTGCACAATGCTGCTGTAAATGTGTTTGGTATGGTGCTGCCTTGCTGTTTGCAGGGCTCCGGACTAACCTATTTTACTAGGAGCACTGGCGCCCCTAACTCAGAATTTTTAGGGGCGCAAGCAGAAAATTTAGGAGCAAACATTAAATGGACCTGCAACGCATCTATTAAAATGTTTCCCAATTTTAACTATATCAGGCCTATTGATATTGTATTGCCAGCATGTTTTGGACCACACTGACAACAGATGATACTGTTCATTGTGTTTTCGATTTTGCATCACCATGTGAAATTCTTCAGACATTCCTTTAGGAAAAGGATTTTTTTTTGTGCCCATTTTCACCACAACCACCTCTACATCCAAGCCCTCTGATTTTTCCTACTCTATCTCTGCTGACTCCAGGAAAATAGCCTAGTTATTGGCCCAAAAGTAACTAGTAGGAGCTAGGTGACATTATCAACTAATTTGCATTATAGCCTATGCTATTCTGAAAGAGGCAAAATGAACAGAAAATGCTGACCAGGTAGTTTACAAATTAATTAGGCCTATTTACATATTTACAAACTCACTTTACACACTTTTTTTGTTGCCATATTACTACAAGGTTAGCTTTTTATAGATATGCAGTGGCCTATTGAATGTGGACATATCAAACAATTTTGGTGTTCACAAACGTCCCCTGACACACGGTGCTGTCTGCTGGCTGCTGCAGGTGGCGGGGGGTTTCTATCAGACTGCCCGTGTGACTGAGTGCTGTCAGCGGTGAGGAGTAGACAGCTCCGTTGCTAATCTGCTCTTGAGCGCGCGGTTAAAAAATAAATCTAACAGCCTTATCGCTATGGCGGAAAGTCGGCAGGTATAGCGAAAAAGGTCACCAGTTGGCAACATATTAAAGACGTGACGACAGCGGGACACTGAGATGAGAGTAGGTTACGTGATCCGCGCTGTTGATCGTTTAACTGATCACTCGCGGACTTCTCTCTCTCTCTGAAAGTACTAATAATAATGATACAAATGTCGGCGAATTTTCCGTTCGCGCGCGTGCCCTAGTTTTAAAAACTACTCGCACTGTCACCAAAAATGGTCGCAAAATGCGAGCATTTGGTCGCAGTCTAGAGCCCTGGTTTGTGTTCATTTCCGAGTGGCGTGAATCTGCAATGCTGTTTTAAGGGTATTTGTTCCGTTCAGTTGCTGTTTATTTGTCTTTTGGCACAATTGTTGGCCTTGTTGTTGTTGTTTTTGTGTGGACATGAACGCTGTTGTGTCGGGTCGGGTCTGATCGCAGCCATGGTTGATTAGGGGAATAAATATATCGGGGGAGACTAGCTGCGTAGCGTTGGGCGCGTTGAACCATTTTGACACAAAATGACCAAGCGCCAGATCAGGTGCGTTGGGCGCTTTGGCCACCGCACCCAACGCGTTTGCAGAGCGGCCAAGTCTCACGCTTTGGCCGTGAGACACACGCATATCAACCAGTTCACACGCTCACACGCCACACCTCCAATTTCTCACGCAGAGAAATGAATCCCCGTAATATATATATATTTTTTTGGTACTTTTACTTTGAAAGTCTTATTTTGAAAAGCTAAACAGACTGAGTTCCGTGACATCCTCTTTCTGCCATGCTTTCTGCACGCGCGGTTTCTTTATAGGTCCATGGCATGGACCTATAAAGAAAGGTCCATGGCCGTGTGCAGCCCGTAGCAGCAGCAGCCACTTGGCAAACCACCACGGCCACGCCCCCTGCCTTACACTACAAAACTAATAAAAACCCTTTATTCAAATTATATGGAAAATTAATGACAACAAGGACGCCGGTATTAAATGAACAAAGAGGTAAGAACACCTTAATTCAAATCAGTCACTTCACTTGATATATTCAAGCTTGTTTTGCATTATGTTATTGGGCTGGTTGACACACCAACACATTTTTGTTCTAAAATGTTGTCAACATTAATTGAATGAATGTATTGAGTAACTAAGCTTAGAGGTTACTGTGGGAAAAATACGTTCTGAGAAGACATCAAGTGTCATAGATTTAATATAATAATGGTGAATTGAAATTGGATAATTGGATAACCCATACAATGTTGAATACATATAGAATAATTACCTTTATTACAGTTTAACCAAATGTTTTAACAATAGGCTACAAGAGATATTTGAAAGCACTACACATGCATTGTAGGCTATTCAATTAAATTTGTGTCAGCGAAACCGTGAATGTTCTCTTTTACTTTACATAAAAATGAATGCAGAAAAGGCACACATTGCTTCATAAAAATTCACCAGAATGCAGGAAATGAAGTGTTTAATGCTCAAAATTTTCTGGGGGGGAACCCCAGACCCCCACTTACAATATGTCCACACCCAATGTTTAATTAAAACCGGTCCTACGAATTTGCAATTCATGAATTTGTTTATTTTAATAAGATTTTTGATGTTTTATCACATTTTCCAATTGTCTTATTTCTGATTTATTATGAACAATATGTAAACTTGCAGGACACTAGCAAAAATGATTGGGTGGGAAAGAGGACACGGTTTTGGGTCCCTCGGTCAAAAAATCTCACTCCAAACTTTTGGTGAAACTTGGCAGCCCTGCGTTTGGTGTGTTCGCACCTTTAGCAAGACGGCTCCAACTCAAACAGGCTACTATCACCGAGCAGCTGATGAACAGCTGACATGCCCAGGCATATCCAGGCAAACTGCCGGCTTTCTGTACAGCACGCCCACACCGGCTGCTTCATGCTCTTTGGGCCTTTAAATGTTGTAGAAGTAATTATATAAATATAATGAAATATAGGAGAGCAAACGTAAAGTAAGGCCAACAAAATAATAAAATATTGGTCGGTTCATTTGCAGAAAATCACCTGCGAACATACTTTTGAAATGGTCTTGTGCTGCGCTGTGTGTCAGCCTTTGTTCGGAGTGAACCTGGTGGCTAGTGCTAACTTTGTTACAAGCTATATGGCCGTGGTTGCTAAAACTGTTGGTTGGACCAGTGCATATTTTGTATTTAGCAGCAACAGACAAAAAGACTAAACTTGGTCCCAACCATTTAAAAAAGGCTATTTGACCATTTGAGCGTCGGCCAAAAGACAATGATTTATTGAGTCCATATAATCTTCTAACCTGGGCTTTTAATAGAGCTAGCTGTAGGCTATGCATCCGTCCCTGTACAAACTAAAACATTGTCAGTCTTATTGAGCAGTTTGGCGTAATGATCAGTCCAATCAAACCGGGGCACATATGGGGCTAGTATTGACAGCTCAGCTGATCAATTATTTCATAACGTATAGTGTTTGGTTAACTTACGTAGCTTTTTCCACATAGCGTGGTGGCAGGCTACAAATCCTTTGCGTATAGCGGAGCAGACCTCCCGGTCACAGTCCGACCAGAAGCCCCGCTGTTTCTTCATGAATTCCCACAAATACTCCCGTGCAAACTGCGCAGCCTCGCGTCCCCCGTGCCCGTCAAACACGGCGAAGAAAGCCACAGACCGGCGGGAACGGCTAGCGGGAGGGTTCTGACCTCCCGGTAAAGATGTTTCCACAGATACACTTGGGTCGTACGTTTGTACAGGTTCACACAATGCAACTGGAACCAGTGTGGAGCCCGGTGTTGCATTGGTCCGGTCTGAATACATGATGTCCCCAGTCAGGGAACAGACCGTACAGTCTGTCCCGATGCTCTCTTCTGGCTCACCCGACGTCGCCTCATCTTCTCCCGGCTCGGGCTCCACTATGACCTCAGTCACATCTTCCATATACTTCCTGCCTCCTTGGTCGGTAAACACACTCACTCGCATCAGTAATGCGTTATCCATGGCTCCAGAAATAAGTCGCTCTAAAAAATCTCGCTACTGTTAGCATAAAAAAGTCAGTAAAGGAGAGGTAATTGCAGCGCTGCGTCCTGCCTTTGTTTATGTTCGAGCGTAGTAGGCATGCTCCAACGTGCTGACGTCAGAGTCTATCTTCTTCTACTAGCCGGACGTGCGGCTCCATCTCAAACTATTGCCGTCTAGAGGCAGTCCGGAATGCTAGATTTGCTTAAAATCATCACGACTGTTTGTGTAGCCTACTCAAAGACCGTAAAAGGAGCCTACTGTAGCCTACAGTGTGTTATGAAAGTATTTCAGACAGTAGTAGTCTATATTATCGTTGTTTAAGTGCTGTAAAGGGACTTCCATTGACTCCCAGCATTCATTTGTGAACAGTGTAGCAAGGACTTCTCTAGTCCCAGTGAAAAACAAAATGTCCCAGAACAAGTGGGTCATGGCCCAGCAGGACATTATTTGTGAGTGTGATGAACAGACTGTCGACCTCATCGACTGTGATGATTGCTACCAACATTTTGATTAACTTCCTGTCTCTCAGGGGAGAAAAAAAATGTTATGCTGAAATGGACAATGGATCAAACCTGTCCCAGGTTCGGCTTCCTTCTTAGAAAAACCAAAGAACTGGAAGATTTAACAATATAGGCCTACATCAATTCATAATATCCTGTGCAACACAATTTTATATTCTACAAGTCTGTTGTGGAAAGGCTGTGTGCTGGGGATTGCTCTAAATCCCCTAGAGTTGGTTGTGAAGAAGGATGTTGCGCAAGCTGCTGGAAATAATGGACAACACTAGCTTTCTTTCTTCTTGAATTATGTACACTTTATATTTCCATTTCACTGGCTATGAATAAACTGCTTTATTTTTAAGGATGGTTTGGTCTTTTTAAAATGTAATGATACTGTTTCAAAGAAAAAATCTTCAGAGATAAAGGGTTGAATTAAAAAACGTATAAGTCAATGCATGTAGATCGGTCAGAAAACTAGTCCAACATCCTGACTATGAAAATGTGAGTTTCAAGTAATCCTTTACTACACGAAGCAAACAGTGACAGTAAGCAACACAATACATTTAACAGTAAAACTTTATTATAAATGAGTGATCACTATACAAATGATACATTATCTACTAGATATTGAAAGGGTGTCAGATAATTTGCAGTTCTGACTGTAATTTTTTCTATACCTTTTTTTTTTACAAAAGATAATGCCTTTCCAGTGAATCTTGACACGATACATTCCTTTCCTGTCTCGTTACTGTACATTTACATGTTACCTCAGCATGGCTTCACAACCAAAGCTTTTTCACTCCACTGGGTTGTAGATCATTCCCCAGTTTAACCTGTAGAGACATACATAAAACGTTGTATGTTACAAGTTTAGAGAGTTTAGCTCATATTCTGTTACTGACTGACATATTTAAACTGTATTTCCCTGAGGATAATGTCAGGATAATCTCCATGCTGCATTGGCCAAAAGTAAACAAAACTGACAGCTGGGCGTGTGCCATGCCCATATAGGTAGGTGTAGAGTAAATGAGCAGGGCGGTGCATGCACACCCATGTAGATCTGACCAGTCAGAGCAGACTAGGATTTTTGCGAAGGGGGGTAGACGTCAAAACCAACCTTTTGAGATAGAGAGCAGAGAAGGCTGGAAAAGGCGATGAAGAAATGGGAAATGGTAGAAAACTATTGGGTTTTTTGAAAAATAAACCATGAAAACCTCTCCTAGTAGACCTTGGAAATACACCTTTAAAACCGAGATTTAGCATAATATGTCCCCTTTAAACGACTGCATTTAATCCAAGCTTTCAATAAAACTGCGCTTCGATACAGTCCCTTCCATCCACACCAAACGCGTTTGGTGTGGATGCAGCATAACAAACAGGAGGTAAAAGTGAACTAGCCCACCGGGCATTCTGATTGGATGAGGCAACACAGTATGGTGGCTCCGGTGGCTCATAGTGAACAAACTGCATATATTTTAACTAAATGCTAATGTTAGCACACTCATGCATATATGGCTAGGTTCACCTCGTCTCACACACACACACACACACGCACACACACACACACAGGCATCGTTATTGATGAATGAATGAGAGGGTGATCCTTATCTCGTAATTACGAGATCTTTATCTCGTAATTACGAGATCCTTATCTCGTAATTACGAGATCCTGAGTGTGCTAACGGCTACATTAGCTGTGAAACTTTTTTTTATTTGGTGAATGCTCAGCGCCACCGTACTCTACCTCTCACCCTAGCGCGCACAGCAGTAACTCTCCACACTCGGCTTTGTGCTTCTCCGCCCCCTCTCTCCCCCCCTCCTGCAAACCCCACTCCGTTGTGATTGGTTACCTTCCTTCCGGAACAATTTCAGCAACGCGCGGGGAGATTTGAGAGCAGGAAGGTGGGGGCATGGCCGGAGCTTGCCTGAGCAGCATTACCATACATGGAAACGTCCGCTTTTCGTGACGACAAGAATATCAGGAAATTCTGAACCGATTTGAACACGTGATTTCTCGACCGGCTGCCCTAGTGTTTAGCGCTCTACACAGACACCCCAGACAGTCAGCAAGGAATACGTCTAAATACATGTAGTCATTATTTGATAAGCTAGTATGGTTAAACATGCCTATAAATCATTATAACAACGTTTATAGGTCATAAAAGTCAAAAAGCATCATAAAAACGATAGCCTACATCTCTTTATCATGGCTCTATTATGTTTAGTATAATGATGACTTAGTTGATATTTCACTAGTTTTATGAGTATGTTAATGGCCAATTCAACAAAAACAACTGAAATGCCAAGTGTTCTATTAATTCAGGCCACCGCTGTAGTTTTATGGAATCTACAGGAAAATCAAGTCTGCTGAATACATTTCAGTGGGAAATGTATTCACCTTATAGAAAAATTTATGATATCATTGTTTTTAAATCTCAAAAGAAATGCAATACATTATTTATCTATATCTATATCTATCTATCTATCTATCTATCTATCTATCTATCTATCTATCTATCTATCTATCTATCTATCTATCTATCTATCTATCTATCTATCCAAACATAAATGTATGTTTGTTTTATCCAACTAAGAATTTGTGTTGTTCATTTCGTGTTGGATGGACGGGGTTATTATTTAAAATGAGAAAGCTTTAATAAACACAAGGAAATCTAATGGAAAGTACAAGGAGTGACTTTTCCTCTAAAAAAGGCTTCTCTTTTTTCGTCGACTGCACAATGACGTCGCTACGTCACGGACAGCGAATGCGTGCGTCGGGACGGGGGAACGGAACTGCTGTGTAGGGTCGACGAATAATTGAAAATGGATAAAATCGACATTTAACATTGGAGTTTGGAAGTGTAGTGACGACTCGGAGGTATCGCAATAAACTGTAGCTTCGCTTTCAGTCGAATGTTATATGAGGACGTGCGGAGGACGGGCTTTAATCGCAGTAAGGTAACGAATGTAGGGCGAGTTGGGGAGGGCTGCTGTAGCTGCTGGGCTTTTTTATTTGGAGAGGGAAAACAACATGGCTGCGGTGGAGCTCGAATGGATCCCAGAAACACTGTACAACACCGCTATCTCAGCGGTGGTCGACAACTACAGCCGGGCGAGAAGGGACATCCGCTCTCTCCCAGAAAACATACAGTTCGATGTCTATTATAAGGTGAGATTTACCAGTCAGGAGGCTGGGGATATCTGACAGCCACCAGACTGTACGAGTTTGTGTAATCAGCAGCTAACGTTAGCTGAAATACGATAACGTTTTGTTAGCTAAACAAAAACAGCACTTTTTCGTGTCAAGCCAACTATCCGTTCTCATAGTCCGCCTTGTGTTTCCCTTGAAGTCAAAACAGGCAGTGTGTGTTATTGTGTATAATGTACGCTTGCTGAATAGGAAGCCATTTGCCATGAACGGCATTGATCCTGTAACTAATTACATCAGTGTCTGTTTAAATGAATGGTGTCATGAAAACTAACAGTGTTATGTGGATTTGCAGTAGTCAATACTCTCTTTCGACGCAGTTTATTTAACGTCACCTTTCATATGCCGACATATTTGTAACAAAAGATCTGAGCTTTTTAGAGCAGTTGGCTGTCAATGAAAAGGAGTTCATTAATACAGCTTCCTTTATTAGGTATGGCATGCATTCTTTCAACCATATATTAGCTGTACCAGCGTTATGTAGGCCTACGGTCAATAGCTTACATTATGGCTTGCTCACTGAATCAATGCTCATTTATGACCTACACTGGCACATATATTCCTCCTCAACCACACACCAAAACACACGTTATTGTTTTCCCTATTGTAAATGCTTCGGTAAAAGTTCAACAAGTAAATGCAGATGTTTGAATCGAGTTCCATCACATGGCCTAAATGTCATGCATGAAAATATTAATAATCAATATCATATGTTTAGTAAGACGAAATAGTTCATGTATTAAATAAAAAAAATGGCCCCTTGAAGTCTTAAAACACCCTGGAGCATGATGAGTACATAAGTCACGAGGTTTGTATAATAAAAGACTTGAGTAACACAGTCACAGGTGGCTGTCAGTCTGAGTATATGAATAGAGTACAAATTGCATCTCCTTTCATTTAATGTGATCTCTGTGTCACAAGGCTGTAGTAGTAAGCAATGTAACTTTGTATTTTAAAATTGGCTGAGATAAAGTCATTCTATGCAGCGTCGCATTCTGCGGCTGCCACAATTCAATGTCCCTGGATTCATTAATAGATGTCGCAACCACCCAATACAAAACTCAAATGTACAAAAGTCTTATGTCATACTAACAGTGGGTGCACAGGCCCAGTCAAAACACTGAGGATGATATCCTCCCGGGATATGAAACTAATGGAGGTGAAGCGTCATCAGAGTACTGCAATATCCAAATGCCTAGAAGAAAACACTCGGGACATTGTGTCCTAAATGGTAGGAATGCCCTGGTCGTCTGTAGTATATCCATGATTTTAATAAATAAAATCATTTTTCTAAAAAGAGGGAAGCAGATGTTATTGAAGACTCCCTTTGTTCAATACAGCTCCTCCAACTAAATTCTCAATTTGAATTTATAAAAGGAATTGTCCTGTCAACCAGAATGTCTGAATTTAACCACTTTATAATATCTTTTAAATGTGCATCAGTTAGGTGCTGGTTGGCTTACCTACCTTTATTATGACTGCCTGTCAGATGGACTGTGCTGAAAACCCTAAATCACCCACACTGCTATATCTTAAATAAACAGGTGTTTCCAATTATTTTGTTTGATCAGTTTTTCCGACTTTTAAACTCATAAAGTTGGGACCATATTAGGCTGTACGGGTGGGACATGTAGACAACAGTCACCACAGGGGAGAATGAGGCAATTGGTCTTAATATTATACGAGAAGACTTTACACCTTATATTGCTGAACATGAAAGTTGGTGTTCTCAATGCTGTCCTAATCACCAGCATTGGGATCACTGATATTGAATATGTAGGCACTGCAGTGATATTTTTTCCTTTTTTCCTTTAATTGAAGGATACATTTTATCAAGTAGAAGTTCGATAATCTAGAGTGAGTAAGTAAGTTAGTGTGGAAAAAGTACAGTGCCTGCCTGTCTTTTTGCTATGAAAAGCCTTTCCTTTTCACATTGACCAGTTTAATAGTCCTAATGCGTTCAGTGAAACACGTTTCTGTTAGCCTAGAGACTCATTCATTTGAACAACATAAAATGTATTACATTTTATTTTAGAGATTTTAAGCATATAATTTCAACATCCATTGAAAGAATGTATCCACCTTCAGTGATGGTGCGATATTAGCAGTCCAGCTATCTCTGCTTCATCCATCATTAGTGGTGCTGAGGACACAGTCTGTGTGCTAAACACGTTGACAGTCACACGTAGCTCGCTTACTAGCTGCTAGTGGTCCCTTTTTGTGAGTGTGAAGATAGGGATCACAGCTGTTCATGACTAGAGTGGTTGGGTCCATTGTGAAATCTAACCAATTATAAACAGTCAGCCAGGCATAGAAACAGTGCTGACTGCAGAATCAATGATCAAGTATGTAATAGTGATTTTATTTTTTTATTATCAAAATATTAATAATAATGCTGCTTCTTTTGCTGTGAATAATTTTTTTTTTAAACCTCCTTTTACATTTATGACATTATTGTCTGTTGTAGCGATCTGTTCAATTCATTGCTATTGCATCTGCTACTCAAGAATGCTAATTAATACCATGCTAAAATGCTCATAATGACAATTTTGACATGCTTATGTTTACCAGCTATACTGTTTACCATGTTCATTATCTTGGTGTGTTACTACCACCAAAAGCACTCAGGTGTTTTTACTTTGCAAAAATTTTTAAACATACTCTGACTGTAATCCAGTGGTTCTCAAACTTTTTTTGTCATTCCCCACTTTGGAGGTGGGAATATTTTCAAGCCCCACCGTTCCCGATTGCGTCAACAAAATAGTTACAAAATAGGTCAGGCTTAAAAGTTTAAAATGTATTGAAATAAATTCAAGTAATACAATTCAAAAAAATAGAGAAAATATAAGCATCTGTGTCATCACTTTGCAATCTGAGCCAAATGAATAGTCAAAAACGATGAGCGTCAGTATGTGAGTCTTAGACCTGCATTAGTGGCTGCAATGCCCGTTCTGCACTTCAAATATTTTCAAAATAGGGCTGCAGGCTCGATACTGCCACTCTGAAGTAGGGATGGGAATCGTTAATTTTTATTGATATCGATACCATTATCCAGTCTCCATAATGATCCGAGTCTTTATCGATAACACTTTAGATACTTTTCTATTATTTTGTTGAAAGAGAACTGGTATAATTTCTTTAATTGCCTATAAGATGATCAGAGCTCAAGAAAGGCCATTTAAACGGGTCATAATTCCATATTTACTATTTATGGATTTGATAACTATTTTTAACTGACGGGACTTTCTACACCGTCCGGTTGTGTGATTAGCCTACTACCGCTACTTTGAATGACTGCTGATGCGCACGGTGCCGACTCCAAACCTGAATGCACATCGTCTTTTTTTTTCTTTTTAACTAGACTGAAGCTGAGTTGAAGGAGTATTTCTTAAAGGTCTCATATTATACACTTTTCTGTCAATATTATATGGTCTTAGAGGTCCCCTTATACATTTTTCTTTAGTTGTTTGCTGAAAAAAACGTTCAGATCATTTATTGTAGTATGCCTCTACCCTGATTTTCAGCTAATCTCACATTGGCCTATTTTTGAAACCGAGCTGCAGCTCCCCTGGTTTTATATACAATATATGAGCTCCCCCTGTTCGGCCATTGGCCTCTGTCCGTCCATACTGTCCATAGCTTGCCGTGCCTGTACACAGTACTGTTACCACAGTTAGGTTTTCCCATGAGAAGAATCAGGGCTGTACGCTTATTTTTTTTGGTGGTAGCACTGGTGCTAGCAAGCAAAAAAATTCAATAGCACAAAAATAAATTTGGTAGCACACAAAGTATGATCAGAAACTTGCATAACCTTAACCCTTGCATTTCGCTCTAATTACCTTTGAGCATGTCATCTTGGTCTCATTTGAGATTCTCAATTAATATTATATCCTAGTGTGTGCAGTAATAATTATGGAAAAATGAATAGGGGTGCACTGATTGCAATTTAGAAAAAAGAATCTAACCTGCCAATTGCAAATTTTGGCTGATTCAGAATTATTATTATTATAATGTCCTTCTGTTAATTAAAACCAAACTTTAAAACATTAAACATAGCCTATTAAATACAGTACAATTTAAAAAAATTAAATTAATTAAATTAAATAGGTTGTTGTGAATGTGTTGGGAGTAGCTTTTCAGTGGCTTATTTAAAACTTTGTTTAAATAGACTAGACTACTGTTGACTGCTCGCTGCAGCTGAATGAGTTGCCTTTCAAGCTAGAAAAAAGCGCTAACTTCCTGTTCTTACCGGCTTCAAAATAAAAGTCAACTCACGTTTGGCTAGTAACAGGCTTTTAATGTGAAGGCGCACAGGAAATGTTCTGTTTGTACACACGCTAACTTAACTGCGGTAATGTGCCGTCTCCTTCCGGTAATTGCTGTAATAGGCCTTTCACACCAAAATGAACCAAGAGTCAGTTCCAGGCTGGTGTTGGGGTCAGTTCAAAACTGGTTCCAGCCTTATCCCAGTTATGAACCGGTTGGTTTCACATCGACCGGAGACAGCCATGGAGCCGGCAAGAGAGCAACGTCATGACGTCACTGTAAACGTGTGTGTACGTCGCCCGACGCCGCTGCTCTTGTGGCTAACGCTAAAGCTACCGCTAGCTTTAAGCACAACAACAGCGGCGAATACGTCTTATTTTTACACGTGTTAGCTCTCGCTTTGCTTTCTTAACCAAACAGGACCCATACAGCGTATTCTCGCCGGTCAATTTGATCGCAACGTTCGGTAATTATGTTATGTTTACGTCTCGTAGTAGCGGTGTTTTTAAACATGGCGGGCATGAGGTTTTAGTTGGTCTGGTTGGTCAGGATAATCCCTCCCCCGGCCGCTGGCGCAAGCGGTTCACTTCAAACCCTGCTCAATCCTGGGGTATGAGTTGAACCGGTTTTTACGGCCCGGAGCAGGCTTTCTGGCAGTGTGAAACCAAAACACTGGCTCTAACTCCGAACTAGCCCAGAACTAGCACCGATTTTGCGGCGGTGTGAAAGGCCTATAAGTGAGGTTTTTATACCTAGAATCGCTGCACGAGCACAGATCCCGAGGACACATATCTTTCACCAGCCAAAGTGGAGGGTGGACTCAATAACTTACTTGCCTAAGACTCATTTACCCGCAGTGTTAATGTAGAGCCCTCTAAGCACTGTTGTGCAGCGCTCCTCTGTGTTTCAAAGACAGCCTCTCCTCATTAGCAAGCTGTCTTACGAGTGCGAATGGATTTGTATTCATCATCGCACGTGATCAATTTCAGTAGCAAATGCGATCAAAACTGTCGCACTGTACAGCCCTGACAGTGGTTGACACTAACGGTTGCCCGCTTGCCCGGGGCAACTGAAAATAATGTTTAGGCAAGTTGAGATTGCTTTTTGGTTGCCCGAACGGGCAAGTGGATTTTAGAGGGTTTGTCTGTAGTCTAGGCTATGTATTCATGTGTTTTACAGTCTGCAAAACGTTTTTTTTCAAGCTAACTCACACAAAATAGATCTGCTATATTCGCAATTGAGCAGCTGCGCGCGGCAGCCAGCAGCATCACGGTCGCTCTTTCGCACTCGATCTCTCTCACACACACACACACACACACACACACACACACACACACACACACACACACACACACACACACAGCCTGTGTGTGCGCAGTTTCGCTGTCTACGTTCCGAAAGCTGGCTCTATCCTACGGACCTGGTTCCGCTATATTCAAAACCCAGAAATCAGTAACATTTGAGCTTATCGATACCGCTATGGAGTCCAGTAGGCTAGGTCACATTATGTAATTTTAAATATCGAGTCGCATCATGGACTGTAAAAGTGTTCTACCTTCGACTGTCTTGAAGAAACTCCTTCAACCCGCTTCGTCTCCCAAAAAAAAAAAAACTTTTGTCTGCTGAGCCGCTGCCGCTGCAGACGGGCTCGGCACCGTCTCATCATTCATTCAATGCAGCGGTGATCAACAAACGAGAGACTCTGTAGCAAGTCCCGCAGTTAAAAAATCGGATAGTTTTTAAATCCATATTAAAATCTGCAGGAGAAGACCTAGTTAGCTATAAAAAAAATCGCTAACGGTTCAAATGTGATGTGTTCAGGTCGGCTCAGTAAAATGATTATTAGGCAAAGGTCAATAAAATTACATCATGATGTGTTCAAATGTAACATCAAGAAAATAAGAAATTTGAGTTTTTCGCAGGAAGCTTGAATAATAGCCTACAGTTTGGGTAAAAAACTTGTTTTCCCAGCAATATAAACTAAATAGTAGGCCTAAATATGGAATTATGACCTGCTTAAAGTCCTTTCCTGAACTCTGCTCATCTTATAAGCAATTAAAGCAATAATACCAGTTCTCTTTAAACAAAATAATAGAAAACTATCGATAAAGATTTGGATTGTGGAGTCTTTATAATGGTATTAATATGAATAGAAATGAATGATCCCCCTCCCTATTACAGTGTAACTGGGCAATAGCTTTAACATGGTGGACTGTAATCATTTTATGGCACACGATCACTTTTTGGCACAATGTGACCGTTTTAAATAAGTAAAATAAGTTAAATTTTTCTGAGGAAGCTAACATTCAGCTTGACTCTGAGCTAGACTGAGTTTTCTGAGCCCCTGGGCCAGGTGCATGGCAAAAAGAGTCCCTTTCACGATGCTGCAGCAGGACCAAGCGCTTGGTGTTGTGTGATGTCATAATATATAGGCTTATATGAATTGTTGTTCGTTTTATGTGGTCAGGATGAGACAAGTAAGCAGTGTTTGCATTTAAGAGATACGGTTCGCTAAAATGTATAATTTAATTAGCCTATACTGTATAGGGGAGAACGGGGTAAGTAGGCACACTTTTTACTCTAGTGAGAATTGCTCATCACCAAAACATCTGTCAATAGCCATTCCTACATTAAATTGAAGCTTAAGGTGTTGGCTAGAAATGTGTGTCTCTCTTTTTTTCCAACTTATTGTAATGAAGAAGTAATTTACCATCAAAGACACTCTGACACATTGTGACAACCAACCCCATCAAGGGGTTGGTTGTCACACACTATGGGGTTGTTTGTCACAATGTTATCTTAATGGGAAAAATCTTAAAAAGAAGGCAAGGAGGCAGAACCAAATTTGAATGTTTAATTGCATTGTCAAGTTGACAAATAGGCCTACATAACGTTCTGTTGCCTTGGCAGCTGGTCTAGTTTGGGATGCACTGGGTTGTTTTGATTTTGTTGCCCTTTTTTCTTTTGCTTGCTAGCTGCCTTTTCCTGCTCTATTCTTTCCTTCTCTGGGGTGTCAGTGAGGATACAGCTTGACAATTTCTTTCGTTATTGGGTTCCTTTTCTGGCTGCAGCCTTGAGATAACATGTGACAACCAACCCCCCAAAAAATTTGACGACCAACCCCAACTTGAATTTCTTGCTAGCATCAAGGCCAACAACCATCTGACAACTAATTAGCTTGCTAACCACAATCTAAACTATAGTTTACCCTTCACACTTTCTGAGGGTAACAAGTGTTTTGTTATAAACCCATTGTGTAAAAGCCTAGAAGAAAAATACTGAGAAGCAAAATATTTTGAATTTGACATGAAAAACACAAAACATCCTCTCACCTGAAATGCAGCAGTCTAACTCCAAGGAAGTCTATGTATGTGACCTCTGATCCCAATTCTGGACCTTTTTTATATCAACATTTCAGAGCTAGCGCGCTCTGGTGGCGAGATATAACGAATGTGACATCCAACCCATGTGACAAATTACCCCGTTCTCCCCTATATCATTGTTTAACATTTTTTTTTTTTTTGGGCAAGTGAACACAACATTCGGGCAAGTAAAACATTACCTGTACTTGCCCTATGGGCAAGTGCATTTGAAACCTTAGTGTCAACCCCTGCCTGAGAAGAACCATGTCTAGTGCTAGTAACGCAGGAGCTCAGCCGCACTTTGAACAGTCTGACATGACCGATCCTTGTCTACATGAAAGACTATGTTCATACAGATGCACTGACAGCCACAAGCTAATGGAAACGGCATGTTCACAATAAAAATGCAGCAAAAGATGGAGGCTACTGCGAAGCTACTCGGGGGCTAAAGGTTAAAAATAACACTAAAATCAGTGAAAAGAAATTGCTTCAAAGTTAGACTTGTACTCTATTAACTTTAGGGATGGGGATCGTTAATATTTATTGATATCGATACCTTTATCGATACGCCTTATCGATCTGGGTCTTTATCGATACCACTATCGATACTTTTCTATTATTATTATTATATATTTTGAAGAAAATATTATTTTTTGTTTAAAAAAATAAAGTGTATAGGGGAGAGTGGCCTAAGTTGTGCATTTTGGAAGTTGTGCCACAGCTCTCACTGTGTGGAACACAGTGCGGAGGTTCTAGTGTTAACCATGTCGAACATACTACCATAGCCTATACTGATTTAAAAAAAGATATAGAAAATATAGAAACAGTGGAGTAGATGAAGATTGTTTACAGCAATTATTTTCATCATGAATGACTTGTGGCAGTTCCATGCGCAACAGGGATGTGACTCGTGTCCGTTTTACGCATGGTGCTTTACGGAAGGAAATGTGGGGGTTTGTATCTCTGGCGATGCCACAGCGATCGCAGGGACTTTCACTTGTGTCATTAAACTTATACATCTGACTGTATTTCATATCACAGGGACACAGCGATGACTGTATTTAATAACAAACTGATAAAAATTATCCGACTGTAGGCTATAGTGTATCACGTATAAAGTATTTTCATATTGAGGGACATCGCATCCATTCAGTTAATGCTGATTGTCAAGTCAGTTATATGACTAAAAAGGAGGCTACTTGTTCATATAGTTTGAACACTTTGTGAATCAGAGTTAATGGTATTCTGCTAAAATATATAATAGCCTAAGCCTACTTTAAATATACGTGATATACACTAGACAGTTGGATCGTTTTGAACAGTTTGTTATTAAATACAGTCATCACTGTGTCCGTTTTATATGAAATACAGTCAGATTTATTAGTTAAATGACACGAGCGAGAGCTGAAACATCCCTACGGTAGAGCTAAGAAGGCTCTGAGGGCGCTCCAGACCAACCTTACCAACGTATGACGTACGAAAGAGATTCGTAGCAAAGAACGTTTCGGGAAACAGGCGAAACGTAGTAGGAACTCTACGTAGGGGTTACGAATGACGTAGC
Organism: Hyperoplus lanceolatus; assembly: GCA_026929865.2. Classification (NCBI taxonomy): domain Eukaryota; kingdom Metazoa; phylum Chordata; class Actinopteri; order Uranoscopiformes; family Ammodytidae; genus Hyperoplus; species Hyperoplus lanceolatus. The sequence goes on from CM049398.1 coordinate 35,435,454, forward strand.
GTTAAGAAGGCTCTACGAAGGCTTTGGGAAACCGGCCCCTGGCCATTAAGTATCTATTGGCGCTTTTCCACCGCACATGTAGCTCGACTCGACTCAACTCGACTCGACTCAACTTGGTTTGGTAGCAGCACGGGTCGTTTTCCACCGCAAATAGTACCTGCTGAACGTGGGCGGGGTCGTCGTAAGGGGCTGAAAGCCTACTCCGGAGCAAAGTAGCAAAGCAGAAATTACGAGCAGTTGTTGCACTATTAACTGAACCAACCGCCAAAAAACACGGATGATTTTTTTTTAAGAAATACCCCCTTGTATCTGTTTGCTAAAACAAGTAGAAGAATATTGCTACGGGCCATTAAAAGGGATGGTTGTTGTCCCGATGTGTGACTCTGCCACACAGTCAGCTGTAGGGATATTCACGTACATCCCTATGCACGTAAACACGGGCATGATAAAGTTGACTGTTTAGTGCTTGTTTCAGGATACGTGTTTTCAAATGCAAGCCGTGTCTCGGCCTGAATATTTTATTGAGGTAATCAATTCAGTCCGAGGCTTGTAATGTAATCGCCGCTATCATGTCTGTCCCAGCTGGCTACTATTTAGCCTAGCTGCTAGCTGCCCTACCAGTCTCCTCTCGTATGTAAGTAACTTCCCCAACAACCAACACTGGGTGAGCTTAGCGAATATATGGAAAATAAATTCGGATCTGTGATGCAAATCAAATGAAAGAGAGCCAGAGAAGGCTGCACGCGGCGGAAATACACTCAAAAGTCCCGGAGAGTTGGGGAGAATGAAGAATGAAGAATGAAGCCGGTAGTCTCTGGCCACTGATTGGCCAGACAATAGTCTCTGGCCAACCAGTGGCCGGCCGTCTGCCGACGTCACCTTTAGCACGGCTCAGCTCGCTTGGACCCTAGAGGAGGCGATAAAAAGAGCCGCTAGTGGTACCAGGTACCATGAAATTGCGGTGGAAAAGCCAAAAAGTCGAGTCGAGTCGAGTCGAGCTGATACCATGCGGTGGAAAAGCGCCATATGTGTGCCTGCCACCAGTTCCCCTTCGGAAAGGGTATTCAGTACCAGTGGGAATAATGTTACATGCCAGCGGGCATCTCTCAAGCCTGAAACTGTGGATAGGCTTGTGTTTTTGGCACAGAACCTGTAGCTCATTTCATATGTTGCCACACACCTCTGACATGACCAGTGTTTCCCCCAGCGCTTTATAGTTAAGGCGGCCGCCTTAGCAAAACCAGCCCCCCGCCTTGACTACTGACCGACCAAAAAAAAAAAAAATTAAATCTTTAATTTTTTTATTTTTAGTGCTGCACAATTAATGTACTAGCAAGCGCGATGTGTGATTTTTCATGGTCAGAAATGCGCGAAAGGCCGTGATTTGGGGTAAATAAATGTGCACATATGTCTCCAAGCGTTTCTCTCTGCTCAGACTATCAGCTGCTCTGTGTCGGGGGCTCTGCGCGCGACCGTGCCGCGCTGCGCGTGACTACGGCATGTACGCGGGAGAGTAAACGAGCAGCAGCAAACCGACATTTAACCGGTGGCGATAATAAACGCAGTTCTATGGGGATATTTAGCTGAACAGAAAGAAGTGCTCTGCAAAGCTAGACTAGTTTAAGACTCCACATCACCGTGGCAACACAACTTATCATACAGCGCAGAGAAAAGTCTGATGCATGCATGAGAGTGATGGCCCAGGCACCTTTCAGTAAGTTTACAGAAGTGCACACTGTAACTGTCTTTGAAATGCATTAGTCATTTTAAGGGAAAAACACATTGTATTATTATAATAATTGAATTATTTTTCAAACAGCATGCTTGTGTAGGCAGACAAGATTTTTCTGAATTTTAAATGCTGCTTTATTTTTATGTTTTAAATTTGGAAATACATGTTCCAAAACAACCAATAACCTCTGCATTTAAAAAGAAATCAAGCAAGTAGGCTAATAATAACCATATATGAATTAATTGCATCACAGTATGCCTATTGTCCACAATAATCTCACAACAGTCCCCCATCCAAAAAGGAACTTTAAAAAGCACTTTGATGTGCATACACATGTTAAGTGTATGGTCCATTATTTTTAGTGTGTCTGCATGGTATTGCACCAAAACAGTAGAATTTCTTTAATTGTATTTTTTTGTCTGCATGTTTGCACAAAATGTGCACATAGCAAACAAAATTGCACAACTGTAAGGTCAGTGTCATTCAAATAAACAGAACTATTTCTTTAGTGCGCATTGGCATCTTTGAGCAAAATACCCCCAAAATTTTCGCCGAGGCGCGTTGCGCCGCGCCTCCTGTACGGCTAGACAGTGACCACCTTGACTAAGACATTTCCTGGGGGAAACACTGATGACTGTTCTTGTCCTGTAAGTGTTTGTTTTACAGTGACAATTCTGACCTTAGCTTCTTTTCTTCACATATTATTTGACAATGTTTTGGATTTAATGTTGTAATGAACAATGCAAACAAGATGCACTTTAATTAAGTTTTTCTTCTGTCAGGTGTTGCTGAGAGGACTGTTTTGGTGGCTTTGAGTTCTCTTTTCTTTACCAGTCATAACAAACATGATGGAAAAAAGGGGCACTTTGATTTCGTTTTGTATTATGATCATAATTTCTTGTCAGTGTTTTGAATGCACATTTGTTTGGCTTTGAGCTCTGTTTTTGCTCGAAAATAATTACCGGTTTGAATAAATGCTGTGTGTTGGTAAATCTAACTTGCTGTAATTTTGCTTTTCTTATGTGCAAGTTCTAAATTGTTCCAATAGAAAGCACTAATGAGTTTAAATAATATGTTGTTTCATGTAATCTACATGCAGACTTATGTTTCAGGAATACTAGAATTATTACTGACGTAACATTATGCCAGACATGGTTGAATCGAGCATTTATGATGTGCTCTAAACGAGACTCAAAATATATCGAGATATATATCGTGTATCGAGATATAGTAAAAAAATATCGAGATATTCTTTTTTGCCCATATCGCCCAGCCCTACTGACACCTTGTAGTACTTTAACAATACAAAACATGGGGCGACTGTGGCTCAGGTGGTAGCTCAGGCGGTAGAGCGGGTCGGCCAATGATCGAAGGGTTGATCGAAGGGTCGGCGGTTCGATTCCCGCCCTGTCACTTGTGTCATGGTTGTTGCGTCCTAGGGCTGCACTTCACCCTAGGGCTGGGTATCGTCAAGGACTTTGCGATACGTATCACGATACACTGGTCACGATTAGGGGTGGGAATCTCTTGGCACCTTTCGATTTGATTCCGAGGTCAATGATTCGATTCAAAATCGATTCTCAATGCATCTCAATGCAATTTTTTGTGTGATTTTCAAAAAATGATTTATATACACATCTGAGTTTGCTACACTTCCTACTTTTGTGATGATCATTAGATACAATCAACAGATGAATTACCTTCTCTAATATTGTATTAGAGAATATGCTGTTCTTGTCACAAATATGACTTTCTACGACCGGTGCAATAATCAATGCAGCTTGCATTTCAACACAACATGGAAGTACTATGTAAAAACTAAACCGATTCAGTTTAATTTTCTTTCTACTCTTGTGAATCATGTTTCTATTGGATTTCTATTCTATTATTTTCTATGTCATTTTAGCACATTGTGCAAAAAGTATGGCTTGGAATTCAGCTCTCATACAAAAACGTAAACAGACACAAAGCCAGTGCAGGTCATATGGGTTTGCTGCTCTCTGCCCTTTTGTCGCCACTTTTAACAACTCACACTTGTGTGGTGTGCATGCGCTGTGGCGCAGGAAATACTAATATTAAATACTTTTTTTAATTTTTATAAATCGATTATTAAAGCTCCCATATTATACACTTTTTGATTCTATTATACACCATATTATATGTTCTTAGTATTCCCTAATACGTTTTTCTTTAATTGTTTGCTGAAAAAAACTTTCAGATAATTTATTGTACTATGCTGATGTTCAGCTAATCTCACAATGGCCTATTTTTAAAAAAATAGTAAATATACAATATTTGAGCTGCCCCCGCTCCCTGTCCAGAAGCGAAGCCAGATACGCCTCGCCCTCTGTCTGTTTGTAAACAATGATGACGTATTTGCCTGGCCCGTTAGCGCAGTTAGCCTACCCATGAGAAGAACCAAGTCTAGTGCTGGTAACGCACTTTGAACAGTTTGACATGACCTATTCTTGTCTACATGAAAGACTATGTTGAATACAGATGCACTGACTTGCCGTTTCCAAGCTAATGGAAACAGCATGTTCACAATAAAAATGCTGCAAAAGATGGTGGCTACTGCGAAGCTAGCTCGGGAGCTATCGGCTAAAAATACCACTAAAATCAGTGAAAAAATTATCTTCAAAGTTGACTTCTACACTGTTAAGTTCCAATCCTTTGTCCTGTTAAAAACGAGTCATTTCCAGACTGGTGTGGGTAATAGAATTATGTTTTTATGAGCAAAAGCTGAATGCTTGTCTCGAAGCTAGCTCGGAAGCTACCGGCTAAAAATACCACTAAAATCAGTGAAAAAATATCTTCAAAGTTAACTTCTACACTATTAAGTTCCAATCCTTTGTCCTGTTAAAAACGAGGCATTTCCAGACTGGTGTGGGTAATAGAATTATGTTTTTATGAGCAAAAGCTGAATGCTTGTCCTTAAGCTAATAGCTATACACAAGTCAGGCAAAAATACCAATAAAAACATTTCTTTCAGTTTCACTGTTTGAAAAAACCCACAAGTAACTTCCTATCCGTTGTGTTATTAAAAACGAGGCATAGACTGCTGTGGTTAAGATAAATTAGTGGAGTATGAGCAAAAGCATTCTGTGTTGGTGTATGTAACATTCAGTCTGTACTATGGGCATCTTGTCGCTTAGCGGGGAAAGCAACATGGCTGTCGCTCGGAAAATTGTCCATCGGATCTCGGGTCCGTGGACCAATAAGAAATGGGGGGTGGGGTTATCATTGACTACTGCACGGTGGAAGTTTCTGGCTACTAATGTGGGGGGAAGCATGGACATATTAAGAAAATACGGGGATATGGCTGTGCCGACTATTAAGTAATAGTCGGCGAGAATTCTGACTGGAGTATATTGGGGGGGAGGGGTGGGGGTTTCAGAAAGGGGGAGAGTGAGAAAAGGAGAGATTGTTATTTTTTTGATATTTTGGCAGTCTCTAGGCACACCGTGGACCCATGGATATGTTGGAACACATTTAAAAAGTGCATTTAGCATAATATGTAAATCGTTCAAGAGAGAATCGCGATTAATCGGAAAATTGATTATTTTTCCCACCCCTAGTCACGATGCGATATATCACGATATATTGCGTATCTTGATATATCACGATATATTGCGATATTCCATGAACAAGTTGCCTTGTCAAACATAATAGCAGAAATATTGATAATTGCACAGACAAATGAAGTCAAAACTATTTAATTCACAACATCCTTTACTATTTTTCTTCCTTTAATTTTTTTTTTGGTTTTGGCACGATCAAACACTGCTGCAGCTGCCATGACATCAAAATAACAAATGCAAGTCACTCTTGTACTTACTGTACACTGAATATGAAAACACATCAGTGTGCTTTTGTGACACAGTGAATCTTAAGTATTCAAAATTGATCTAACTTCAATAGTCAGTATCCTAGAGGCACATGCCTCACAGCAGACATGGGTTTGAATCTGACCCGTGGTTGTTCTCTGCATTTTATTCCCTCTCTGCCCCATATGTCTCTCTGCACTGTCAATAAAGCCTTGAAAAGCAAAAAAAAAAACAAACATAAAAAATAATCGATTTTTAGTTATAAAAATCGATACTGATATCGCGAAACTAAGTATTGCGATATGTCGCAATATTGATTTTTTTGACCCACCTTGCCTCGTGTGAATGTCGATAGTTTGCCTGTTATCGAATGTGTGTGTGAATGGTAACGTGTAAATGGTAACAGGTCTCCCTTGAAAAAGAGTCTCAATGGGATTTACTTGTATTATAAAGGTAAAAATAAAAACACAAATGCTCATACATGGAGATTTCACCCCATTACTGCAGTTGAAGAGACACAGTTGATGGTTGCAGTATTCCCCCTATTAACACCAGCATTGAATCACCCCATAACAAATTCCAGCTCAGTGCATTTTGATTACAGGCTAGACATCAGCAAATATTTTTGTTTCAATTCCAGACAACAATTCACTTAAAACACACCCGTTGCAAAATGGGACAAATACTCTACCTTTGTAGTTACAGCTTGTGCACCTTATTAATTAGAGAATCGGTGACCTATAGCTGTATTAGTGTTATATTAATAATAATAATAATAACTTTATTTACAACCCCAATTCCGAAAAAGTTGTGATGTTATGTAAAACGAATATAGAACAGAATGTGATAATTTAATAATTTTTCAAGTTGAAATCAATACCAAGGCAATATATATTATCTTTTACCCATACGCATAGGTCAGAGTTTGCGTGGAGGACCGCACATCTTCCCGTCAAGTTTGCTTTGGATAAATCACAAAGGTTGTGTACTGGGTGGCGTACGCCCTCTAATGTGCGTACTCAGCGTTGATATATGAGGCCCCAGGAGTTGTATTTCAAACAAGAATGGGAAATAATTTAGCTTTCAAAATATAAACAATTATTGTCCTCAGTTCCCAACACTCAGTGTTGTTAAAGAAAGGGTGACGTAAAGCTATGGTAAACATGCTCCTGTCACCGCTTTGCAGGCACACCATTTCAAATGTTTTTATATTTACAAAAAACAATAAAGTTTAAACAAATAAATATATTTTTTTAGGAAATGATCACATTATGTTTTATTTACCTTTTACATAACCTCCCAACTTTTTGGGAGTAGAGGTTGTATATAGCACCTTTCAAAACAAAGTTACATAGTGCGTAACAAATAGGTAAAATCTAATACAACGGTAAAAACATGGTAAAATACAAGCCAACAGTCAATAAAAGTGAGTCTTAAGAAGAGACTTAAAAGAGGGTACCGATTGTGCCTGAGTGAGATCTCCAGGGTGGAGAGTTCCACAATTTGATGCCTGAACTGTGAATGCTCGGTCAACTTTTTTGTGACCGGTAAAGATTTTGGAACCCCAAGTAGGTTTCTGCCGGAAGATGTGTTTATGGATTATCCGTGCTCATCTCATCTCTTCATTTGTGTTTGTCTTTCAGCTTTACCAGCAGGGCCGGCTCTGCCAGCTGGGAGGAGAGTTCTGTGAGCTGGAAGTGTTTGCTAAAGTACTGAGGGCTTCAGACAAAAGGTAAAACACATAATGGGACTGAACTGGGCCCTGACACCTGACACCATTATTGATGTTCTTTATAATGTAATATTTGTGGTGTATATTTGTGCCTTCAGGGCTGTACATTGTGACAGTTTTGATCGCATTTGCTTTTAAAATGTATCACGTGCGATGATGAATACAAGTCTACTCGCACTAGTGCGACAGGTTGCTAATGAGGAGATACTATCTCATTTAGACACAGAGAGGAGTGATGCACAACACTGCTTAGAAGGCTCTACATTAACACTCTCCAAAAGCGGGTAAATGTATTCTTAGGCAAGTAAGTATTGAGTCCACGCGCCACTTTGGCAGGTGAAAGATGTGTGGTCAGGATCTATGCTCGTGCGGCGATTCTAGAGTCTAATAAACTTCACCAACGGTAAAAAACGGAAGGACACGGCTCTTTTTTACATTAAACGCAGTTAAGTTGCAGCATGTGCAAACATACCATTTCATATGCGCCTTCACATTAAAAGCATGTTAACAGCCAAACGTGAGTTCACCTTTATTTTGAAGCAGATAAGAACAGGAAGTTAGCACTCACAGCCCCACAGTGCTCTAGCTTGGTCCTTCAGCTGAAAAAAAAAAATCATAACCTATTTAATTTATCCTAAATTGTACAAACGTGTATACTAGTTAATAGGATATGTCCAATGGTTTAAAGTTTGGTTTTAATTAAAAGGGAATGTTATAAAAAATATTGTTATTATTAAATATCAAATAATGGAAATAATTCTGAATCAGCAAAAATTGCTATTGGCAGGTTAAATCTTTTGTCTAAATTGCAATAATTGCACACTTATTAATTTTTCTACAATTATTACTGCACAATAGGATATAATATTGATTGAGAATCTCAGATGAGACCAATATGACATGCTGAAAGACAATTAGAGCGAAAGGCAAGGGTTAAGGTTATGCAAGTTTTCGATCATACTTTGTGTGCTACAAAAAAAATTGTGCTACTGAATTTTTTTGCTTGCTAGCACCAGTGCTACCACCTTAAAAAATAAGCGTACAGCCTAGGGATGTCCATGGTTAACCGTTAAGAAGATCTTTAACCGGTTAATACTAAAGGTTAAACGGTTAAAAAATAATAATAATAATAATAATTATAATTTCTCTGAAATCCGGACTCTTATTTTGATATCGCTAAACCGGATATAAGAATGCCAACTGTCGGTAGAATGAAACGAGTAGTGTAGGCTACGCTCAACTTTATAATAGGTCCATGGTACGCTCCCAGAAAGATAGCCAGTCACAACTTGTGGTCACAACACTCCCCTGCCATGTGTTTGTATAATTTAATTAACAGCGTGGGCTCCCGCTAGCTTAACATAGCGCTAGCATTAGCCTTCTTGAGGTGGATGCTGTCCTGCATCTAGCACCGTCTCAGTGAGTGTGAGAGAGTGACAGACAGGCAGTGAGTGCCCCTGCACAGACACAGGTCTGCCATGCTTGTGTGCGAGGATCAATAGCGAAAATCCGTCTTAAAGAGGACCTATTATGCTACTTTTCTGGTCTTAATTTCTTGTTTTACACTGCTATAGAGCAACCTGACACGAATCACATCACAAAAAACTATGTAGATTTTCGGGAAGCTCTTTCTCTTATTTTGGCGATCCAGCACATCCTGTCAACACTTGAGTGTGTGTGCTTCGGCTCCCTCCGCCTGTGCTTCGGCCATCTCCGCTCCCCTCCCCCCCCTCCTGCAAACCCCACTCCGTTGTGATTGGTTCCCTTCCTTCCGGAACACTTTCAGTGGCGGGAAGCGCGAGCATGGACCTATAAGGGGGCGAGGCAGACGCGAACAGGGAAGTGACAGCCTTGCCATACATGGAAACATCCGCGTGGAGACGTCACAAAGTTTTATGCGACGTCACAAATTATGAAAGGGTAGACCGCTTTGAAGACGTGACTTCTCGACTGGCTAGAATAGTGTTTAGTGCTCTGCACAGACACCCCAGACGGTCAGCAGGGAATATGTCGAAATGATAATTTGATAATTTAGTATGGTTAAGCATGACTATGAATCATCATAACAACGTTTATAGGTCATAAAAGTCAAAAAGCATCATAGGTCCTCTTTAAACAAAAGCGTTAAGTATCGTTATGCAGTACTGATAACATCGGAACTTATCAATATTACGGTCTTTCAAAATGTTGCCCCGTGCTCAGCACTACTTAGCATCGGGTTTCGGTAGGCTACCCATCCCCTAAGCCTGTGTGTTTGTAAATGTCCCTTTTCAGTCACTTATTGCTCTTTCTGCTCCTACATTCGCATACTAGACCTCTTCTCACAACAGACAAAGGTGCCGTGTGAATGTCAAAATGTAGGCATTTAAATTGGCTACTGGTCCTTGAATAGTTTTTAAATTGATATGCCGGTCCTTGGAACAAAAAAGGTTGGGAGCCCTGCTATAATGCTTCATGTATTTCACTATAAATACGCTACATTAAATCTTAACGGTTAACCGGTTAATAACCGTTAATTCTGGTGGTTAACCGGTTAAAGAAAAAATTCTAATTGGCCATCCCTAGTACAGCCCTAACCTTTTACCTGCATAGTTAGTCTTCATAAGAATACAATAGCAGTAGTCTTCAGCATTGTCCTTCACTGATAAGCTGGGGCGTTTGTGGGGACTGTTAGTACTATTGTAGTAGGCTTAAATATAAGCACCAATATTCCTCTCTCATAGTCCATTCTGTGTGGTTCCCTCTGTAGACACCTCCTGCACCACTGCTTCCAGGCCCTGATGGACCACGGTGTCAAAGTGGCCTCGGTTCTAGCTAACTCCTTCAGCCGCCGCTGCTCCTACATCGCCGAGTCTGACGCCCACGTTAAAGAGAAGGCCATCCAGTTCGGCTTCGTACTGGGTAAGTGGATTGGGGAAACTAATAGCACAAGCTGCAGCACACCTCCAAAGAACTAGACTGGAACTCTTATCAAAAACCAACTGGGCAATTAAAAGGTGCTAGAATGGAAATACAAATCATCAGGAGACACTAAGGAAGGATAAAGAAATTAGAGGAAGGTTAGATAATGTATTATCAACAGAATTGGATACTTGATAAAAGTTCTTCTGGCAGCCAGCAAGCAAACCATAACAAGGTCATGGTACAAAGCAGATCCACAGACGAAGGAACAATGGTTGGGGTTAATTGAGGAAATATTTAACATGAAAAGATTCACACACATATTGACGCTCCAGGAGGGGAGAGGGAGCTTCAAGTCCAACCATCGGTTTTTTTTTTTTTTTTTTTTTTCAGTCAGTGTACATTATAATAAAAGAGAAAATAAGAGTATTGCATGGTTGGGGGTAGGGCTGGCCCGAATGCCATTTTTCAGCCTTCGAATATTCGTTGGTTTTTCCGAGTGAATATTCGTTCCAGAAAAACACACCATTAAAAAAAATTAAAAATAAAAAAAATGTTAATAATCCCTATATACTCCCTGGAACCGATTTTGACAGTATCTGCATATTTTGTTGAAGATTTACGCGCTCGGAGGTGAAGTAATGGATGCGCTATGACACTTAGTGATGTAATATCCTCCTAAATGAGCAATTATTTGATGACATTATATTGCAGTACTAGTTTCTATCCAAATAAAAATTATTTGATGACATTATATTGAAGTACTAGCTATCTTGCAAATATATGTTGATATATATATATATAAAAAAAAAAATATATATATATATAAAAACGAAACTCTGAATACAAATTTAAGCTCCGAATACTAATTTTCCGAACGAGTATTCGAATATTCGAATAATTCGGGCCAGCCCTAGTTGGGGGAGGAGCTTATTTTCATGCGGCCCATAGGCAGATTTCCCTGTCCACACAGTGCAAGCGGCGAACAAGATTGTCTCTCTGCAAAAATTTTCTGGATATCAATCATAGGCTCATACTTATCTTTAGACCATATACTACTAAAATGGAAGTTTTCTCATTTCAAAACGCCACCTCAAGCGTTTTATTAGCCCAACGGCTTTTAACGGCTTTCAGTTTGTTTTCGCCAGGCTAGATGCTACAGAACGAGAATGATTCTACACCCGCCTCCAGTCCGCTACGCTTGCCGCCCTCTTTCTTGATAGGTCCATAATGCTGCTACGTCCATGCTACGTCATGCTTCCGGGCCGCATGGAATTTCCGGATTATGCTTCCTTGTTGCTTCTCTGCGCCAATGAGCAGCTTTCATAGGAATGAATGGGCGCCGTGTTTCAATCCGGTGTCCATTTCTTTATATGTCCATGATGAAGAGTGGTGAAAACTATTACTGCTGTAATAAAGATAGGTCGCCTTGGAAACAATTAAGCCCCTGTAGACCGCGAGCATCTCGTCTTTTTTACTTGCACGAATCACCATTCTCTGCAGCCGTCACCGGCTCTGTGTTGTTTCTCTCTTACGGGCTCGCCGAGACTCCGGCACGCTCGCGCTTCAGCTGCGCTCCAACTCCCGGTTTCACTCGTAAACTGATTTTTTTTAAATATATCCAACCTGGAGGTTGTTTATTTTAAGCTCTGTTTTCGGCGGTCTAAAAGTCTGTTTTCAACTGTTTTCGGGTGGACAGTTGGTCAAATATCTCACTCCAATGCACTTTTCTGATTGACAAATAGTATCACGAATAGTCGAATCTCTGGTTTGAACAGGCAGATCCGATTCGACTGAGAAAATTCCGAGTCGGGACCGCCCTAGATTACTATCATTATAGTTTTACTACATGCTGGCTTTTTTCATGCTACATTTTTGGCGATTTTACTCAACTTTATGGAAATGTTATCTGTATTAGGCCTTTCACACTGCCGCAAAATCGTAGCTAGTTCCGGGCTAGTTCGGAGCTAGAGCCAATGTTTTAGTTTCACAATGCCAGAGAACCGGCTCCGGGCTGTAAAAACCGGTTCAACTCAAACCCCAGGATTGAGCAGGGTTTGAGGTAAGAACTGCTTGCGGCTGGGGGAGGGATTATCCTGACCAACCAGACCAACTCAAACCTCATGCCGGCCATATTTAAAAACACCGCTACTACGAGACGTAAACATAACATAATTACCGAACGTAACGATCAAATTGACCGGCGAAAATACGCTGTATGGGTCCTGTTTGCAAAGTAGGGTGACCAGATCCCAATTCACCAGATGTGGGACAAAGACTACGTTTGTGCGGGACAATGTGCCGTTTTTTTTTTTAGCAAAATAAACTTGTCACCACCGGTAATGCCAGAGACACGGCTTTCTATATTGAAAAACACTATCTTTAGATCAGCGCGCAGCAGTTAAGTTACAAATTTTAAGCATTATTTATTAGAATTTCACTGGACAAACGTGAGTTGGCTTTTATTTTGAAGTAACATGAAAGTAAACGCTGAAGCAGGCAGCACCTTCACAGCATGGACATATAAACACAGAGCCCACTGAGCCGAGCAGCGCGACAAACGGAGACACACACACACACACACACACACACACACACACACACACACACACACACACACACACACACACACACACGCACAGATAAAGTGAGAGCCAACGCGTGTAAAAAAATAAGACGTATTCGCCGCTGTTGCTGTGCTTAAAGCTAGCGCTAACTTTAGCGTTAGCCACGAGAGCAGCGGCGTCGGGCGACGTACACACACGTTGACAGTGACGTCATAACGTTTGCTCTCTTGCCGGCTCCATGGCTGGCTCTGGTCGTTGTGAAACCAACCGGTTCATAACTGGGATAAGGCTGTAACCAGTTTCTGAAGTGGCCCCAGCACCAGCCCGGAACTGGCTCATGGTTCTTTTTGGTGTGAAAGGCCTATATGTGGTTTTTGTATGTTAACAAGTGGGTCGGTGGTCAAGGCGGGGGGCTGGGGTTGTCTAGGCGGCAGCCTTAGCCATAGAGTGCTGCGGAAACACTGCCTTTGTATCAACATGAATCTATGTCAAAAAGGATTTACAAAATATAACATTCTGTTTTATATACGTTTTACATAGCGTCACAACTATGTGGGTTATTCAACAAACCCTGGTTCTTTAATCAGCAGTTAGCACAGATTACTCTTTGCTTTGGAGACAGTTGGAGTCATGATATTTCCTTTGCTTGTAGGCGGCTTCCTGTCTGATGCGGGCTGGTATGGAGATGCAGAGAAAGTCTTTCTTTCGTGCCTGCAGCTGTGCACGCTCCACAGTGAGGTCCTCCACTGCTTCAGGGCTGTGGAATGCTGTGTCAGGTCAGTCTGCAAACCTCTTTATTTATTTGTTTGTTTCAGGACAATGCACATTAATGAACATGTACAGCAGTACACGTAAAAATGCCAGATTGTAGCCCGGGGGCTAATTTCCACCTGTAGTGGCAGGTTGATGTTACAATACAAATTACAAAGATATACAATAGAAACATTTGCTATATACAAATACGGAGAAACAGAAAGAAAGAAAAGTAAAACAGGTTAATTAATTAGTATGATTAGTAGGTTAAACAAATATACAATTATATACATTTATTCACTCACACACTGTATTGTTACGGGCACGTTTAGGGTCCTCTCCTTTTCTTTTGCTTCTTTACGTTAAGTTGCAGTGGCGGCAGTCTGAATAGCGGTTTTTAGCTGCTGGGGTATGACAGTATACTTCTATTGACCTGAAACCCTACATTATGTAAGTTTGTTAGACTATTACTAATTATCTTGTAGGGGTGTGCACATGTACACGGTTAGTAAATCATAACCGTTTAGGAAAAATCAATAAACAAACCTGTTTTTTTTAAGTTTGGAAAATTACTTCATTTATTTCCAGGAGTGGGGGCGATATGCGCTATTGTAGGCTACTAACTCAGATATCACAACACATTGTGTTTGTTTTAGTGCTGTCAGTTTAATGCGTTATTAACGGCATTAACGCAAACTCATTTTAACAGCGTTTTTTATCGCACGATTAACGTTCTTCATGGCCTAGCAAACGTTGTGGTTTTTTCACATGCTGTTGCACCAACTAGTAATGTTAGAACAACTGAAACACCACAAACTATTCATATGGCTCGCAATTAAGTTACTGTTAATTCAAACAGAATATGTCCTACAGCGTAACTTCACATTAAAATAATTTAACTGGCAAAACGGCTAAACGTCAAGTCAATTTTCACTTTTATTTTGAAGCAGAAACCGGAACGTAGCACTTCCTAGCTCAGCTGCGCGACCTTCACTAGTAGCGTCTTCCGTGTTGTGACACTGGGACTTCGCGGAAAAAGAACAGTAAAGAAAGCTTGTCATTTGCAAAAGTCCTACTTATAACCCTGCGCCCCCACCAAAACCTCTATGAATGTTAGTGGCAGCCGCTAGTAATTCATTTTCACTTTAATTTTCGCTACGAAGGGCGACTGAAGCCCCGGCTGCAGCAGCACCATGGCGACCACCAGCACACTAGCGTATAGTGTGTCCACTCCACACATAGTCTGAAATAAGCCGTGGATGAAAGACTCCCAAAACATTTAGGCCTACAACAACCTGTTTAATTTAGCCTTAATACTATTTTTTTTATATAACCCATGTTATTTTTTTGGTTTGGTTTTTAAATAGGTAAAAGGAAGTTCCAATTATGTTTGTGTATGCTGTTCTAGGGGTAGGGGGATCTACATTGTGAGCTATTTGCACTGAAGTCTTTCTCACTGCACACTGTCACTCCAACAGAATCGCAAAAAAAAAAAAATTACGTCGACCCTCCCCCCCATATTAAACGGTTAAACTTGTACACGAACAAATTAGAGCGGTGTAACTTTTTAGACATTTTTGTAACCGTTCACACCCCTATAATATCTTGTTGTTCTACACAGGCTGCTTCATGTCCGCAACGGCAACTGTAAGTACCACCTTGGGGAGGAGACTTTCAAGCTTGCTCAGTCTTACATGGACAAACTAGCCAAACATGGCCACCAGGCCAACAAGGCAGCGCTGTACGGCGAGCTGTGTGCCTTGCTCTTCGCCAAAAGCCACTACGATGAGGTATGTATCTCATAAAATAATATTACTCTCTTATACATGTAGACAATAGAGGAAAGTGCTTTAAGGTCTAATTATTAAGTGTGTTATACAGCTTTGCAGAGTCGTTGGGAAATACTCCAGACATACATGGATGAAGTTAAGTTCAATCTTTTTCCTGTCTTTCCCAGGCATACAGGTGGTGTATAGAGGCTATGAAGGAAATTACTCCAGGCCTGCCTGTCAAAGTAGTGGTTGATGTCCTCCGGCAAGCCTCCAAGGTGAACCATGTTTGTTTATATTACAAGATTTCCTTGAATTATCGGGGATACAGTGTCTTTTCCAGAACCGAAATGAAAGTAAAATCTCTGGATCAGTTATAAAGTGTGTTGTTTGTCTTGTCTCCGTGCTGCAGGCGTGCGTGGTGAAGAGAGAGTTCAGGAAAGCTGAGCAGCTAATCAAACATGCAGTGTTTCTAGCAAGGTAAAGCCAGTGTCTTAGAAGGACTCCCACTTAAGCCATATTCCTTTTTGTTATCATGTCTCTCACTCAAACGTTTTTGTGTCTTCCAGAGAACACTTTGGACACAAGCATCCCAAGTACTCCGACACGCTGCTAGATTATGGATTTTACTTATTAAATGTAGACAACATATGCCAATCAGTCGCTATTTACCAGGTAATTCTAACGCTTGGCAACAGCCACGTGTGCATGTTCTCTTTGTCCTTATCCTCGCTCTTAACCAGTGTTATGTCTGTCATTTTAAAGTCCCTCTCTCTGTACTGATTCCAGACAGCGCTGGACATCCGACAGTCTGTGTTCGGAGGGAAGAATATCCATGTTGCCACAGCCCATGAAGACCTGGCCTATTCCTCATACGTGCACCAGTACAGCTCTGGCAAATTTGACAACGCTCTGTGAGTACAATGAATCTCACAAACTCTGGTCTATTGCCAGTAGGAATGCACATGACTAGTCGGTTAAACGTTTAAATGTCTGCTGCCTCACTAGACGGCAGTGGAAATACTAGTAGGTTAGTCATGTATTGCCCATCACTTGGACTTGAACCTAAAATGTGTGAGAATGAACGTGTCTGTGTGAATGAACGTGTCTGTGTGTAGATGTTGGCTTGTAAAAGAGGGAGAGAGAGAGAGAGAGAGAGAGATAAAAACGGGAGATTAGCATAAAGCAAAGCAAAAAGCTTTTCTTGACCGCTGCCTTAAGGCCCTCTGTGATGACTCTCGTTTGACAGCCATTTTCCTTCTTTATTTTTTCTCCCGTCAGCTGTTATAATGCTGCCGGCAGTGGGGACGAACCCAAAACAATACATAGTGGGAAGTGTTAAAATAACCATCTGCCCTTCCCAAAAAAACTCTGACTTGGATAACTTGACAGATCGATCGACGTGTGTAAATCCATCTGGTACATGTGTCTGATGACAGGCCATTATATTAATAACTACCAGCACGCAGCACATTACAACAGCATGTACATTACAACGTGGAAATTGTCTAGATGAAAGTTAAGGCTGAAGGGCTCCTAATGCATTTACATTGGGCTTGGTTTTTCTCACTGTTCTTTTAACAGACAAGTCGACTAGTCTAAATGTAAAACTACCGTTTAAACATTGGGGAAATGAGTGGCTACGTGCAGGGGCGCCGCCAGAGATTTTGGGCCCCATGAAAAGATATCACTCTGGGCCCCCAACCAGGCCACGCCAAGCAAATGCAATTTTCTGTAACGGAACGTCCAGAACCCAACCGACCCATTAAAGCAGGGGTCCCCAAACTTTTTTCACTGAGGGCCACATACAGAAAAATCTACGAAGGGCCGGGCCACTTTGCAAAAATAACACATTTATCAGGACATGTAGCTGCTATGATGTTTACTTTCATGGTGTCTTCGTAAATTGTAATCCTTCTTCACGGCAACACTTTCCTTGCACATTTCCCCTGTTGTTTATATGCCAATGATACACCCAGTGTTTTCTGCCTTTGCGTCCAATGTCTAGCAGGGTGAAAATAGTATCCAGCCGAGGTCCCGACCCTCCTTGGGGGGTCCGTGGGTATGCTACCCCGGGAGATTTTTTTAAGTTTTTAAAGCGAAATGCATGAATTTGGTGCACTTTGAGAGGGAAATTAAGAGGCTAAATCTGAAGAATTTTGTATGAAAAAAAAATTGAGACACTGTCAGATGAATTAGAAGCTATTGGAGAAGGACGCATAGATTTTCCATAATAATATTAATTTAAAATAAAATATTAGTCAGGGTCCTCTGGGATGGGCTTGTTGCTCATTTTCTTTTATGGGACATATTTCTCTGTAATATAATGAGTGCATTTAAATTATTTAAAAATTAAAAGCGCCATATTACATTATATTTTTAAAATGTGCCACGGGCCAATCAATCAGTGTTTGACACCCCTGCACTAGTGGGTTAACTAAGAAATGCAAAAAAAAAATAATAATAATTCAAAGGGCCATATTACATTATCTTTTTAAAATCGGCCGCGGGCCACCAAAAAGCGGGCCGCGGGCCGTAGTTTGGGGACCCCTGCATTAAAGCTTAAGATACCTAAACTACCTATAACTCTATTCATACAGGCGTGCACCTATGTTGAAGTCCAATACTAAAGGCCTACAATACACTGACACTGAGCTGTTAAAATACAACACTGTGCAAATGTTCAACATTCTGCAGACAATTCTCTATACGATGCAAGGCTAATATTCTGGAAAACAAATCTGCTACAGGCCATCTCTTATGGTGAAAATCACATTTTATTTTTTCAATTCTCAAATGAAAAAAATCTCAACATCAAGTGTGGTGTCAATGTATGTAACTATAAATATAACTCTTTAAATTAACATAAATTGCGTCATCAACATGAATATCAAAAAAATAAAAAAAAACAAAATAGGCTGCAGATTTTTAAATGAAACTATATCTCTACTATCTTTCACCTCTTCGTCTTCCTCCCTGACCAAACTGAGGGCCCTGGCTCTGCAGAGTGTACATGGTGATGACACATATGATAATATACTATTTAATCATCATTGGCTATGTTGAAAAAAAGTGTTTGAAGTGCTTCCTACGATTAGAAGATTAGAAATCTTTATAAAACTTGTTTATAATTAAAGATGTTATTGTTAAACTGTAGGCCTTCACTCACTCCCATGTTAAACTAGAGACTGTTAGCGACATAAGACATTTTCTGTTTCCCCAATAAAGCTTTATTTTTGAGATATCATGAAAAATATACAATGTACAGGATATTGAAAAGATGTCATAGAATCAGCAGCTCTGAAAAAATCTAAAGCATAACCTCACCTCCTCCTTCAGATAGGACTGGGAGTAAAGCTGGTTCAGGTTCAATTTGGGGGGGGCAGAACAGCTGAGCCTGAAGATAGCTTGCTAAAAGTTTACCAGCATTGATTTAATGTCAGCTAGAGGAGCAAAATACAAACACTCTGAATTTTAGCTAGGTTGGTGAATTAGCCTACTTGGCAGTCATTAGTGGGAAAATAATACAACACCATGCACTCATTGACTACACTTTTTACACCTTTTGGGCTGAAAAAGTGTGTGACATTGTAGCGGAGGAAACTGGTGGATGTACCGGTACCGCGCTGATCTGCTTGTATCACTGGTTTCACTTCAGAGGTGCCGGCCAGAACACCACTTAAGGCCAAAAGCGTCAGATTAAAAGCATGAGACTAGGAGAGGAGGAGTATAGTTTATCCGCTCTTTATTTTCTTCTTTATAGACACCGCAGCATATAGCTCGCGGGAAAAGAACAAAGGCTCTGCTCGTGATGAGCCGTTATACAGCTCGTGATACAGCTCGTGATGAGCTGTTGCGAATCGGGCCGTTAAAACTTGCATAAACTATAACGGCGATCGTGACTGCATATACATACTCACACACGGGTGATTCCAATAACTCAAATAAACATGTTTAAACTGTAGAATGATCGCTTACTGCGGCAACATGCACGCTCACACATCTGACCGAGCGAGAGGAGAAAAGAAACTTACTAAACAGTCTCTCCCGCCGACTGACGTCACGGCCCTAACTGACAGCTACCCACACTAAACAAAACACAATTTAACACACTGTAAGAAATAACAACACTGTAAACTATGAACCTTGGGGCCTTTTCTACAGACATACTGTCGCCCTTTAATTCCTCTACCTTTCTTTTCTTTCCTCTCTTTTCGCTTTTGATATCCTGTCTTTTGTCGTTGAGACATGATTCAATCATCCCTCGTTAATCACTCTCGATAGTCGCACGGGATGCGGAGCTGTTTGAAAAGCGGACCAAACCATTACTTCTAAATAAAGGGGGTGTACAGAGTTTTGAAATTGTTACTTTTTGTCAGAAAACTTTTAAATTAACCATTCATTTTAATTATTTCAACGTTAGATACAATGTTTTATTAGTGGAGATTATTGATTAACGATGACAGGTTTATTTTAAAAAAAAAAAAATCCTTAAATTCTAATATTTTTGGGCCCCTGCCAGTCACGGGCCCTTAGAATCGTCCTAACTTTTCACCCCATTACGGCGCCCCTGGCTACGTGCATCCCTACTTACCAGGCAAGCAGCTCATTACATTAGACATGAGTTCTCTTGTAGATGAAGCACAAGACCAGGACTCAAACTGTGAAGGTCGGTACTGGAATGTATGTTATATGGCTGCATGTCTTTGGGTGTGTGGGCCACGTTGTACATTAAAAAAGCACTTGTTACCTTTTACACAGTATTAGATGATGGTATGGAGCTGATGTAAGATGTGTTTTGTATTTTCTAACAGCATACAAAGGGCACGATTCACAGTTGGGTAATGCTCTGACCTCTCTAACTGTGATCTTAGCTACACAACAACTGTCCTCAAGGGGGGAACACTTGTTCCTTCTTGGAAGTGTTTACCCCATAACCAAAGACAACCTTGTCTACCCAGGTCCGAGTTGCATGAATTGTTTGGGTCAGCTGCTGTGTTTGTTCCCTCAGATTCCATGCAGAACGTGCCATAGACATCATCACTCACATTCTGCCTGAGGACCATCTGCTACTGGCCTCCTCCAAGAGAGTGAAGGGTGAGACAAACTGCCCACTGTGTCAAGAGGGGGAGGTGGATAGGATAGGATGGGAATAGATAGATAGATAGATTTGATCCCTCACCGATTTTGTAAATTTGCCCACTTACAAAAAAATGAGCGGTCTATAATTTTAAAGCTAGGTTTATTTTAACAGTGATAGACAGAATATCAAAAAGAAAATCTAGAAAATCACATTAAAAAAAAGATATAAATTATTTTGCATTTCATTGAGTGAAAAAAGTGTTTGATTCCCTACCAACCATAAAGAATTCTGGCTCCCACAGATTAGTCCTCGTGCTTTAAATAAGTATTCCTAATCTCAACTAGTTTCCTGTATAAAACACACCTGTCTCAACTTGTTACCTGTATAAAAGACACCTGTCCACATGATCAATAAATCAAACTCCAACATCTCCATCATGGGCAAGACCAAAGAGTTGTCTAAGGACATCAGGGACAAGATTGTAGACCTGCACAAGGCCGGAATACACTACAAGACCATTGGCAAGAAGCTGGGTGAGAAGGAGACAACTGTTGGTGCGATTTTTCGAAAATGAATTAAACACAAAATGACCATAAATCTCCCTCGGTCTGGGGCTCCATGCAAGATCTCACCTTGTGGGGTATCAATGATCATGAGAAAGGTGAGGGATCAGCCCAGATCTACACGGGAGGAGCTTGTTTATGAGCCCAAGACAGCTGAGACCACAGTCACCAAGAAAACCATTGGTAACACACTCCCATAATGGATTGAAATCCTGTAGTGCCCGTAAGGTCCCCCTGCTCAAGAAGGGACATGTACAGGTCTGTCTGAAGTTTGCCAATGAACAGCTGAACAAATCAGAGAATGCTTGGGAGAAAGTGATGTGGTCAGATTAGAACAAAATCAAGTTCTTTGGTATCATAGTGACTCGCCATGCTTGGAGGAAGAGGACTTCTGACTATGTACCCAAGAACACCATCCCCACAGTCAAGCATGGAGGTTGATGCATTATGCTTTGGAGGTGTTTCTCTTCTAAGGGGACAGGTGGACTTCACTGCATCGAGGGAACTATGGATGGGGCCATGTACTATGAAATACTAGGTGACAACCTCTTTCTCTCAGCCAGGTCTGTAAAAATGGGTTGTGGATGGGTCTTCCAGCACGTCAATGACCCTAAAAATACAGCAAAGGCAACAAAGGAGTGGCTCAATAAGAAGCACATTAAGGTCATGGAGTGGCCTAGCCAGTCTCTGGACCTTAATCCAATAGATCTGTGGAGGGAACTGAAGCTCAAGCGACAGTCTTGAAACCTTAAAGATTAGGAGAGGATCTGCAAAGAGGAGTGGTCCAAATTTCCTCCTGAGATGTGTGCAAACCTACAACTACAAGACACGTCTGACCTCTGTACTTGCCAACAAGGGTTTCTCCACCAAGTACTAAGCAATGTTTTGATATGGGATCAAATACTTATTTCACTCAATGAAATGCAAAATCATTTCTATAATTTTTTTTATGTGATTTTCTGGATTTTCTTTTTGATATTCTGTCTATCACTGTTCAAATAAACCTAGCATTACAATTATAGACCGTTCATTTCATTGTAAGTGGGCAAACTTACAAAATCGGTGACGGATCAAATACTTATTTCCTCCACTGTAGGTAGATGGATGGATGGATAGATAGATAGATAGATAGATAGATAGATAGATAGATAGATAGATAGATAGATAGATAGATAGATAGATAGATAGATAGATAGATAGATACTTTTGTATTGTTCAAAGTTCAACTCAAGGTTAATCGTTATTTTTCAGGCTGTCCATCTGTCCGGGCCATTCTTGTGAGGGCAATCTCTCAAGAACGCTTTAAGGGGTTTTCTTTAAAGTTTGCACAGATTTCCAATCTGACTGACTGATTTAGATTGTGTAGGTCAAAGGTCACCGCAATCCTATTTAATGGTTCAGAAGGAGCCTGTGAAGTTATGCTCATACAGTGCTGATTGAAAGTATGTGAACCCCTTGAGCCCGTTGGAATTGTATTGAGTTTAACCACTATTATTACTTTTTATCAATACCAATATTTTTTATATGAAATAACAGATGTCAATTGATTGACATCTGTTGTCAATTGATTTCTGGAAAAGAAAAATTAGGAATTCATAAACACACACCTGTTATTTGATATACAAAATGCTGGTATTGATAAAAATGAATTAATAATGGTTAAACTAAATCAGATTCCAAAATGCTCAAGGAGTTCACATACTTTCAAGCAGCACTGTATGTCAGGGAACGATTGAAACTTGAAGCCCTTTGTGAATTGTCATATTTCACCTGGCAGAGGTCCAGTATTTTAATGTCTTTCATCATTCCCCTCAGCTCTGATCCTGGAGGAGATCGCCATCGACTGCCACAACAAGGAGACAGAGGAGCGCCTGCTCCAGGAGGCTCACGACCTGCACCTCTCCTCACTGCAGCTGGCCAAGAAGGCTTTCGGAGAGTTCAATGTCCAGACAGCCAAACACTACGGCAACCTAGGACGCCTCTACCAGTCTATGAGGAAGTTCAAGGTGAATGGAGTGTCTGGCGGGACGTTGCAATTTTTCATGCAAGTGATATGGGCCAATACAGGGTTCCTACGTAGTATGGAATATAATTTTTAGTCATTTCCAGGTCTGGATAAGTATCTTTAAAGGGCACCAGAATACAGGAAAATAAATAACAGCGCAGGCCTACATCAGGTGGTATATACAACCCAAACATTAAATCTTGTGATTTTAAGACATCTCTAAGAGAGAACATGGAGATACCTGAAGTCTTCTGGAAGTCTATTCTGTGGACAGATTAGTCCAAATTGAACTGCTGGTCATAACCATCGAGTGCGATGTTGACTGAGTTTTCTTCTTATTGTGGAACCATGCAAATGTGTCCCAGATGCTGTTAGAGAGATCTGCAAATCTCCAGATGTAATGTTTGGGTTGGCTTTTACCTGAATTATCACCTCTTTTGCGGCTCTTGTGGATATTTTTGAAGGAAGTCCACTTCTAGGCAGATGTTCAGTCACTCTTAAAGCTCTCCATTTATAGATGATTTGCCTCAGGGTGGACCGATGGAGCTCAAACTTTTTTGAGATGAATTTATAGATTGTGCTCTCACAACTCTCTTCCTGAGGTCCATTGATATTTTCTTTCCCTTTTAGCTTGTCTGACCTGTATGGGTTCACTTTGGTGAGCCTAAACTGACCTGGTTTGAGCTCTGTTGTATCTAGTGCCACACAATTTCTTCCCTAAAGATCTCTCATTACATGGTCCATTTCATCAATCAATTTGGCCCTCCTGATTGTGTTTACCTGCTCCATTTAAGCAATGCAGCTCAGGGTTCACTTACTAAAGTTGGCAAATTATTAGTTTTATTTTAGTCTTTTGACTACACAATTGATTTACTCAAAAAAAGTATGTGTAATTGATAAAAACACACCTGTTATTTAATATAAAAAATGCTGGTATTAATATTATTATTATTATTATAATATTATTATTATTATTAATATTTGGGCGACTGTGGCTCAGGTGGTTAAGCGGGTTGGCCAATGATCAAAGGGTTGGAGGTTCGATTCCCGCCCGGCCACCTGTGTCATGGTTGTTGTGTCCTTGGGCAAGACACTTCACCCACCTTGCCTTGTGTGAATGTGTATGATTGCTGTGTGTTTGAGGTGGTGGTCGGAGGGGCCGATGGCGCGGAATGGCAGCCTCGCTTCCGTCAGTCTGCCCCAGGGCAGCTGTGGCTACTATCGTGGTTTACCACCACCGGTATGACTGTGTGTGAACGAATTGAACCTGGAACCCTGTAAAGCGCTTTGAGTCAACAACATCGAAATAAAGCGCTATATAAATCCAATCAATTATTATTATTAATACAATGAATTAATAATGGTTAGACTCAATAAAACAAACAAAATGTGCAAGAGGTTCACACTTTCAAGCAGCACTGAATATATATTTTATATGGACTGTATTGTAAGAACTAGAGCCTTGTGTAAGCTTCAGATAGTTTAGTTTAGTTTAGTTGAGGTTTTTTAATTTGGAAAAAAAATTAAATAAAAGAGAATAAGTATGATGTTTTTTTTTAAACATGGGAATACATTTTTTGCACTAGAAGAGAGGGCAGTCAAGTTTCTTTATGTGATATATATCTCTCTCTTTGTTTGCGTTTGTAACCAGGAGGCAGAGGAGATGCACATCAAAGCCATCCAGATTAAGGAGCAGCTGCTGGGCCACGAGGACTATGAGGTTGCCCTGTCTGTGGGCCACCTGGCCTCCCTCTACAACTATGACATGAACCAATACGATGATGCAGAGAGGCTCTACCTGCGCTCCATCGCTATCGGTCAGACACAGGGACGGGATTCTGGGGGTCACGCTTTATCTTTGTCTGCTTTTTACCATGTAAAATATATAGTAAATGTAGTATATTTTTCCCTCTGTTGAAATGGTTACTAGATTTTTTACTGAGTTGCTAGCAATGTTTTAATGGAATCCTATGAACCACACCTGCTCCAGAGCAGGTAAACTATTCCTCATTGGTTATTTGTGCTGGCTGAAAGTAAAGCCTAGTTTCCGTTTAAACAGTAGAGGGACATCCCTGCTTACTTCAGCAAACCAATACAGAGCCACATTCTGCACGTCTAAATACAGCTTGGCTTCATAGGAACAGAGTGCGGGCACTAGACTGGCCTGTCTACAGTCCATACCGGTCCCCCATTGAAAAAAGTGAGGTGCATTATGAAGCACAAAATATCACAATGGAGAAGTTGTATTTCAAGCAAGAATGCTTTCAAAATGTCAACAATTAAAGTCCTCAGTTCCTAAACGCTTCCTCAGTGTTGTTAAAAGAAAGGCTGATGTAACACAGTGGTTAACATCCCCCCGTCCCAACTTTTTATTTTTTTAAGATATTTTTTGGGCATTTTTATGCTTTATTGATAGTGCAGAGAGACAGAGGTGAAATGGGGCAGAGAGTGGAGTGACATGCAGAGAACGACCGCGGGCGGGAATCGAACCCGGGTCTGCTGCTGGGCCCGGCCCGGGAGGGGGACGCCTTACCGACTGAGCTAAAGGCGCCCCCCGTCCCAACTTTTTTGAAACCTGTTGCAGGCAAAACAAATCAAATGTGTGTAAGAATATCATAAAGTTTAAAAGTTGTTGAATATTGAATACATGTCCAAAAGGATTTGCAAATGATCACACTATGTTTTATTAACATTTAAATAGTCTTCCAACTTTTTGGGAATTGGGGTTGTAAATCAAAGTTTACTTTTCTTCACCATCATCATATCACCATTATTAATCTGACACAGTCACATATAATACATTACCTCATGGCCATGCATCCTGCAGTTTCTCTTTCCCTCACATCCTAAACAAATGCACATGCTGCCGGCAAGCGCTAGCAGAGATCTTTAGGACAGCAAGCGCTGGTGTTGTAATAACACTACCGTGTTAGTCCAAAGGGGGCGCTACAATCAACAACAATCCTCGTAGCTACTTTAAAGTTTCCTTCTGATGGTCAAACTAGTTGAATGATTCCAAACGATGCTATAATGTGCTGTTCTCTGTGTTCCAGGTAAGAAGCTGTTTGGAGAGGGCTACAGCGGGCTGGAGTACGACTACCGGGGCCTCATCAAACTCTATAACTCAGTGGGAAACTACGAGAAGGTCTTTGAATACCACAACGTACTGTCTAACTGGAACCGGCTGAGGGACCGGCAGTTTGCTGTGGCTGACGCCCTGGAGGACGTCAACACTACGCCGCAGCAGACCCAGGAGGTGGTACAAGCCTTCCTATTGGCTCAGAGCATGGGCCCCACACGCCCCTGTCTGGGCTGATGTTATGAGGGGAAAACAAAGACACATGTGAGGACACATGATAAGCCCCAAATGTGACGCTTCGGTTGCACACGGTCAATTAGTAATAAACAGTCAATTCAAGCATCACAGGCGAGTCCGTTGGCTTTAAGGTCACTGCAGCAGCCACACACACAGACACAGTAAAGAAGACACCGTAATCAAACCTCATCAACACCAACAAAAACCACCCAGATGCAGCTCCACCCCACACAGCAGACTGTTGCATTTCTCCAAGAAGAACAGGACACATGACTGAAAAAGCCCCAACCTCAAACATCCTGAAAGGATGACCTATGAACTCCCCTCTTCTCGTCTCGTTAGCCTTTCTCTTTGCTTTGGAATCGGAGGACATTTTTTTTTTTTGCTTTTGTATTTGAACCAGTGAAGCTCTGAATGCCATGAGACTCATCCGCAGATCCAAACCATGTTCTGCAGGGCTTTGTACACAACATTATCTGGACCCCGTACACACATCTGACATAAGCCTTTCAGCCAACATTGTCACTCGGAGGAGCAGAGGTGGAAAATGTCACATATTTTTCACATGTACAGTAATATAAAATAGCAGATTCTACACTTTAATATCAGTTGAAGGCTTTCTGTTTTTTTTTAAGAAATGTCCTGTTCTGAACTGCTTGGTGGAGACAGATTACAAAAAGTGGAATGTTTTGAACCAGTGGGTAAATTGTTACACACACACACACACACACACACACACACACACAATAGGCTTTGAAGATCTTGTTTTCAATGTATTTTGTCTCTTTCCAGCATAATCATGACTTAGAATAATTAAAATGCCAATCATTTATATGCAAGAGTATGTTTATGTAGCCCCAATGTTTATGCTTTTCTTACTGAGCAAGCCATGACTTATAAAGAAACAGCTCCACAATGTATCTTTTAACACAGGGACATAGATAGGAGCGAGAGGAGGCAGATGCTACATGTACTGAGGCCTAGAAGCCTCATTTTAACCTGTAATCTCCAGGTGTGGCTTCACAAAAGTGTGTGTGTGTGTGTGTCAGTATACACAGATAGAACTCTGGGTGCCCACGTGCTCCACTGGTGATTACCAGCCTTATACCAGCTTGCAGTTATCTGTCTGTAGACGGAACCATACTTCTAAGTGCTAAATAAATTATTCTACCCTCCAGGGCACTACAATGGGGACCAATATTGTATATTTGTGTGTGTGAGTTGGCAGCCTGTTTACCTGTTCGTCTGGCCTTTTCCTCTCCACTCCTTCCAGTCAGTTGTCCCATGAAAGCAAAAATGCAGATTCTTTTCTTTTAGTTTTATTTCATGGACCATGCTTTCCATCAGCATCCTGGCTGTTTTCTGTCCAGAATCCCATCACTTGTTTCACTGCAGAGCCAGAATCTCACTGTCAATGATGCTGGTCTTTTTATAGGTTTTTTTTTTAACAATTT
Source organism: Hyperoplus lanceolatus (assembly GCA_026929865.2). Lineage (NCBI taxonomy): Eukaryota > Metazoa > Chordata > Actinopteri > Uranoscopiformes > Ammodytidae > Hyperoplus > Hyperoplus lanceolatus. The sequence goes on from CM049398.1 coordinate 35,463,156, forward strand.
AGCAAACATTGTCTAATGCCAAATCTTTCCTAGCATTCTGGTAGCCTGGCACCGACCGCCTACCTACTTCCGCTCAATTTTCATTTCCCTTCAGTAGTCAGTCTGGGTGTACAGTATATTCTTAGGTTTTCTCCGGACAGATTCTGCCGGTCCAATCAGCGAACAGAGGGAGTAGCTCAGAAGCCGGCGCATGACTTACGCCACGACCAAACGTTATGCGATTGGTTGGCTGATCCAGAGCACTGGGCACATCCAATAGTTTTAAACTTCAACAGACACCCGCCTTCATTGACAACGTTTGTCAATTGAGCGATTCCAGACCTTCTGTACAAATGAAATGAAGTACAATGGTCTCAGACCTGGTAGGACCAGGCTAAATGAAGTACGATGGTCTCAGACCTGGTAGGACCAGGCTAAATGAAGTACAATGGTCTCAGACCTGGTAGGACCAGGCTAAATGAAGTACGATGGTCTCAGACCTGGTAGGACCAGGCTATGGTCTGGTAGGACCAGGCTATCATTCTGGTGCATCCCTATAATCGGGTAACTAAACGAATAAGACTTCAACAGGACTTTTAAACTGCATGTAAACACCTTTATCCGATCTACTTCGTACACAAATCGGCACAATAACGGACAAGCAAAGTCGGATAAGAACACCTAGATAATTCGTTCATTGTCGGCTTTCTTTCTGCATGTATACAGGGATCGGATATCGCATATCGGACTTCTCGTTCTGTGCTTGTGTGCCTGCGCGTTATAGGCTACACCATTGGTTATTGCCGGAAGGGAACCGGACGTGGCTCTAAAACCACTTGTTGAAAGCATGGTTGAAAGGGCTACAGCACCACCTAGCATAGTGGAGACAGCCATGCATCGGACATTTATCCGATTTCTGAAAGGCCATGTATACTCAGACAAGTGACACGGCCCGTTCGAGTGTCTAGTTCGATATATGTCTTAATCCAATCTAGTTGCGCCATGGAAACGCACTGATTGACCCCTTTTAAAGGATCAGATCACTCCAATGACATACTTGTGACTAGAGCCAAACCAACAGTCGATTTAAAAGGCTGATACAAAAAATGGACTTCTGGGAGTTCATAAACACTGTGTGCAAAATTTTTAGGCAAGTTGTATTTTTGAGGATACATTTTATTATTGAACAACTACAGTGCTCTCGGTCAATCCAAAATGTTAAAGAACCTAAACCTGAATGTTTACGAAAGTAAAAGTGAGGTTTTGTCTTTCTTACGAGAATATATATATGTTTTGCTATTATTAGGCAACTATTAGTATGCAGAATTATTCTGCAACTAAATAAAAAAACTAATTTTTATTTTCATCTGTTAAAGTGAGAATAATAAAACGACTCAAAATTTACAAATAAAAATTCTCAATAGGGTTTAGGTCAGGTGAGGAAGGGGTTCATGTCATTATTGTTTCATCCTTAAGGCCTTTACTGGCTAGCCATGCAATTAAGTACTTCGATGCATGTGATGGAGCATTGTCCTGCATAAAAATCATGGTCTTCTTGAAAGATGCAGACTTTTTCCTGTACCACTGCTTGAAGAAAGTATCTTCTAGAAACTGGCAGTAGGTTTGGGAGTGATTTTGAGGCCATCTTCAACCCAAAAAGGTCCAACTAGCTCATCTTTGAAGGGAACTATTAGTAAGAAACTGACAGACTCCATGAATGGCTTGTGACAGTTATTGAAAAGAAGGGTGGCTATATTGGTCACTGATTTTTTTTTTTTTTTTGACATGTCGGAAATTTTTATTTGTAAATTTTGAGTTGTTTTATTATTCTCACTTTAACAGATGAAAATAAACAAGTGAGATGGGAACATTTTATTTTTTTATTTAGTTGTCTAATAATAGCAAAACATATATATTCTCGTAAGAAAGACAAAACCTCACTTTACTTTCGTAAACATTCAGGTTTAGGTTCATTAACATTTTGGATTGACCGAGAGCACTGTAGTTGGTCAATACTAAAATTAATCCTCAAAAATACAACTTGCCTAAAATGTTTGCACACAGTGTATATATATCCACAAATCTTTCTTTCTTTCACATAACATAAGCAGAAAAATGTCCAATACATAGTACAGAGTTGAGACCATGATAAATACTTACAGTAGACACATTTTTTCAGTAAAAAAATGTAGTAAAATGTATTTGTCAGGTCTCTCAGGTGGGCAGTATACACTATGGCAACAAGTCTTTTTAACCTCAAACATATATTTCTCCGCTAACATTTCTTGATGTTCATTCGGCAACAGAGACACATATATACATATTTCTGCAGTAAACTTGTATACTTACTCACAAGTTATCACGTTGATAACCAGATGATTAACTTGTTATAATGAGATTTTGTTTCCCCCATTACTTAAAATAATTTGTTAGGTGCCGGGATCACAGGTTAATTAACTCCAACTTAAGTAAATACATCGTTGAATTATGTCCGTTTAGGGCTTCCGTAGAGATAACACCATACAATATTTCAAAAGACAGACAATTTTTTGTGATTTGTGTTTTTCTTATTTCCTAACCAACAAGAAACCCCTACTGGGGGAAACGTTCTATTTTATTTTATTATTCTTTATTTTACAAAAAAAAAAAAAAATAGAATAAATAAATAATTAATTTCTTTTTTTAAATCCCTAGAAAACTGGATTATCACATAGCTGCTGCTGCGTTGAAGCATACTAAACTAAATCCATCCAATTAATTTTCAACATAAGGCTCAGGAATATAAGAGATGTAAATGAAACCCAAACGATCTGCATGGCTAGACACCATTCGGGGTAACTTGAGAAGTAACCTTTTCTCCTAAGCGAGGTGAACTGAGCCTTTAAAGCAGTGCACAGTTGAATAGTTGGAGATGAATTGATGGACAAGCGCATAGGTCACATGGGGCTCTGTAGTAAATCAAGTGGTGAGAGTTTGCTCCCACATGTGTTTCAGTGATGGGAAAGTGTGAAGACAGTCCGGCTTTACAATAAGTTAAGGCATGATTATGTGCAACATTACTGATAATCGGAATGCCTTCGATGAGTAGCCCACTGTTTTTTTTGTTTCTTTGTTTTTTAAAGTGAATGAAGAAAAAGAGCTTTGCCTTGCTGTTGCTTGAGTGCTGTCCCCCTTCTATTAGCAGTGATGTGAGTGAGCTCTAGCTGAGGAGGTCCAGCCTTATTAGCCCCCTTAAAGGACGCTCAGCTACACTCTCTATGGTCCAGGCTTCACAACAGGCACACACTCCCCCCTCCCCTCCCCCCCCCCCAAACTCACTCTGGGACATTTGTCCGGAGCAGACATGGAATTGAATGTTGTAGTTTTTGGTTTCTACACCGAGATAAAAATAGAAGAGTATTTTAAAAGGTAGATTATGGTCAATACGTATCTTATTGTCTTACCAATTGAAAAATTGCAAGAAAAAAAACACATCACAGTTATTTATTTGTTCTCTCCCCACAGCTACACTGACTGCGCTTAATCATGTTGGATAGCATTCTGCTCTGTTAGGGCTATCGTTTTGTGCAGTGGATCTTTCTCAGTACCCTCCCATGTGAAAGATCTTAAAAGGCTATTTCTCTCCTATTTTGATATGAAGCATTTCCTGTCAAAATGTAACTTGTCTTGTCATGATGTCACATTCTCACTGTTTTGGCCAACATGAGAAAAAAGAAAATGGGTCCAGAAATGTTCTCTTTAAAAAAAAAGTATTCTATGGCATTTTTTTCCTTTTAAAAATGACTCTGGAAAACCAGCTGACTGGTGGAATGTAAGAGACAAGGTTGTATAGTGTACCTACTGGTCGTCATGAGGGTGTAGCGATATGTGAAAGGGACTACCATAGTGTGAGTGTGAAGGGGCCTAAAGGCATGGTGGGGCTTGCTGGGAAAAAGAAGGACAAAGATGTTGAATAAAAGCTGTGATCTCTCCCACAGTAAAAGCTAAGACGACTGACACCAAAATGTGATGAGGGGGGTGTTTCACTGTTGTCCTGTTACTGCTTCACTGTTAGCTACAAAAACATTAAAACTTGTATCATTGATCACAAAACACCACATGCATCTTTCTCTTGTGTTCACACCTTAAAAGGAGAACTATTATGCAAAATTCACTCAACATTAATATTGTTCCCCCATGTGACTAGTGTTACGATATTAGGAATGGAGCTTTAGTGTGCTTCCGGTATATAAAAGGTTCAGTAAGCGGGAATGGTCATGCTAACTTCCTGTCAGTTACTGCAGTTAGCAGTCCCCTCCCTCGTCCCCGCGTTACCACATTAATGCACTGCGGTCTTCAAGCAGCGAGTTATCTAGCATCATCTCAAATCCGTAAGTGTGATAAAACACGATAAAAACCATCAAGACAGACATTGGGAAGGATTTTTACCTGCTCCGCTATTGTAGGCGCATAAACATTCACCCATCTGTCGCTCTGCACGTGCACCGGCAGTGAGACGGGTGCCGGTTTGTAGCGTTCTCTCTTCCCGAAAAGTTCATTTGCCAAATACATGACGATAGGTGACTGAGATCGGCTTTATGAAGTGCTCACACTATATAAGTGATCACTGTATGAATAAAGAGCGATTTAACACACTGACATAAATAAATCGCTTATTTCACCTTTAATGTTTATGTCAGCGGGGAGAGAGGAGAGAGGATCAGTACTGACGTCACACAGAGGGGGCGTAACTGAGCTATTAGGCTGTGATCATAGATAGTATATAAAAAGCTGTGATCTAACAGACAGCTGGGGGCGTGGTGAGTGCAATGAGCTGACACAGAGGACGGAGCACACGGTTCCAAACTTGCCACACTTGATAATGAACTTCTTTTGTATATCCACTGTGGAGAACTGAATGGCCTCATCAAAGCGCCGGCTGGTCGACTTGACAGACAGCACAACCTACAGAGACCACCGAGAGCTACGTGTCTGAGGGCGATGTGCACATGTTACGTAATGGCTGTGGTCCAGAGGTGAGAGCCGTGCACCTAACCCCTAGATAGGTAAGATCACACTGACCCAGGGAAGCTCAGGTCCATGTTTCAAGTCTAATGCATCAAGTAAGGAGAGACGCTAAATTACGGGATGCCTAAGTGTCAGGACCAGTCCAGTAAGTGTAGAAGTGTAACACTAGTGTCAAGTTATCTGGATTTTGATGTTTATGTGCCTGCCAAACTTGAAATGGCAGGGATGAGAGAGAGGACGCAGGACAAATCCGTTTTCCTTTGTTTTTATTTGATGTGAATTTTGCAACATGCATTTCGATTAGGAATTGGGATTAGGTTGAAAACCTATTGATATAACAAAAGAGAAAAATTAAATCAAGTTAGTTCTTCAGATATCATTAACCATTTAAATTGAATCCAAATAAATCAGTAAGATATTATCAAACAAAATAATATAATTGCAATAGCAATATATGTGATCTCCCAGAATATATAATATAATAAGATATTCACCATGAAAGACAATAATTTACATTATTTATGAATTAATCGATTTAATAAGTGGGTCTATATATATATATATTACAAAGTGCATTATTTAGGCATCAATGACCTTCCATACAAACATTTTCACCATGTGCGCCTCCACCAAATGTGCCCAAGACGTCACTAAGGACGTCTGCGCCATCCCATGCGCTGTCACATAGAAGGCATGACAAACAGGTATGCTGTATCTCAATCGAGAGGCCGCAGCCTACGAAGGCTGCATTTGAACACCGATTGCATCAGAGCGGCGCGCAAAGGCTTGTTCCATTTGGAAGACTCCTTCATATGCGGCCGAGAAATGCAGCCTTCGTTTCACGGCTCAACATATCCCAAGATTCATTGAATTCTTTTCAGAGATGTCATAAAATAAAATAAAAAATAACAAAACGGCAACGTGTTGCTCCATCTTCTTAACTTTTATCTTCCTTTCTTTTTTTCTTGTCTTTTCTTTTATTTCTTTTCGTCTGGTAGGCAACTTCTTTTTCTTTTTCCCTGTTGACAAGGCTGTTTCCGTTGGCAGCAATCAGGGTTGCTAGGCAGCACAGGAGCGGCGAGTCGTCACGCAAGTTAACCGCTTGTTACGCAAACCGGAAATGCTCGCAAACGGAGACCTGCAGAGACCGTCTCACTTAACAACGCTCGTTTGGCCTTCGAATCGGCCTTCACAGGCTATGGCCTTCATAGACCGCGTCCTTAGAAGGATGCGGCCCCTTAAATAAGACACAGCCGTAAAGTGCCAGAATCCTGCGCACTGTGCAAACTACACCTTGGTGCAAAAAGAGAAATTACATACCAATGCGTGCTCTCGCGTTCTCTCCAAGCCCCAAACTCAGCGATTTTTACCAGCATCCAATAAGGAAGTGACCAAAACTGTAGTAGACTGGAAGTGCCACTGGGGGTGGTACCAAGACGGAGCAATTTTTCTTTGACTCACTTGTTAGATAGGCCGTTTTCAAAGTCTTATTAAACCTATTTACAGCCTGGTCCACAGAACCATTTTAGTCTGTATGTTTAGGTAATATCTCCATGACAACACTGAGGGGGGTGAATTTTTTTCTAGGAGGCTAGTTTTTATTCTTTTGGAGGTTAAAATGTATTGGCGCGATCTCTCCGCCCTTTGTCCCTCACTTTGCCTCGGAGGTAGGGGAGAACGGGGTAATTTGTCACACGGGTTGGTTGTCACAATCGTTATATCTCGGAACCAGAAGGCGCTGTCTGTGAAATTTTGGTATGTAAATATCCAGAATTGGGATCAGAGGTCACCTACATAGTCTTCCTTGGAGTTAGACTGCTGAATTTGAGGTGAGACGACTGTTTGTGTTTTTCATGTCAAATTGAAAATATTTAGCTCCTCAGTATTTTTCTTCTAGGCTTTTACACAATGGGTTTATAACAAAACACTTGTTACCCATACACAGTGTGAAGGGTAAACTATAGTTTAGATTGTGGTTAGCAAGCTAATTAGTTGTCAGATGGTTGTTGGCCTTGATGCTAGCAAGAAATTCAAGTTGGGGTTGGTCGTCACATTTTTTGGGGGGTTGGTTGTCACATGTTATCTCGAGGCTGCAGCCAGAAAAGGAACCCAATAACAAAATAAATTGTCAAGCTGTATCCTCACTGACACCCCAGAGAAGGAAAGAATAGAGCAGGAAAAGGCAGCTAGCATGCAAAAGAAAAAAGGACAACAAAATCAAAACAACCCAGTGCATCCAAAGCTAGACCAGCTGCCAAGGCTACAGTAAGTTATGTAGGCCTATTTGTCAACTTGACAATGCAATTAAACTTTCAAATTTAGTTCTACTTTCTTGCCTTCTTTTTAAGATTATTCCCATTAAGATAACATTGTGACAAACAACCCCATAGTGTTTGACAACCGACCCCTTGATGGGGTTGGTTGTCACAATGTGTAAGGGTGTCTTTGATGATGAATTTCTTCTTTATTACAATAAGATAGAAAAAGTGAGGGGTACACATTTCAAGCCAACACCTTAAGCTTCAATTTAATGTAGGAATGACTATTGAAAGATGTTTAGGTGATGAGCAATTCTCACTAGAGTAAAAAGTGTGCCTACTTACCAGTGTTGGGAAAGTTCTTTTTCTACGTGAACTAGTTCAAAGTTCAGTTCACACACTTTAAAATGAACTAGTTCAGTTCATAGTTCATAATTCTAAATTCTGAACTAAGTTCACAGTTCAAAAATGAACTAGTTCATAGTTCTTTTTTTTCAATGTGTTGCTGCAGGCTATTATTTTTCTAAATAATTGCCACATACCGTATAGAACCACAGACAGAAATTATTTCAATAACATTCAGTCCACACTAGAAGCCAGCTGCAGCTTTTACCCCTACAGTATATTCTCAAAAACATGAGGAAAAAGTTGTTGTTTGAATGGTCTTTTTAATGAAGAATTATTCAAACAAAAACGGTTAAGGTGCAAACGTTTTTCCATTTTTCTAATTTTCCAAACCTGGAAACAATTCACATTAAATTTAATTCAAAGAAAGCAATACTGAACAATATACCAGGCAGGTTCTACTGTACAAACAAATTAGCCTACAGCTTAAAATAGTAAAACCCTCAAGGAGACCATTCTAAACTGCAGTATTAGACCCCTTATCTGTTAGTGTTTATCAACACTGCGGATGCGCGCGCTGCATAGCTGCAGAAAGAAAAATTGTTTGGCTGGTTGCCATGGTTACCCGTTTGGTTATATTGCAGTTGCGGTGTTTCTTTATAGGTCCATGGTGCTAAATAGCGATGTTGTCAGCTTACTGAAAACAGTTTATCAGCGAGTGATAACATTGGTTATGCGAAAACATTAACACTATTGAACAGGATACGTCTTAATGACCCATACGCAGTTGAGTAGATAAATGATGAGAAGAAATGGCCCCGACGACTTCAGTGGCCGGACTGCTGTTGGAGAGTAAAGACCGGCAGACAGATAGACAGAGAGGCAGAGATGCCTTTATTTCATAATTTAGCTTTTTGATTTAAAAGTGATCATAACTAACCGTGATCATCTGTTTTTAGACTGACTCCTGCTTTCGGGGCATTGGGCTCACGAGCCGACCAGTTTATCAGACCAGCTGTTTGAGACGGAGATGAAAAGGAAAGTGAAACTTATGGTGGAGCAGTTAAATAGTTAAATGAATAAATATTATAACCAAACACAATAATGTGTTGTGTTATCTGCTTTAGTAGCCTACATTAGGCTAGCACATGTCGACCCCACTCGGTTTTCGTTTATTGATTTTTCCTAAATGGTATGATTTAGCCTACTTACCGGCTACACATGTAGGCTACACGTGCAAACCCCTACTGCCAAACACAAGGGAAGAGGACGGAGATGTATAACGTCTGGGTCATTGTAGTCTCCAGTGACGTGCGGCCAGGGTAGGCACTGCCTACCCTGGCGCCGTGTGCAAAAATAAATAAATAAATAAATAAATAAAATAAAATAAAATAAAATATTTTTTTTATTTAATAAACTTACATTTGTATTATTACTGTTAATTATTTCGATCTTTACATGTAATCCGCGATTACTTTAAAAAAGTGTAGACGTTTTGATTAGAAACGTGGCAGTTAGTAAGTTACGCCAAAAAAATATTGTGCCTTTGCTGTTTCCCATTCATTGTGTACGGCAAAGAATCAGTGCCTTTGCGCCTATTCATTGTGGACGGCAAGAAAAAAAAAGTTTTCGCGCATGCGCACTTGATTCTGTATTATTTAACATGTACGCAAATAAGCATAATTCTTTCTGCCTTTTTTACGTAAATGGTATGCCACATAAGCCTTTACGTTACATATCATTCATGGACCAATTAAAATCGAAATATTACTAGACATTTACGCAGCTTAGGCCAACGTCACTACATTGGCTATGCTCATTCACGTCGCGTTACCCCCGCGGATTTTTAAGTCAACATTGCAGCTGCCGTGCCCGCAGATATTTCAGACTGGAAGAATTTTAACAAATTGGATTATAATTTAAAAAGGAACAGAATGAATAGCAAGAGAAAGGCCTGCGCCAGCCTTGGACGGTGTACAGCAGCAACAGGGACAAACAATGTTCGAGCATTTGAAACGGACAGGTAGCCTACATGAACGGAAGGATGCTAGCTAGCTAGCTGTGCTGTCAGTCAGACTGTCACTGGATTACTATCGTCTTGCTTATTTCTACAGCCAGGGAGTCAGAATGGTGAGTCAGAAACTTTTTTGGGGTTTATTTAATAATAAAATTGGATGAATTGATACCGAGTGCAATCCATTCTGCATTTTATATTCAATTGAGCAGTTGTGTTTTCATTGTTACTGACGGACAAACCTAAGCTCTGCAATGTGGATAAATGGTTACATTCTGATGCTGGACAGGTCCATGGGGCATATGCTACTGGTACTTTATCTATTAAGATAAAGTTTATGGAGTGGAGTTGCCATCAGTTATGCTGTAGTCCTACAGAATGGTGAGTGCTGTCTTTTATTTTGAAGCTGAATATAAGTAGTACCGGTGTTGCACCGAAAGCTGTGACCTGTCAGAATGTGTGACCCTAGAGGGCGCTGTTCTTATTTCTTAACCCAGTCTCATAGTGAAATATAAGCTATGTGAAAACGTTGGTCCATTGCGCAAATCGTAGAAGTTTCTCAAAATTGGCACTGAAATGGTCAGATTGTTTTTTTTTAGGTGAATAACCCACCCATCACAGTGAAATGTGTAGGCTATACTTTGTACACTGTGCAATCATTTTAAATTGGAAGCAAATAACTTAATAATCTCAATTGCAGGGCTGTTTTTGTGAAACTGTTTTCAGCTGTGGACCAACATAATTATTAAAACATTTCACTGTGAGACTGGATTGTTATATGCCTACAGTCTATTGAAATCAGTTAAGAAATAAGAACAGCGCCCTCTAGGGTCACACATTCTGACAGGTCACAGCTTTTGGTGCAACACCGGTAGTTTGAATCGGCGAAGGTTTGACTTGTTGCCTTACGTTTTTTCGGCCCTCGGTGTGAGGGACGGGTCCGTTAATTCGATGGATGCGATGTTTAATCATTTAGACCAAACTACAGTAGGCTACGGGCAAACCTGAAGTCACCGTCGTCACATTTCATATACGTCCCGTGTGTGTGTGTGTGTGTGTGTGTGTGTGTGTGTGTGTGTGTGTGTGTGTGTGTGTGAGTGAGTGAGTGAGTGAGTGAGTGAGTGAGTGAGTGAGTGAGTGAGTGAGTGAGTGAGTGAGTGTGTGTGTGTGTGTGTGTGTGTGTGTGTGTGTGTGTGTGTGTGTGTGTGTGTGTGTGTGTGTGTGTGTGTGTGTGTGTGTGTGTGTGTGTGTGTGCGTGCGTGTGTGTGTGTGAGTGAGTGAGAAAGAGAGGAACTTATTTGAAATCGGCCGTGCGTGCCTGTTTGTTGTTTATTGTTTTTGATTTAACGATATGTAGGTTTAGAGAAATCTGGCTTTCAGAACTCAGTGCCTACCCACTCACTGACCTCACCGCACGTCACTGGTAGTCTCGCAAAGCCAGACCAAACTACAGCAAGTAGTATGGTCTGGAAGCACTCCGTTTAGAGCCGTCTATTCGGGGGGAAACTGGGCTGGCCTGTTTTTATTTCTTTAAACCTGCAGTGTGTAGAATTTTGGGTTTTATTTCCTAGCAGATTCTGTAGAAAGTAATTATAATATCCATAAGTACATTTAATTTAGTGCATAATAGCTGAAAAAAATGTTTTGTATTATTTATTTTTCACTTAGAAAGGGTCTCATATATGTCCATATTTCTGCATATTTTGGACCAAGGCCTAGTGCCGCCATCTTGAAAGTGTCATAGTTGGAATGCCATCAGGTGCATTGTTTAAAATTTAGAATTGTTCTTGTCCTTGAAGGCCACTGTAGCTTCTGTTATTATTCTCAAGGGGTGGGGTTACCCAGGGAGCGTTGCATTCTAGAACTTTGTAGAACTTTCTTGATGATGTCATATTACACACTGCACCTTTAAACCAATCACAATCATCTACGGCGGGGCTAACCCCGGGAAGCAGCCAATGGAGGCATAGCGTTGTTTGCCGACGCCAGCGCTTAATAGACGCTGGCGGAAGTGGTCAAGCCAGACTAGGGTCATTGTAAATAAGCCTCCATTGCTTTCCATTGCTATAGCCTCGTCTCCGGTCACTGTCATTGTAAACATTTCACAACTCATTTATGTAATTATACAGCGGTGCATTTGGGCATTTACTAGCTTTATCACCATTCAAACTAAAAATAAACGGTTTGTGCATCCAACAGCACAACAAGACATGATTGTGGCTCGTGTCGCTCTTGTCTCTTTCTGCAGCTGACATGCGCAGTTGAGCGGGGAGTGACGCTGTGTGATGTAGACTGATAAGGGGTCCAGAAGATGTGTTGACATACTTATTAACACAAACACAATCTGAGGTAGGCAACAATCATACGAAGAAGAGGTAGAACCTGAGGCTAGGTCCACGGTCTGAGTCATGGGTCTGAGTAATACGCTGCTGCATTCATTTGTTTTTGTTTTTTTCCCCGCGGTGTTTCGCATTTTGATGACGCAGCGGCGGTGCGACGCTGTGGTGGCATGTGTTACCAGATTGGGTGTTTTTCAGCTACATATTAAGGGCTGTTCTGAATCGCCCAAATAGGATGCTGTTTTCAGCACTAAAAATCTTGGCCGGGTGTAGTAGTAATCTGGCCACAAGAATTGGGGCATACTAAATATTTTTTCTGCCATACTAAATAGTAGAAAGTATGCGATTCGGAACGCAGGGTAACTTATGCTGTGTTCCATACAACTTTGCACTGGAGGAAGTGGTATTTTTCCGACCTCCTACTAGGAAAGTCGGAGTTCCTACTCGTGAACTCGGAGCAGATCCGATTTAATAAACATGTACAGTAGGCAAAAAATAAAGCTAGAGCTTAACCTTTTGAAGAAAAATATTTGAATATCGGTCACAAAGGCTATTTAAGTCTGTTCTAATAAATGACACATTGAATTTGACCGCCATCACATGAAAGTCCTGTAACCAAACCCCTGATACACCATTTACATTTTCTGATTCGCTTATCACTCTAAACGCTGTTTAAATGGCTGCTGTTGCACGCATCTTTTTAAATTGCTGACATTCTTCACCACAGTGTCAGAAAAACTTTGCTTTGGTTAAGAGTAAGTGGGCCCTGCCACTTTGTTCCCCATAAATAACAAAAATAATATTTTTTTCCATATGATATACATAAGGTCCTATGAAGTATTGCATTATGTATGTATCCCATACTGCTGTTTTTTTAATAGCATTTGTATTATTTTATCTAATATGTTATAAGTGCTTTGCTTGTGCCAGCGCATGCTGTCATATATTGTTTTTAGTCAGCAGTTTTTTTTTAAATCAATCTTGTACCTCTACAGCCCTATATTATAAAGTCTACTTACATTCAATTTGGTATGTCCAATCAAAACTCAAACCACATTCTACTTCTAAAATGGCTGAATTAGTTCTGCTGTAGAGAAAAGCATGTGTGACCTAAGGTGAGCGTGGATCAGCCGAGTGTTTTTCACTGCTCTTTCTCTTCTGGCTCGTCCCTGGTGAGGAACTGAACGTGTGTCCATACGCACCAGATCTGTAGAGAAAACACATGGCAATTATTCTATTCAGACTGCCACATTGGTCAACAGGATGTTTAGGGTTGTGTTTGTACCTCCGCAGATAGAGCCATGAGGCGGCCTGCAACCAGCAGGAGCGTGCCCACACACTGGCTCCATAGAGGCAGGTAGAGCCAGTGGGAGAGTACGCCCTGCTCACACCCATACAGCCACACAGGGAGGCCGTGCAGCCCGCTTATCACCCACAAGCCAACAGGAGTCCGGAACCCTAACGCCAGACACACACACACACACAAGTCAAATCAACTCATGGGCTGTGTTCGGAAAGCCATACTAACGTCCACCCTCCTACATACTCAACATCTATATACTACATACTGTCTACTTAAAGATTGATTGTGTATGCGAGGTGCGTCCAAACATCCACACTGAAGTATACTCAAGCAATAAATAATTTCTTCTTCTTATAAGATTCCGGACGTTTAGACACTGTTTAGCGTATTGCCGCCCTCCACAGGTTAGATATAGAATTAGATTTTTACATACAGTCCTTTGTTGTGCAGGAAATGCAGAATTGTATATATGTAATAGTGTGTATATTTCAGCATATTTTAAGCCCCTATTGAATCAGTGTATCGGTGCGTTCCATGTGTTGGTAATGAGGGGGGGGTGAATTAATGGACTTCTTGTACTTTTATTGTTTCAAGAAATACCTATTTGAATATGTAAGATAATAACTTTATTGTCTGCTCTGTTTTGTATTTATACAATAAGAAATGTTTTAAGTACTTTTCTTTTTACGAGAGTGTATCAAGTGTTTTGTTCCGTAAACCCCCCTGTCGCATTGTGGTACGCGCCCAGCAGGAAGTTCTCTCTCAGTCTGTGTTGGAGCTGAGAGAGGCAGGTATGTTGAAAAACAACATTTAGAAGCGGATTTGCCTAACAGTTCATTCGTGGTGTAAAAGTAATATCCCGAAAGAGCGATGTGATGTATGTTATATGGGGCTGTTGTTAAGAGCGGGTTTTGTTTATTTTAAGAGTACGATGTGTTTAAATGTTCTGCTTTGAAGTGCCGTCTACATTCGCGCCAAGCGACGCACGGTGTTGTGGGTAATGTAGTTGTGCTGTATTTATGATGACTTTAACATGCAAGGCAGGGAATGTTTAATTTATTTCTTTGTTATTTATTTTATACATCCTTTGCAGCATTCAGAGAGAGAGGATGTAAACTAATGGAGATCCCTGTCATATGTTTGTCATCATCAGGTATGTTTGTAAAAGAAAATACCCACCATTGTACAATCATTTCAATTTATACATTTTGTGTTGTGCTCAGTCTGTGTTGGAGCTGAGAGAGGCAGCTTTCAGAGAGAGAGGATGTAAACTAATGGAGATCCCTGTCATATGTTTGTCATCATCAGACTAATGCAGTAAAGAGAAACAATCCAAACAGAGCTGTGGTGTCCTGTGTATCTAACTCGTTACATATAAAGATTTTTTTTTAAAGTCCTTGTCGTTGGAAAAGACGCAATGCATTGTGGGGCGGTTGAGTAGAAAAAGTATCCAATCCGATCCTTACCCAAAATCTTCCCGGAAGTTAGTACTCATCTGGGCATTTCTTTCCTACCCAAACTCGCATACAGAACCGTCACATACTCAAAATGAGTATGAGTAAGACGTTAGTATGGCTTTCCGAACACAGCCATGGAACCTAGATTGACCACGAGCTACGCAGTGTATACCAGCATTGAGACGGACCGTTTGCTATGATGACTCGTATGAAGAGAGGGCTGCTGGTGAAGCTGTTCTTCCAGTGGTCCCCTCTGGCACTGTGGTTACACACAAACACACACCACTCCAACGCAGACACCAGCCAGCCCCACTGCAATACAACACATAGACAGGATGACAGACAGTGGTACAAGAAGGCACCTGCTGCAACAATGTCTGCCATCAAACATTCAAATAAGAGTCAGTCAGGAGGAAATAAGTCATCATTCATTACAGAACTTGAAGATGGACACAAGTACATTTATTTCATTGGGATTTCATGTGATAGACCAACACAAAGTGGGGAATAATTGTATAGTGGAATGAAAATGGCACGTGTTTAAAAAATATATATATATATATAAACTTCATTACATGGTGTTCAGAGGACATAGGAACATCAAGGTCTATAAAAGTGTGTGTGTGTGTGTGTGTGTGTGTGTGTGTGTGTGTGTGTGTGTGTGTGTGTGTGTGTGTGTGTGTGTGTGTGTGTGTGTGTGTGTGTGTGTGTGTGTGTGTGAGTACTGTATGTGCTGAATGTGTTGCCTGTGCTGCAGCCCACAGACCTGACACAGCTGGCTCCACAGCATGCCTCTGCCCAGGTTGTCCACCACTACGTCCAGCCAGGCCCCAAAGCTGGAGCACTGGCCCAGTCTCCTGGCCAGCCAGCCGTCCACGCCTGTACACAGAACACCATCACGTGTTGGGGACCTTCAGTACCCTCATTAACTATTCCTCCTTGTAAGGCGTCTTTGTCTGTTCTTTAAAAACTGGATTTGAGTCTAGGGAGATTGGTTGCTTGTGATTAATAACAAGGGCTAACAATTAAATTATTATTTTTTTTTTTAAGATATTTTTTGGCATTTTTATGCTTTATTGATTAACCCGGGTCCGCTGCTGGCCGAACGGAAATATGAATGACAGGATGTGGATATAGGCCTATACATCTTTTTTTTTTTTTTTTTAAATCATTGCAAGCCCAACTTCAACATCTTGAAGATGGACTTGACCAAGTTTTGACATTGACAATAATATCATATGATCAGATCATAACGGCTCAATCATACAATCCTTAGTACAGTATGTTCAAGTTGTCCACCACCTCGTCAAGTCCATCTTTCATAGTATTATAGGATAAGGACACAGCTTGATTTATGACATACAGTCATGGTGACCGTGACTATATTCCATTTAGGAGCCATTGTCAAGCATGCACAATATCAAATGTCTGCACCAACCTAAATACAGGGAATACAGCCCATAATAATGCTGCTATTAGTTCCAGCCAGTGGAAAAAGCCTCAGTGCTACAGTGGTGGTCTACTGCTATAATAATTGCATTAATGACTATGTTGCAATTGCCACAGTGCACACATGAATGTTATCTAGCAGCAGCAAAAGCAGCATTTCAAAGCTCAAAGCCAGTCAGTTCCACCGGGGCAGACGAGTACTTTACCATCAAGTGCAACAAAGATTGAGTAGAGGGAGACAAAGTGTGCTGGCGAGTCATAGGCAGCCCACGCAGCAAACACAAGGCCAATCCTAATGTATCCTGAAAGACACAATACAAACACACTCAGAACAGCCAAGGGACTTCAGTGACACATAAGGCACTTGTCTAGCTAGCCTGGAAATCCAGACCTGCCGCTGGCCAATTTAAATGTACTCAGCCTACTGGTCTGGACACCATTGAACCATTGGAGCTCATTAAGGTGGCTTTACACACCTAAAAGTTAAGGTCCGAATTAAGGACTTTTTTTTCAATCCCCTTTGTGGATTTGATCCGTGTAAGTTTGGTTTCACATTGCAGTTTTGCCAGCACACTCAAGAACTTTCCATGACATACCTACCTGTGTTTATCCCCTAAATGGGCTGGTCCCCCTATACGTCCCCCTTGGACATTGATTGGTTTGACGTGTGTCGGACGTCTGCGTTTCTATTCGGCGGTAAAGCCTTCATCAGTTTGAATGAATGAAGAAAAATGTAAACAGATTAATTTCCCTGCAAAGCTGTATAGATCAGGCAGCCCCACAGACAACGCACGCACACCCGCTTTGAATACAGTTGTATATATACAAAAATTATAAAAACTTCTCCTGTCTCCCGTCAGCAACCCCCCGCCCCGCTCCTACAGTTCCCCTGTCAGTGGCTCATTTCTCCTCTTTGTGACTGGAGATAGCTGGTCAGGACTTCCTGTAATTGGTCCGAAAGTCTGAACCATCCAAAAACGGCCCTCACTCTGGACAAAACTGAACCATAGTTCATAATTCGGATCGAGACCACCTCTGTTTAGTCCGGACTGTGGTGCACGGGAGGTTTCACACCTGTAATTTAAGTTCGGATCAAACGGAAAAGTCCGAAAGGCCGGACCAAACAAGGTAGATGTGAAAGCCCCCCCATTACTATGTTGGAACATTCGGTATCGGCTATCCGATATGAGCGGGCAAGAGCCCTATAGGGCTTGGGGGCAGGCGTACCCGGATAACGACCGGGCTTCGCATGCACCTCCGGGCCTTTGTTGTTCGGCTTTGGCCAAGGCTCGACACTTAACGATTTGGGAGACGACACTCAAATATTTCATTAAGGGTAAAAATAAGATAAGATCAGATACAACTTTATTAATCCCCCGTAGGAGAAATGTGTTTGTTGCAAAACAATAAACCCCCCTAGTTTGGGGATAACTGCCTCCTCCCTGAAATTCAAAAAGTTCATAAACTTGGGCGGTGCTGGGAGGCGGGTTTAGACAGTAAAGGCACTCCCAGACAGCCCAGTATTCTAATCTCTTTCACACCCTGTCTGCCAGTGTTGCCATGTCAATTTTAAAAAGCGACCTTGGGCTTGTTTATGAAGCGCAGTCACTTATTTGGGCATAATGTAGGCTATAAAATTGGCTTATTTTTAGGCCATTATTATTGGCATGCTTTTAGTTTGATATTGAATTGTTGCCTAATGTTTGCGTGGTAAACGTATTAGGGATGGGAATTGTTAAGAATTTAAAGATTCCGATTCCGGTTCTGCTTTTCGATCCGATTCCTTATCGATTCTCATTGGGTGAGAGAATAAGTACAAATTAGTTTGTTTTTATTATCTCTCTTTAGTATCTGATCAGAGGTGTGTCTAGTCTGTGCCTTGAAAGATTATCAAGAGTAGGTTACTTTAGGATTAGGAAATTGACAATTTTCACATTAATTGGTCCAAACAAAAAAACAAATGTTTGGCTTTTAAGCCCAAATGCCATTATGTGCCCTAAAAACTAAAAACACAGACTTAAAACAGTCAAGGAAGAGCTTGTGCCTTTTGGAATATTAACAGTGCTCATTTGCACTTGAAACCAAATTCAACTGACATAATAAATATAAACAAGTCTTTTGAAAAGATAAGACCAACTATCAACTTTGGCAAATTAACCATTTTTATGCAGACAAATCATCATGTTTGCCCTCTCAGGAAGGATACGAGATATTTAATTTATGTTCAGTGTTATTATTATATGATGATTGCGCCCTTACTCTGAAAGGGCAACGTGATGATGTCACTACGTTCACGACGTGAAGGAACCCTTTATTTATAGGTCCGTGGAAGGAACGCCTCAGGTCAAACTGTCACGTTGTACGTTGTTGTTGAACTGACCAATAGTATCCAGCTGCAGCCCCGGAGAACAATACTGAGCCGGGCCGGGAGTACTGAGTCGGGGCGGGAGAAAATAGCCTACAAATACATTTCAAACGTTATTTAGACAAATTATATTGTTTTGGCGATTAAGTTCAGGCATCACAGCTGGGTGGTTAGGGTTAGAGCAAGGGGACAGGGAGAGGTTAGAATATAGATAGAACATTAGATTATGTTCAGACATCACAGCTAGGTGGTTAGGGTTAGGGCAAGGGGACAGGGAGAGGTTATAATATATATAGAACATTAGATTATGTTCAGACATCACAGCTAGGTGGTTAGGGTTAGAGCAAGGGGATAGGGAGAGGTTAGAATATATATAGAACATTAGATTAAGTTCAGGCATCACAGCTGGGTGGTTAGGGTTAGAGCAAGGGGACAGGGAGAGGTTAGAATATATATAGAACATTAGATTATGTTCAGACATCACAGCTGGGTGGTTAGGGTTAGAGCTAGGGGACAGGGAGAGGTTATAATATATATAGAACATTAGATTATGTTCAGGCATCACAGCTGGGTGGTTAGGGTTAGAGCAAGGGGACAGGGAGAGGTTATAATATATATAGAACATTAGATTATGTTCAGGCATCACAGCTGGGTGGTTAGGGTTAGAGCAAGGGGACAGGGAGAGGTTATAATATATATAGAACATTATATTATGTTCAGGCATCACAGCTGGGTGGTTAGGGTTAGGGCAAGGGGACAGGGAGAGGTTATAATATATATAGAACATTAGATTATGTTCAGACATCACAGCTAGGTGGTTAGGGTTAGGGCAAGGGGACAGGGAGAGGTTATAATATATATAGAACATTAGATTATGTTCAGACATCACAGCTAGGTGGTTAGGGTTAGAGCAAGGGGACAGGGAGAGGTTAGAATATATATAGAACATTAGATTATGTTCAGACATCACAGCTGGGTGGTTAGGGTTAGGGCAAGGGGACAGGGAGAGGTTAGAATATATATAGAACATTAGATTATGTTCAGACATCACAGCTGGGTGGTTAGGGTTAGAGCAAGGGGACAGGGAGAGGTTAGAATATAGATAGAACATTAGATTATGTTCAGACATCACAGCTAGGTGGTTAGGGTTAGAGCAAGGGGACAGGGAGAGGTTAGAATATAGATAGAACATTAGATCTATCCATGCCCCCGACACAGACGTGACCGTTAGCAGTTTAAAACTTGGCATGGGCTAGCGTGCTGTTAAGTTTGGCTGCGCGCAGCTACTGATCCTGGGTCAGCCACAACTTAAGAGTGACTGTAGTACAGAGCCGGTGGGATGCACGGGGCGGATCATTCTGCACATGCGTTAATTGCGATAAAAAAATTAACACCGTTAGTTCCAGAAATTAATCACTCTGCGTTAACGTGATAATTTTGACAGCCTTAGATTAAACATAAATTAAAATCAAAAAGAATTGATCGTAATTTAATTTTGAGCAGTGATGTCAGACTTTTGCCTAACCAATTGGGGAAACGCATCAAAGGCACGAGGTTTAAACTCCCAATTAGCGCTCAGCTCCGCCTGTCAGCAAGACGTTTCCCATCAAACATTTCGCTCCCGCAGCCCGTGGGGAGAAACTGCAGCGACTTGCTCCAGTGTCTGTAGCTGGATCCCAATCCAGAGACCGCGTCCTTCGGTCTATGAAGGCCGATTCAAAGGCCGAACGAGCGTTGTTAAACTAAACGGTCTCCGCAGGTCTCCGTTTTAAATTTCCGGTTTGCGTAACAAGCCGTTACCTTGCGTGACGACTCGCCGCTCCTGTGCTGCCTAGCAACCCTGATTGCTGCCAACGGAAACAGCCTTGTCAACAGGGAAAAAAAGAAAAAGAAGTTGCCCAGACGAAAAGAACAGAAAAGTACAAGAAAAAAAGAAAGAAAGATAAAAGTTAAGAAGATGGAGCAACATGTTGCTGTTTTGTTATTTTATTTTATGCCATCTCTGAAAAAAACCCAATGAATCTTGGGATATGTTGGGCCGCAAAGGATCCATCTGTTGCAGCCTTCAAAACCGTGAAACGAAGGCTGCATTTCTCAGCCGCATTTGAAGGAGCATTGCTAATGCAATAAGCCTTTGCGCGCCGCTATGACGCAATCGGTCTTCAAATGCAGCCTTCATAGGCTGCAACCCCTGGGGCCAATCCGAATAGTCTTTTTTGCATAGGAAATTTCCTTTCCTATCGAGATGACCGATAGATGGCAGATAGGTGATCCGAATTCTCAAAATGCTTAGGAAAGGCATAGGAAAAGAGCCTCGATTCATCCTTTAACCCTCCTTTAGCATAGGTTACTCCGGACCAACCTATGCGAAAGGAAAGGAGATAATGGTATCCCATAATCCTTTACGGCGGCAAGATTTAAAGCAACAGGCCACCGCCGGAGTTTACCGACTCTACACGAATACGAACGAGAGGTAAAATTATATTATACTATCTATGGGTAAAATAGAAGAGAGGAGAGGAGAAGAGAGGAAGATTTAACTCAGCTAAAACAAAATACCCCCCCCATAAATAATAAAGAACTCATAAAAGACCAACATCATAATAGTTATTTTCGTAGCACATAATTTACACACCATAAGAAAATAAAATACCAACTTCACATTTAATGAAGTTACTGGGGGCAGTTCATTTCAACATCAACATAAGTGTAGCCTCTTTTTATTCCACATGTGAATTGGGATATATGGGAGTAATTCTCACTCTGTTGGCAACAACCTGATTAAAAGCAATATGAAAAGAACGCATGGATCAAAGGAGCGCTTGTTGTAGTCAATTTTCGGCGTATAGGCTATAGTGTGTAGTTTCACGCTAGTGACTCACGTCAGCAATACTCGCCGTCGCGCAATGACGTCGGTTAGGAAAAGTAGAGTCGAAGGTTGCGTTCCGAATCGCATACTCTTTCTTTTTTCTATTCTACATACTACATCCGACGATAAAAAGAATCTAGTTAGGATGCAGTAGGCATACTATTGGGACATACTTTTCTCTCTTATTTCATCATAACATTGCGCCTTGATCTTGCCTCTTGCTTTTATATCCGTCGCATCCCCGTTTGTTTTCATATGGAGGCTTCGTCGATGTTACGTCACTTCACGTGCGCACTGGATTGTGGGTCAGAATCGCCCAAATAGGATGCACTTTTCAACACTAACAATCTTGGCCGCATGAAGTAGGACATCCGGGTACTTCTAACCATCCTAAATCTGGCCACAAGAATCGGGACATCCTAAATCTTTTTTCTAAATACTATATAGTAGAAAGTATGCGATTCGGAACGCAACCGAATTCTTTTGAAACAGTGCTGTCTTTTCCTATGTTCGATAGGAAGCACCTTTCATCTCTCCTTAACCCCGATGACGTTTAGGGGTTAAGGTATAGGAAAGGAGGGTTGCGTTCCGAATCGCATACTTTCTACTAAATAGTATGTAGAACAAAAATTTAGGATGTCCCGATTCTTGTGGCCAGATTTAGGATGGTTAGAAGTACTCGGATGTCCTACTTCATGCGGCCAAGATTGTTAGTGTTGAAAAGTGCATCCTATTTGGGCGATTCTGACCCACAATCCAGTGCGCACGTGAAGTGACGTCACATCAACGAAGCTTCCATATGAAAACAAACGGGGATGCGACGGATATAAAAGCAAGAGGCAAGATCAAGGCGCAATGTTATGATGAAATAAGAGATGTCCCAATAGTATGCCTACTGCATCCTAACTAGATTATTTTTATCGTCGCATGTAGTATGTAGAATAGAAAAAAGAAAGAGTATGCGATTCGGAACGCAACCGAGGTTTATAGGTTAGGAGATTGGACTATTCGGATAGGCCCCCGGATTGAGATAAGGCTCGTTCGACCTGTCGCCGTCTTGCTAAGACCTGCGCAATTATGACGCTCGTCTTGCTGAGCGCACTGCATTATGGTTAGACTTTTTGTCCCACTTGCACCCGTGGCTGGCTGCGGCTCGGCTGCTTGAGACTTTGAAGTCCCGCGGTATCAAGACGGACACAGACACTGGAGCAAGTCGCTGCAGTTGCTCCCCACGGGCTGCGGGAGCGAAATGTCTGATGGGAAACGTCTTGCTGACAGGCGGAGCTGAGCGCTAATTGGGAGTTTAAACCTCGTGCCTTTGATGCGTTTCCCCAATTGGTTAGGCAAAAGTCTGACATCACCGCTCAAAATTGAATTACGATCAATTCTTTTTGATTTTAATTTATGTTTAATCATTAGGCCGCCACAATATGCATTTAAGCAGAAATGTACTTAATCAGAGTTAAACCTCTGAACCCTTGACATAGAAATAATTTGGATGTGTAACTCTCCTGTATAGATATATTTAAAAGCATGGACGTCGATTTGGCTAAACAAGTGGGGGGGACAAACAGGCATTCTGGAGTGCATTTTCAAAAGTGGGGGGGACAATGAGGAAACATCTTTTTTTCTCTTTAGTGCAGGTAATGAACGGTTCTGAAAGACGGCATACCCGCTCACTAATGAATAAAATGTATACAAAACACTGATGTCTGACACATTTGATGAAAAAAGCATTTTCAAAAAGCAGCGGACATATGAGCCACTAGCTGCTCCCCGTAGCCCAACCAAACATGACGTAAACAAAAGGAGCTTGGGAAGGTAGTTCCGATTGAGCAATCTGATTGGTCGAAAGCATTTTGACCGTGCTCAAATCGAGCCGAAGCACGGCTGGACTTTCGCACAACAATATTACTCCGCCTCGGTCTCCATGGCAACTTAGCTAGTAGCATAGCCATGATCAGCTTCAATTACTTCTTGATAAACAACATCGTCAGTGACGTGCGGTGAGGTCAGTGAGTGGGTGGGCACTGAGTTCTGAAAGCCAGATTTCTTAAACCTATATATTGTTAAATCAAAAACAATAAACAACAAACAGGCACGCATGGCCGATTTCAAATAAGTTCCTCCCTTTCTCTCTCTCTCACACACACACACACACACACACGGGACGTATATGAAATGTAACGATGGTGACTTCAGGTTTGCCCGTAGCCTACTGTAGTTTGGTCTAAATGATTAAACATCGCATCCATCGAATTAACGGACCCGTCCCTCACACCGAGGGCCGAAAAAACGTAAGGCAACAAGTCAAACCTTCGCCGATTCAAACTACCGGTACTACTTCTATTCAACTTAAAAATAAAAGACAGCATTCATCATTATGTAGGACTACAGCATAACTGATGGCAACTTCACTCCATAAACTTTATCTTAATAGATTAAGTACCAGTAGCATATGCCCCATGGACCTGTCCAGCATCAGAATGTAACCATTTATCCACATTGCAGAGTTTAGGTTTGTCCGTCAGTAACAATGAAAACACAACTGCTCAATTGAATATAAAATGCAGAATGGATTGCACTCGGTATCAATTCATCCAACTTTATTGTTAAATAAACCCCAAAAAAGTTTCTGGCTCACCAATCTGACTCCCTGGCTGTAGAAATAAGCAAGACGATAGTAATCCAGTGACAGTCTGACTGACAGCACAGCTAGCTAGCATCCTTCCGTTCATGTAGGCTACCTGTCCGTTTGAAATGCTCGAACATTGTTTGTCCCTGTTGCTGCTGTACACCGTCCAAGGCTGGCGCAGGCCTTTCTCTTGCTATTCATTCTGTTCCTCTTTAAAATTATAATCCATTTTGTTAAAATTCCTCCAGTCTGAAATATCTGCGGGCACGGACCATGGACCTATAAAGAAAGGCACGGACACGGCAGCTGCAATGTTGACTTAAAAATCCGCGGGTGTAACGCGACGTGTGATGATATGTAACGTAAAGGCTTATGTGGCATACCATTTACGTAAAAAAAGCACAAAGAATTCCGCTTATTTGCGTACATGTTGAATAATACAGAATCAAGTGCGCATGCGCGAAAACTTTTTTTCTTGCCGTCCACAATGAATAGGCGCAAAAGCACTGATTCTTTGCCGTACACAATGAATAGGAAACAGCGAAGGCACAATATTTCTTTGGCGTAACTTACCAACTGCCACCTTTCTAATCAAAACGTCTACACTTTTTTAAAGTAATCGCGGATTACATGTAAAGATCGAAATAATTAACAGTAATAATACAAATATAAGTTTATTAAATAAAAAAAATATTTTATTTTATTTTTATTTTTTTGCACACGGCGCCAGGGTAGGGACCATAGACATTATAAAGGATAGACGCCTCGTTGGCCGCTACTGCCTATTGGCGCTGACGAGAAATGCGGGCGCCATCTTGGAAGGGTCACACGTTCCACTCAGTGTAGTCTGTTTGGCAGGTGCAATGAACTGTCAGCGCATGTAATTAATCATATCTCATTAAATACCAAACTGATTTTCACGCGGTTTTCTTTGCTGCAAAGATCATACATCTAGCTAAGATACAGGGCACAAGTTTCGACGTGTTTTAATATTCATAGTGGGCTTAACAGTCATAGAAGATTCTGATATGATATAAGTAACCAGACGTCCGAGATCAAAACGAGGAACATCCCCCGAAAAGGGGGAAACGGAGACATTTCCAGTTTGACTAGCAATCTGATTGAAAAACCTAATGAGGTGTCAACAAAACGGGAACAGGTAGTTGTTTCTGTTTACAGGGACAGGCAACCAACAATGGGGACGTCTGGTCACCTTTATGATAGCCTATGTGATGTAGGCTATGATAGGTATTTTGCAAATCACACACACATTAGACTAAATATGATAGAGAAGCAGAAACAGATAGGGGCAGTAAAGTCAGCTATTTTAATAAGTTAACAATATATGATTAGGCTATATATAAATATATTTATTAATTTACAGTGACGAGCATACACAATAAAGACAATCACAGGGATAACATAAACAGAGAACAGAAATAAAATAGGATAAAATATATTAATTTAAATAAAGTAGGCCTATACAAAATACAAAACAAGAGCAAAAATAAAATACTAAATGAACAATGAATTCAGCTAAAACAGTTACAGTCAGATGTGTAAAATTCAGAAATCATAGATTCAAATAAACCAAGAGTAGAGCAGTCATTTTTAAGTTGCTCTGCAGAGCATTCCATGAATTAGGGGCACTACAGGAAAAGGCAGTTATTCCTAAACTGGAGTTGGTTGTCCAATGTTCTATACTGGGGGGGGGGGAAATACCAAGTTCAGTCTAGTCTCGAGTTGGTTCCTCAGACACAGACAGGAAATCAATGCGTGCCTTGCAGCGCTACATTTAAAAACACATTCAATACAAAACCACAGCAATCAAAAGAAAATCAAACAACAGCAAACAATAATACTAAAAATGCATAAAATAAACCATCCTTACAATCGAATTTTTTTAAAGGATTTTGATCTGCTCTCTGATTAGCTAAAACCCCTGAAAGAGGACTGTTTTACAGAGCTTCTTTCTTGTGCTCCCTTTCTGTAGTTGAAGCGAGGCGTGTTTGGCAATGTGGTGCAGCCTTAACTTGTGGAAGACAGACACAACCAATGACAACAAGTCGTAATGGTGGTTGTCGATGCCAAACTGTGTCTCCTCAATATGTTCCCCAAGCAGAAACACATCCTCCGTTCCAATCTCCTCCCGGACGAAGTGTGTGACTGCAGACACCTTAGGAGCTTGCATCGTTGAAGCCCGGCGGATCACCCTCTCTGCAGCTCTCAGCACCTTATAATAATAATAATAATAATAATAATAATAATAATAATAATAATAATAATAATAATAATACATTATATGTATATAGTGCTTTACACAGTGCTCAAATAGACTTTACAGAACAGAGAAAATAAAATAATAACAAAGCAACTTTAATATACTAAGATTAAAACATAAAATACAAGATAATAAAAATAAAATCAAACCTTCACTGTGCCTAGTGATGGAATCACTAAACCGCCGTGATTTTTCAGGGTTAGAAGGTGGTAGCTCTTGTCAAAGGAAGCTCAAACATATGCCTCAAAAGAGTAAAACAAGAGACAATGAGCATTTGGAGTGGTCTCTTAATGTTTTCCGGAGCTGTATAGCCTATTTACATTTGTGAATTATAATATATCCATATCCTTATGATGCTACACCTACTCTTTGGAGGTGAACCGGGAAGCTGAAGACAGATGGAATAACACTATCTCGGAGGCGGACAATCTGACCCGTCCGATCCAAATCGTCCTGTTTAAAATGTTGCGAGCACAGCACTGTGGAACAACTGGCAGTGAATCCGCGTCTCCTCACAGCCACTTCCCACTTCTTCCTCTCATCTTTGTCCTTGGGAAACCTTCAACAAGTGTCAATTGTAATCTAAGTCAGTGTTATGGGATATGACTTATCAAGTCTCAGTTCATAGCCGGCTATGGGGTGAACACCGGCCGTAGTAAACATAACCTAGCTTAGCTAGCTGGACACGATTTCAGTACAGTAATATAAACTCTGGTTCTATTCACAAAATACAATCAATAGTACGATAATGTTAAATCTTACTTGTGAAAGGTAATCCCCCGAGCCCTGTTGACGGTGGTCCGCCGATTAGAGCAGCCAAACGCAGCACAGTGAGCTGGCATCTTGTTTGTTTGCTATCATAGATATAATATATGTCTATGGTTTGCTATCACCAAGTGGGGACATTTGTTTGTTGCTATGGTTTTGACCCTTCCAAGATGGCGCCCGCATTTCTCGTGCTCAACGGCCAATGGGGCGTCTACCCTTTATAATGTCTATGGTAGGCACTGCCTACCTTGCCTACCCTGACCGCACGTCACTGAACATCGTCAGTAGGCCTATCCATGTGCCGCGACACAAGCTGCTGTTTGTGTCTGCTACATTTACAGTCATTAGTGGGCATAGAGGAACTAGCGGAGACTTCGGAGCATGTTCACTGTTTTAGACCATCCACTGCTGTTGTGCTATTTAAAAAAAGTTTACGGTCTAAGCCTACTAGTGCCGCTTCTACGCTTATCTGTTTAGGTTTAAACAGAGAGAAAGCGAAAAAGAGAGGCGAGAGGCTCACACCATGAGCCGACAGTTCTCAATTCACAACACGCATCCATCCAATCTGGTAGTGCGAAACAAGGATAGGCGGCGGCCAATCACGGTCGCGCGCGCACAGAGACAGACAAGAGAGAGAGAGAGAGAGAGAGAGACCTTGACGCTGTGTTTTAATACGGCTGGACGCACTCCATGTCCGGCTTAAAAAGTGGGGGGGACAAAATGAGTCTTGGCGAAAAGTGGGGGGTACATGTACCCCCCATCCCCCCCGTAATCGACGTCTATGTTTAAAAGTGAACACAAACTTGAGTCACATAAGATCTTGGTGAAGTGATTTTTATACCATTAAGATTAAATCATAGGCTTATTTCAAGTGATCTAAATGGTCTGGGAATTGTATTTTACATGTAGTGTCGCAAAGCCAGACCAAAACTACAACAAGTAGTTTGTTTGTTACACATCATAATACAGTTCATCATATCCATCTCTACAATAATAATAAGGGATCTTTTCTTAGACCTTCTTTATTTAGGCCGATCATATTCGTTATGTGAAGGGAGAAATACTAAACCTCCTTTATTTGGATTTGTAAATTATTCTTGTAAATTATTCTTTATCACTTAAAAGTAGGTGTTCTAGTAAAGTAACAAGAAAGATAAAGATGTGTGGGGAATGGGGATATTAGCTTATATCTCGTTTCTTGTTTTGAAAATGCCCCTCGCTTTTAAAGTGTTTACTCGTCTTTGTGTTGTGTTCTGCTTCTAATCGGTTGTAGCATGCGTGACTCTCCTGCGAATATGTTTCTAATAGGCCTTCAAAATAAAACTAGAAAACGAACTGCATCCGCAACAAGGACGCTACTTCCGACTCGGAGCTGTCCGGCTTCAGTCAGGCATTTTCGTCACTCCCCCGACTGCACTCGGCTACTCTCGTCTACTTTCCAGACAAGCTGAAAGTTAGGTCGAACGAGCCTATTGAGTTTGTGTCCGTCTTGATCCCGCGGGGCTTCAAAGTCTCAAACAGCCGATCCGCAGCCAGCCACAGGTGCAAGTCGGACAACAAGTCTAACAATAAGGCTGTGCGCTCTGCAAGACGAGCGTCACAATTGCGCAGGTCTTAGCAAGACGGCCACATCTCAAACGAGGCTATTTGCAAAGGTCTGAGCAAGACGACTCCTTCTCAAACGAGGCTAATATTGTCACGTCCGCGGGATTTCTAAAAGGTGTTTCCTTAAAGAGCAGCGCTCTAAAAGCCGAATGTAAGGTCAAACTCGGATCAAAAACTGGTTGGTTTGCCGTGCAGCCGCTGTTACAATAAAAAAAATACAATTTCTTAAGAGTTTCTCACCAATTATATTCGGCCAGTACAGAAGGACTTGGAATCCCATCTAAGGTCAGTTTGGAGCGATACAGCAGAGCCTCGATCATTCCGTGGACAAAAAAAAGATGAACCTGCCTTGTAGGCCTTCGCTGACTTCTCCAGCTATAATATTAAGCTCACATCACGTGTCGCAATAAATGTTTAGGCTTGTAAACCCCGGTAAGTCTGCTAGATTGTAGTAGGCTCCGTGCCCTGCACATGCATGTAGCTTAATGTCTGTGTGTCTGTCAAAGTAGGTGACGTAGGAAGGATCTTACGCACAGAGCGTGGCGCCAAACCCATCCTAAAATCTGTCAATTTAAAGGTGCTGTAAGCGGAATGGTTCTTTTAGCTAACTTCCTGTCAGTTACTGCAGTTAACAGTCCCCTCGCTCGTCCCTACGTCACCACATTAATGCATTGTGGTCTTCGAGCAGCAAGTTATCTAGCATCATCTAAGATCCATAAGTGTGATAAAACATGATAAAAACCATCAAAACAGACATTGGGAAGGATGTTTACCTGCTCAGCCATTGTAGGCGCATAAACATTCACCCATGTGTCGCTCTGGCGTGCACCGGCAGTGAGACCATGAGTGAGACGGGCAGGGGTGTAAAGTAGCGAATTACATTTACTCGCGTTCCTGTAATTGAGTAGTTTTTTCGTGTACTTGTAATTTTTTAAGTGATTTTTAAAACCTATACTTTTACTTTGAGTATGTTTATTGTGAAGTATTGTACTTCGCTACATTTTATATCACCTGCGTTACTGAGTAAAAAAATAGATAGGGAAAGGAGAGAAAAGAAATATCGCGGGGGGCTTTTATTTTTACGGTGTAGGTACCAGATCGACTCGGGCTGCAAGATTGACTCGGGGTCCTAGATGCGCGATTATGACGCACTTCCTGTAAACTTTGTCTTTTAAATGCGCATGCGCTATGGTTATGCGCATGCGCTCTGTTTATCCCACTTGGTTATCCCGCTATCTCGGTAAGTATTAAGGTTAACGATCTCTAATGATTTTCTAATTTAAGACTATGAATAATAATCTAATGTACAAAGATAAACCTTAGTCATACGCTTATCAAATTACTGAAATTAAACATACATTGTATAACATGACCGTTTGCTTTGATAAGATAATATTCGAAAAAATAAATGTTACTATTTGCTGATAGTTATAGCAGCACTAACAGGACAGTATATTTACATATTTTACTTTAACATGGTGTATATTCATAATGGGGACAAACTCAATGTTTTTCTAACGGCCTATATGTTAGGGAAGTATGGGGATTGGAACGTGAACATCTCTTTAACACTTTGTTTCCTGTCTGTTATCAGGACCCCATCGTGCAGCCCATCCTGGACCCCATCAATCATGAAAATAAATAATAAAAAGAATTGATGAAAATTAAGATTCAACACTGGCTTTATTCAACATCTAGATGTTTCAAACAAAAGTTGTTATACAAAAATGTATTGTTTTAATATTATCAACTAGCAGAGCTTCATGATATCTATTATTCCAAAAGTGTACCCTATTCACCTGCTGTGTCACACATTAAGTGAACTATTCCCATTGAGAAATGTTCTGCAGAGACTCACTGTAAATAGTAGGCTGTTTGGACAGTCGATGGCATTGCTGCAAGACACTACAAAAGGTGGTATATGTGGTTGAATAAGTAAAATACAAATCAGATTAAACAAAATCTGATGTACTTTTTTATTTTATTTAATGAAGGTTGAATGAATGAATCTATTTATCAGTGATGCAAGACACTACAAATGCTCCAGGGGCTGGAAATTATACATCTGAGCCACACCTTTACATTTTTTAACTGATAAATATCATTATGAAACTCTCATTATACACATTGTTTTTCAGTGTGATGTAAAATAACAGTGAACCCAGGGGATAGTTGTTCTTTTAATAAAATAGTATTTCTTAAAATACATGCTAGAGTACATTAAACTAAAATACTCATTCAATGTTTAAAGTATTATTAAATAAATGTTTAATTTAGCACTCAAACAGGGTTAAAACCGGGGGTTAAACCTTGCTAAACTATAAATTCGTATAAAATAAAATGTAATTTAACCTTAATAATGAGAGATGACTACTAAGCCAAACGTAACAACTAATTTTAAACCTTGCAGAACAATAAATAAATCGATCTATCTATGGAGCCTACCGGCTAAGCTATCAGCTAGCGCGATCTTTTACATGTTGTTTGAGTTTCGCACCATCAGCTATCGCGATCTTTTCAAATGTTGTGTATGTCCACAATGCTTTGCAGTAGCGTAGCAGTAGCGTAGCAGTATCTATGGTGACAACGTCAAGTGTCGATACGTCTTGCCGTTGCGTAGCAGTATCTATGGTGACAACGTCAAGTGTTGATACGTCATCAGTAGGCGCAGGACCCCGAGTCAATCTTGCAGCCCGAGTCGATCTGGTACCTACACCGGCACAATACCGGAAACTAACACAGTGAATGATCGACAGGAGGAGAGAACACATTGCAACTCCATGATAACAACAAACATTGCCTCCCTCTATCATTAAAACAAAATAATCATAGTTAAACTATCATTGTACCGCACGTGAAGACGTGAAGGCTTTTAAATGCAGCAAACCTTTCATCCAGCCGTGCGATCGGCCCCTCCCTCACCTGATAGTTTAGCTTTCAGTTTAACAGTGCAGAGTAGGATGGAGACGGTGCGTGATGCCGGGAGCTTTGAAAAACTTCCAGAAGACGGCAGAAAGGCAGCCTTTGGTCGAGAAGAAAGGTAAAACTAATAGACTAAAATAATGTGCAAGATATGTTACGCGCGGACACGCGAGTCAGATGACATAAGCGACCGTGAGAGAGAGAGAGAGAGAGAGAGAGAGAGAGAGAGAGAGAGAGAGAGAGAAAAGGCATATGCGACCCAGCTGCACCTCAAAACATCACGATCAATTAGTTTACTCACTTTAAGTTGAATCCATGTGGTCTATGATCAAGCAATAAAGGAATAAAAAACACAGGAAGTTTAAAGCTCCTTGACTCTTGCCACCACAACACAATTAAGAACACTGTAGCCTACAATGCAACTTGCTTATCCAGCCAGCTCCATGAGATATAAATAAAATATGCCCTCACATTCCTGCTAGCAAAAGACGTGCCCTATCAACAACATTTGCAACGGTTTATTTCGATTTTGACACTTATTTAATTATTAAACATATGTTTTTCTTAGGCTATTTGTATTTTCCTTGTTTTCAGTTCAATTAGGATAGGCTATGTTTAAAGTGATGGTTTCAAATGTTAAATAAGTGCATGTTGCAGTTCTTAAATCAATGAATAATTGTCTATAATAATTGTGATTACACAATGTCAATCATGGTTATGATTTGTCAAAATCGAGCAGCCTAACCTTGCAATTTCCATGGTTTTGATCAATTATACACAATTACATTATTAGAACTGCAGCTGCAGTCTGTTTAGGTCTGTAGACCGGTTAAATTCCCACATTAACAGACAATTTGCTCCATATTTGCTTATCTAAAGTATAATGACACAGTATACATACATACATACATGTGTGGTGACATCATTTGTTTAATTTGTGCACTTTAATTTGTAAAAGTGTTGCATTCATTAAACAAAACTAGTTTGAGATTTATATCCCCTTGTCTATATATATATAATGCCCTACACTGAAGAGACCCCCGCCCCCTCCCGCTGTTAAAAAGTAACTAGTAACTTGTACTTTAAGTACATTCTAAATCAGCTACTTTTTCACTTTTACTTCAGTAGATTTTTAGACCAGTACTTTTACTTTTACTTAAGTAAAAGTAATCATACTTTTACTTGAGTAGAATATTTTTGTACTCTTTCCACCTCTGGAGACGGGTGTCGGTTTGTTGCGTTCTCTCTTGTGATTGGATAAAATTTCGGTATACTACATAAAGTTCAATTGCTTATTACATGTAGAGCAGCTGGCTAAGAGATAGGCTTTATGAAACACGCACATTGTGTAAGTGATTACTGTATGAATAAAGAGCAATATAACACTTATATTAATATAAATAAACTGCTTACTTCACCTTTAACAACACCTTATTATAGGTGGGATTTAAACATTTGAAATTTTAAAAAATGCGGTCCGCTGAGGAGAATAGAAGAAATATCAAACAAATTAAACTGTTGAAAACGTAGGCTTATTAAAGTTGTCCTTCGTGTGTATGCGTAAATGCCCAAGTCGTGAATATCCCCCACACTCAAAAAGTTTGGTAAAGTTGGAAAGATATTGACAGATTCAAACTTCCAGGATCAATAACTCATTTACAAAAGGTTATTAAAACACAAATGAAGCATTGTTGCAATCGTAGCCGATATCATTTCAAGGATTTTTAAAAAAAAAATTCTTATGGCTTTAATTCAGTGTTGTTCCATGAAAAGATATAATGAAATATTTGAAGAAATGTGAGGGGTGTACACACTTTTGTGAGATAGTGTGTGTGTGTGTGTGTCTTTGTGTGTGTTTACAGAGAATGGTCCGAAAAAGAAAAAAATATCCAGTGAGCGGCATTTGTGTGGACGTAAAATGCCTTGTTAGTGTCAGAGGTCAGTGGAGGATGGGCATACTGGTTCATGATGATAGAAAGGCAACAGTAACTCAAATAACCACTCGTTACAACCAGGGTATGCAGAATACCATCTCTGAACGCAAAACACAACCAACCTTGAAGCAGATGGGCTAAAGCAACAGAAGACCCCACCGGGTGCCACTCCTGTCAGCTAAAAACAGGAAACTGAGGCTACAATTCTCACAGGATCACCAATATTGGACAATAGAAGATTAGGGGGGTGGTCGGGGGTAGGGGGGGGGGGCCTTAACCGTTTTGTGTGGGGGGGGGGGGGGGGGGGGGGGGTGAAGATTGAAAAATCATGCCTGGTCTGAGGGGTCTCGACTTCAGTTGTGACATTCAGATGGCAGGTTCAGAATTTGGCGTAAACCACATGCAAGTATGGATCCATCCTGCCGTGCACCATGCCATCAACCACCATGCCATGTTCAAAGTCACCTAAACCCCCTTTCTTCCCCATTCTGATGCTCAGTACATTGTCTTGACCATGTCTAAATGCCTAAATGCATGAAATTGCTGCCATGTGATTGGCTTATTAGCTTTTTGTTTTTATAAGCCACTGAACAGGTGTACCTAGTAAAGTGGCCGGTGAGTGTGTGTGTGTGTGTGTGTGTGTGTGTGTGTGTGTGTGTGTGTGTGTATATATATATATATATATATATATATACACACACAGTATATAGCCTAGCCTATATTAATGTAAGTAATCAACTGACTGGAAAGTTTCATGATGATATCTATAACTTAACAATGTTACCATATTCATATACTCCCAATTTCGTTGTATAGGTGACTGTACAATGACAATAAAGACTATCTTATCTTATATTAACAGTATATATAGTGTCAGTGTCTCACCTCCATTACAGTAGCCTATACTGTAAGAGGGGATAACCACTAAAAAGCTACCAATATAAAAGGTCACATCAAAACCTCTTCTAATGGGGATATAGCACAAAATAAATGTATGTGTTAGGTAGAACAAAAAAAACCTTATGTAGTAGGTAGCACAAAAAAAACTATGTTAGGTAGCAAAAAAAAACGTATGGTTTAGGTACCAACAAATAAAAGGATATGGTTTAGGTTACACAAAAAAAACCTATGTAGTAGGCCTAACACACACAATAATATTCCTGGTCGAGGGTCTAATAAGTCATACAATGGTTGAAGTGGACGCCATGCTCTCGGTTTGGTGAGCGGATGTGATCGTGGTTCACATAGTAGCCACAAGGTGGTAGTGTGCATTTCTTTACAACCTGCACCCCAAAGACACAAATAAATAGCACCACTCAGTGCTCTAACACATTCCCACAGACTGACAGCGCAGTATGACTGCGCACAATGAGTCAACATGCATTTTTGACAATTACCAGAAAAGAGGGAAACCCCTTCATGAAGTAATCGATGTCCAAATTAAACGTTTTTTGGCCCGTCATGCCGTTGTGTTTACAATCGTTGGAAAGGCTCGAATCAACTGACCTGTAGAGTCCAGTCATGTGACAGAATGGAGGCGTCGCTGAAAACATTCACCCGTTCACCATACACAGACAGACAGCGCCAAGAACCCATTTCACAATAAACGGATAAGGCGACAATTCTCACCAACTCCGTTCTTAAAGTTCATTTTCTCCCATCGCAATGAAATGAGGGGAGCATGGGGGCCAAAGAGTCGAGGATAGGATTCCTGTCGTATGACGAGGCCGTTAAGAGAGGTAAGCCGAAAAGCAACTGGATAAATCCACCTCAGCCGCGCTAGCTTAGCAAGGCTGTCACCTTTCAGGCTAGCCCGGTACCTGAGAGGAGGGCGACCTGACGACCCGTTAAGATCTAGCGGTTCATGTGGCCTAGGTAATTGGACAATGTAGACAGCTGTGAAGTGAAAGGCACACTGCCTCTGCAGAGCTGCTAGGATGCATTGTTTAATTCGGCATAAACATATGTCGAACAGTCTCACCAGTTCTGATTTTATGATAAGTTTAACAATAGCATAGACTATTTTCCGCAGTCGACTTCCCCCCAAAATACCCTTTATTGGACAGCTGTAGGAAGGGTTTCCCAGTAATTAAAGCTTTAATAAATGGTAGCTAACGGTCACGGTGTGCATTTTACCCATCCCGAATTGAGTAATTCCTCGTAGCAATACGGAAATGGCACTGACAGGTATATTGTGAGGTGCGTACATTCGCTTATAAACAAGGTCAACTAAAATGGACAGATTTTTTTAGCCGTTTTTGGCTAGACGCTCTTGCCATGGCTACCAAATCGTTGCTTGAGGGGCTGATGTTGGGTTAACGAGGAGGGCTGGGCTGCTTTGACAGTATTTGTTAAAAACAGTTGTGCAGAAAGTCTTGAATGTGGGACGACTTTTTCATTTTCTGTGCCCATTGGCGTAGCCCTTATCACCTTAGCTAGTGTTAGCTTACGTCTAGTAACGTTTATGCCTGTACTGCTACTAGCTCACCTGTTTTACTAGCTGGGCAGTTAGTTAGCTGGATCGCTAAAGCTAACCTCCCGTATGGAAATGCCTCTGTTTGTTTTGTCTTTAGCCTTCGTCTAGAGCATTTCAAGCCTAGCCATGTGATACGGGCGCTAACGCTCAGGGTTTGTAGTAGGGGATTGTCAGGTTGCTTCTGCTAAGCTGTACACTCACACAAGTTGGCTAGCTCGCTGTGTAGTCAGTGCATTTGCCGCAGCAACAACCAGATGGGCTTCGCGTTGCTGTCTTTGCATTACAATTTAGCCAGTGGACATTCTCTGGAGGAGCAATTGTCCCATGCCTGTTAAACACCAAGCAGGGTCTCCCCTAAGCCTTTATATACTTCAACATCAATCGACTCATATTGAAAAATAGGGAGAGGGGGTTGTAGCTGATTAAGTGGTCTGTACCATAGCTGACCATGGTCTCTGCCACAGACCACTGTGTGTGTGCCACCACTAGGGGGTGCTGGAGGTACTGGCACGGACTGTCACTACACGATCTGAGGAGCCTGCACGATATGAGGTGCGCGTGCGCAAAATGGCCGCCATCATTGACAGCCCGCTTAGCTCAAAGTGTTTTGGAGAGCCACAGACTGCACTAAAAGCAGACTGTAACTCGCTCAATTCTGAACCGATTTTCATGACCTTTAGTTTGTTATGAAGATAGAACAGTTAATCATGCTACAGATTACGTGTTGGAATTAAATTCAGTTACGGGGCCGCTGACCCACGGACTTTGTGTGTGTGTTTGTGCTTACGGGGAACTTTAGGAGGGGGTGGGGGTGAGGACGCTGACGTGCGTTGCCTAGGCGACTGCGGGCTTTCCAAGATGGCGGCCGTTCTGCGCATGCGGTCCTCATATCGTGCAGGCTCCTCAGATCGTGTAGTGACACGGACCACTCAGCCAGTCAATAGAGCTGTTAAGCGGAAGTGGCGGAATTACGGGGCATGGGACCTCTCGGCTGAAAAAAAATGAATGGGAGTCTATGGAAAGTAATCTACTATTTTCTGGTCCCAGTCATTAAATGCCTTGGATTACATATATGTTTTGTATGGGTCTAAATGATAATTTTTCATGTGAAGAGTTTGACGGTATGTTGTATGATTATTCGTCTAACGGCTTTTGAAAAAATGTTACGAGAACAACTACAAGTCTTGTCGCCTCTGTGACGTCACCTCAACACATTCCCTCCACTTCTCGACTGACGGTGCTAATGCTAATGCTAATGGCTGGCGTGGACAACGCCAACAATCTCCCCACTCGAGAAATTGAAACTCTCCACATGTCCACTTGTGTAGTGATTTTCGCCACGCTGAAGACTTTTGTCTTGTCATTGAAAGAAGGCGGTAAAGTGCATTAAAGACACAGCCATGTTTCTGAGCTAAGCAGGTGCCAGTGGTGGTGACGTATATCATAAGTGTCAAGAGCAGCGAAGAGCTGTAGTCCACAAAAGCGCTCTGCACAAAACCTGACCGTATCCAGCTTCTACTCGCTAAATTGTTCCATTCTTTGCACGAAAAAATACCATCTAAATCCATACAAAACATATGTGTAATCGAAGGCATTTCATGACTGGGACCAGAAAATAATACATTTCTTTCCATTGACTACCGTTGTAATTTTTCGAGCCGATAGGTCCCATGCCCCGGAAGTAAGGGACTTCCGCTTAACAGCTCTATAGTATTCAGCTGCAGCCCCGGAGAACAATACTGAGTCGGGCCGGGAGTACTGAGTCGGGGCGGAAGAAATACAAATACATTTCGAACGTTATTTAGACAAATTATATTGTGTTGGCGATTAAGTTCAGGCATCACAGCTGGGTGGTTAGGGTTAGAGCAAGGGGACAGGGAGAGGTTATAATATATATAGAACATTAGATTATGTTCAGACATCACAGCTAGGTGGTTAGGGTTAGGGCAAGGGGACAGGGAGAGGTTATAATATATATAGAACATTAGATTATGTTCAGACATCACAGCTAGGTGGTTAGGGTTAGGGCAAGGGGACAGGGAGAGGTTAGAATATATATAGAACATTAGATTAGCCACGGCGCTAGCTCCACTCGGCTAACTGAACACCGCGGCGGCCATCTTGAGAAGGTCACGTCAAACAATAAAAAAGACCGCAGACCGATAGGCTACTAGCCCCAACTCAGTACTCACGCCCCGACTCAGTATTGTTCTCCGGGGCTGCAGCTAGACTCTACTCCAGCCAGTGGCACGGACCACTCAGAGACCACATACAACTGGTCATGACCACTAGGGACCAGTGGTCATTGCCACTAGGGGCGTTAAAGCTAGTGGCACGCACCAGACAGTGACTGTTCACTGGTCTCACTTTCTCTGTACATGGCTGTAATGGCAATGCTCTTAAACATCCATTGACTCTGCATTTATTTCATTATTGTAGCAGTCTCTGATTTGTTTATAGCATAACTGAGGAAGAAGTTTAAAAAAAAAATATATATTTTATAAAAAAATATTTTATTGCAATTAGCTTATGCTGTATTCTGACGCTTGGGCACACACACTCACTCACTCACTCACTCACTCACTCACTCACTCACTCACTCACTCACTCACTCACTCACTCACTCACTCACTCAGTGGTCATGACCAGTTGTATGTGGTCGCTGAGTGGTCCGTGCCACCTGCTTGAGTGCCCCTAGTGGTAATGACCAGTGGTATGTGGTCTCTGACTGGTCCGTGCCAGAGTAGCGTGTGAGTGCCGTCAGTTAATGAGTGAGTGTGTGTGTGTGTGTGTGTGTGTGCGCACGCCCAAGCGTCAGAGTAGGCTACAGCATAAACTAATTACTTCTTCAGTTATGCTAAACAAATCAGAGAATGCTACAATAATGAAATAAATGCAGAGTCAATGGATGTTTAAAAGCATAGCTATTACAGCCGTGTACAGAGATGAAGAGCAAGTGAGACCAGTGAGCAGTCACTGTCTGGTCCGTGCCACTGGTCCCTAGTGGTCATGACCAGTTGTATGTGGTCGCTGACTGGTCCGTGCCACTAGCTGAGTGGTCCGTGCCAGTACCTCCAGCACCCCCTGGTGGTGGTACACAGTGGTCTGTGGCAGAGACCATGGTCAGTGTACAGACCACTGAATCGGCTACAACCCCTGCTGAAAATAGGTGCCTTTTTAAAGAACACATTGCTGTGACATAATTTATTACTGTATGCAGGTGTAAATCTCCATGGCACCAGCATAGCACAATGCTTGTGAAGTTGTCGTGTTGTGGTTGATGCAGAATGTGTGGCTGAGCAATTTTCAGAGAGCACACTGTAAAGGCTCATTATACTCCCATTCAGTGCTTAAATAGAGACGTACGTTTTCATAGATAGACGTATGTCATTTCGTACCAACTCACACAAACCTCTCCTCCAAAGTTAAGCCATTTTCAAAAGTATTATTTGTCTTTCATTTGTGTTTCATACAGTAAGTGAAAGTGAACTGTCGGCTATGCTCAAGGGCGTAAGTTTCGCTCCAACATTGGGGGGGACACATTATAAGTGTGGGTCTGGGGGTACTCCCCCTGAAAAAATTGTGCTTCAAACATACCATTTTGTGCATTCTGGTGAATTTTTATGCACTAATTCATGCATTCTATATTTATTTGTTTATGGTGGACGCCACCACACACAGATGAAAGGTGTCGCAATTCTCCAGCCAACCAGGCTTATCTGACCACACGGGCAGCCGTCCTAATTCCCACAGGTGGCTCCACTGCAGAAATCATGGGGCCAGTGTTCATGTCAGTTCACTCCAGTATAGGACCATGGTCCGGGGGGGGGGGGGTTGGGGGGAGGAGGTCCTGTGGATAGGTTGGGGCTTTGAAGTGCTCTCTGGTCTCAAACCCAGGATCATCAGATGTCCTTCAAACCGAATTTCTGCACGGTTAATTGAGCGCTCTTTGTCCACTTTGTTTTAGCATAAACTAACCGCAACACTGATTGTTTGCTTCCATATTTTTCCACAGTTAAACTAGTGTTTTTGTTGTTGTTAGATATTCATGTCCACTATGAATTGCAAATAGGTTTCAGTGTTTCCCCCAGGAAATGTCTTAGTCAAGGTGGTCACTGGCAAAAAATATTGGGGGTATTTCGCTCAAAGATGCCAATCTTTGAGCGAAATTATTAATAAAGAAATAAACAACTGTTTATTTGAATGCAAAAAGACAACTGACCTTACAGAGAGTACAAAATACAATTAAGAAAAATTCTACTGTTTTGGTGCAATAATATGCAGACACACTAAATACAAATAAAGGACCTACAAAGTGCAAATTTAACTTTTTAAAGTTCCTTTTTGGATGGGGGCTGTTGTGAGATTATTGTGGACAATAGGCCGACAGTGATACAATAGCCTATAATTGATTAATGGTTATTATTAGCCTACTTGCTTGATTTCTTTTTAAATACAGAGGTTATTGGTCGTTTTGGAACATGTATTTCCCAATTTAAAACAAAAATAAAGCAGCATTGAAAATTCAGGAAATAAATCTTGTAGCCCTACACTAGCATGCTGTTGAAAAATAAATCAAATCAAATCAAATCAGTTTTATTTGTATAGCCCAAAATCACAAATAGACATTTGCCTCAGTGGGCTTTACATTCCAAAAAATATGATACAATATGACACCCTGCCCTTACACCCTTAGCTCGGCTGAGAAAAAACTCCCAGTAAAAAACCCTTTACCGGGATTAATTTTTTTTAAGATATCTCAGGGAGAGTCGACATAGTAAGGGATCCCTCTCCCAGGACGGACATACTGCAATAGATGTCATAAGTAGAGAAAATCACGAAGAAATTCAATCATTGACCAGATGTTTACATGGTAAAACTAAAGTAAAGTGCGAATAGTGTGGATGCAGGAAGACTTCAGATGCTGCCAGTCCTTAAAGCTACAACGAGTAAGTCGGCACGTTGGCGACACCTTTGAACAAAAGCGGTAGTATTTTTACGACGCCAGCTGTCGTGAAGCTGTTTTCTAGCACGTGCAGGGCCTCAAGATTCAAATAATCAGGAAGCAATATAGTGCGTGTCCGTGTGTTGAAAGTGTGAGGGCACCGGACTCTTTTCGGTGAGAGTGGTTAGTGACACAGCATCAACTACACCTGATTGCAATGAGTTTAGCCATTGTCACCTCTCACGGAGCTGAACGAGTATGTGTCCCCATACAAAGCGAATGAACGAGAGACGGCAGTTAGTTCTGGATCACGATGAGGTAATGTGTTTATGTTGTTGTAAATAATGACTATTTCAGATGAATAATGGTCATCTGATGATGCTGGTGAGGCAAAGTAAACTTTGTTTTAGTAGGCTACCGCTCATTCATTTAGGAGTAAACACTGCAGTCTAGGTTCACTCCGTGAAATTGTGTATACGTTGCTTGGCAACGCCCTCCCGCCCGCCTATCACTCTCCCTTTTAGCTTTTCTTCATTGCATTTTCTTTTTTTTTCTTTGATTGTTCAGCCCCGTTATCAGTCATTATGACGACAAATAACTGTCTCAAACAAGGCTCTCGCTCCCCTTCTAGGGTGACCAGATCGCATTTCCATTACTTTTCACACGTCCCGCAAATTGAGACGTTGTCCCGCATTGTTATTGAAAGTGAGCCCCCCTTTTTAAATGCGTGTTTTAAAATCTGGCATTTATACGATAGCTGTGAGGAGACAGCAGTCTCCGTTTGTCTGTGTGTGTGTATCGGGCTGCTGGGCTCAGTGGGCTCTGTGAAGGTGCTGCCTGCAGTGCTTCAGCGTTTACCTTCCTGTTACTTCAAAATAAAAGCCAACTCTGGCTTTAATGAACATTTTTCATCTGTTGCCAGCAAGCTTGTGGATAAGCTACCTGGCCTGACTGGTCAATATGGTGAAAGCCATGTGCGAGATTATTACTCTCGGTTAGGGATTCAGACAGGT
The DNA here is from genome assembly GCA_026929865.2 of Hyperoplus lanceolatus. Classification (NCBI taxonomy): domain Eukaryota; kingdom Metazoa; phylum Chordata; class Actinopteri; order Uranoscopiformes; family Ammodytidae; genus Hyperoplus; species Hyperoplus lanceolatus. The sequence goes on from CM049398.1 coordinate 35,505,120, forward strand.
GGCTTCCTCTTTGAAAAGGTGTCTGAGGCACATGTTCTTGAGAAGCTTCAAAGGCTTGATTGCTCTAAAGCCACAAGAATAGACTCTATTCCATCACGGTTCCTAAGGGATGCTGCAGAGATCATTACCCCATGCATCACTCATATTGTAAACAGTTCTATAGAACAAGGGCATTTTCCCAATGATCTAAAGATTGCCAGAGTGATTCCGCTGTATAAGAAAGGGAGTAAACTGGACCCTGGCAACTATAGACCTGTCTCTATTCTGAGTAGTCTGTCAAAGATCATCGAAAAGATAATTTTTGAACAAATTGACAAACACGTATCTTCACAAAATATACTCTATGAGTTCCGTAAATCTCATTCTACAGATTCATGTTTACTGTTTCTAACTGATTTTATTAAAAAAGAAGTGGATAATGGTCACTGCTGTGGCATGGTCATGTTAGACCTACAGAAGGCCTTTGATACGGTTGACCATTGCGTTTTATTGTATAAATTGAAAGCCATGGGTTTTAGTGACTTAGCACTGAAATGGGTGGGCTCCTATCTGGAGAATAGAACGCAGGTGGTGGACATTGGGGGTACAATGTCTCAACCACTAAGCATGGTCTGTGGGGTTCCTCAAGGGAGTGCTTTGGGGCCACTTTTCTTTCTTTTATATATAAATGACCTACAGTCTGTTTGTTCTTGTAATCTTTTTTTATATGCTGATGACTCTGCGCTGGTAGTTTCTCACAAAGATAAGCATTTTATTGAAAGAACACTTTCTGCAGAACTTGTAACTGTTAGCAGGTGGATGTCTGACAACAAGTTATCACTTCACATGGGGAAAACTGAGTCCATATTGTTTGGATCAAAAATCAAACTGAAAAAAGCCTCGGATTTTAAGGTTTTAGCTGGAGATTCGGAAATTACATCCCAGGAATCAGTCAGTTACCTTGGCTGTGTTTTAAACTGTAATTTATCTGGTTTAGGTCAGGCTCAAAAGGCAATCACCAAAATAAATCACAGAATCCGTTTTTTGGGCAGAATTTCAAAGTTTCTGGATCAAAGAACAATGTTAATTTTAGCAGGAGCTTTAATTCAGCCTTATTATGACTATGCATGTGGCTCATGGTACAGTGGCTTCACGGTGCATTTGAAACATAGGCTTCAGACCTCGCAGAATAAGTTGGTTAGGCTTATTTTTGACCTCCCCATGAGAACTCATCTGGAATCTTCCCACTTTGAGAGGTTGGGTTGGTTGGGTATCTCAGATTAAACTGTGTATGGTACATAAGATTTTAAATGGGGATGTTCCCAAATATTTTAGAAACTATTTTAATCGTGTAAGTGAAGTTCACACACATGCCACTAGGCGTAGCACCACTGATTTTGTACCACCCAGGGTGAGGACCAACATGGGAAAGAATTCCTTTTGTTATACGGGTGCTGCACTGTGGAACAGGTTACCGGGAGCACTCAAGGTGGTCGGGAGTTAGGGCAATTTTAAAAAGGCCCTAAAAAAATGGCTTATGCATAATTAGGCTTGCCTTAGTGGGGGTCATTGTTGTGTGTGTGATTTTTATGTATGTGTATATTTTGTGTATGTTTTGTGTACAGGGACCACAATGGAAATAAGCCTTCGGGCTTTTTTGTGTCTATCCCTGGCTATTTTATGTATTTTAATGTGTGACAGAATGCTGTTCATGTTTTTATATCAAAATGGTCAAATAAAATCAAATCAAATCAAATCAAATCAACTCACGTTTGTCAAGTGAAATGCTAATGTGAAGCCAGTGAAATGCTTTTAATGTGAAGCCGCAGCCTTAATGCTCTATTTGTTTAACAGTAGCTAACTTAACTGCTGCGCGCTGATCTAAAGATAGTGTTTTTTTAATATAGAAAGCCGTGTCTCTGGCATTACCGGTGGTGACACGAGTTTATTTTGCTAAAAAAAGGCACTTTGTCCCGCATTGTCCCGCACAAACGTAGTCTTTGTCCCACATCTGGTGAATTGGGATCTGGTCTCCCTATCCCCTTCCCTCACCTGGAGTGATAGGCTTCTCAAATCGCGTTCCTGCGCCACACTGAAATCTGCGACCAATATGCAGGGTTTTTCCTGGCTCAGAATGGGCCTTTGGGGGGTCAGTACGCGACTGACTTTTTTTGGGGTCGCGACAGTAAAGGCAAACGGTTTGTGTATTTTAAGAGGGGTGTTGGGTTGGGAGAGGGGAGTTTCTGTCCAGCTCAAGAGCATTTCACTCAGCCTGTCAATCACTGCGTTACCATGGAGCTCACTGACGCTTATGAAATCACAATAAACAACCTGTAGATATGAAGTCAAAATACTAATAATGACTAGGCCTACCTGTTTAATACTTTAATTGATCTAAACCATGGAAGAAGGTAGGGCTGCTCGATTATGAAAAAATCATAATCATGATTATTTTGAGTAATCACATTGTGTTATCACGATTATTAAAGACAGTTAATCATTGATTTAAGAACATTATGCATTTATTTTACTTTTAACAAGTTTTTTTTCTAAAAACACCATGACTTTGGACTTTAAACAAAGGCCTAATTGAACTGAAAACAGGGAGAACAGAAATAGGCTAAATAAGTGAAACATATTTTTAATAATTTAATAAAAATATGTCAAAATAAAAATAACCAGTTGTAAATGGTGTTGATAGGGCACGTCTTTTGCTAGCATTGAATGTAAGGGCATGATTTATTTATGTCATGGAGCTGGCTGGATAGGCAGTTGCATTGTAGTGTTGACAGTTGTGGTGGCTGGATTTAAGGAGCTTTAAACTTCCTGTGTTTTTATTCATTGATTGCTTGGTCATAGACCACTATGACTCGACTTAAAGTGAATAAACAAATTGGTCGGGATGTTTAAAGGTGCAGATCAGGTCGTATATCACTTTTCTTTCTCTCTCTGTCTCTCGGTCGCGTATGTCATGTTACTCGCGTGTCCGCGCGTGACAAATCTTGCAATTTTTTTTAGTTTGTTGCGAGTCTGAAGTGTTTTCAGACAACACAATTAGTTTTACCTTTATTCTCGTCATCTAGAAGTTTTTCAAAACACCCGGCAATGCGCAACATCTCCCTTGTACTCTCTGGACTAGCCGTTAGCGAAACTATCAGGTGAGGGAGGGGCCGAGCGGAGCTCACGGCTGAAAGGGTTTGCTGCATTTATAAGCCTGCATGCCCCGGCGAGCGGAACAATGATAGTTTAATAACGATAATCCCCGACCTGATTTCTTTTTTTACAACTGAGATTGCAAGTAATATGACTGGAATGGAGCGGAAATGGAAACACATTTGGAGCCGTTTTAAGTAGATTTTTATTTATTTATCTATATAAAAAAAAAAAAACACTTTGGCGCTGAGGATTTTCCTTTGGGGGGCGCTAAAATTCCTTTGGCGGGCGCCAAAATTTTTTGAATGCAGGAAAAACCCTGATATGTGACCATAGAGCATGCACGCGTGAACCGAAAATCGGACTGGGTGTACGACCAGATCAAATGCAGCAATAAAAACTATATAAAAACGTCTTTCTTTGCACTAATGGTCTTGTTTGCTGTTAAAGGTAATTTATGATTATGAGAGGAAACATGAGGCTCTTTAAAAGATATTTAAATGTTACTCGTTGCCGCTTTAACCACTGCAACATCTTCCGCGTTGACGCATCAGATATTGCCAGAGGGGGGACCAGATCCACACCGTCTCGTCACCACCAGGGAAAACTGGAAGAGGACAGACAGGCAACCAATGAGCAAAGCAAAAATTAAATAATAAATACAATGTGTTTTCCCCTTAAAATGACTAAATGCATTTCTCCAAAGGTCAAAGACAGTAACAGTGGCACTTCTGTAAACTTACTGAAACTTGCCTGGGCCATCACTCTCATGCATGCATCAAACTTTTCTCTGAGCTGATAGATAGGTTGTGTTGCCACGGTGATGTAGAGTCTTAAACTGTTCTAGCTTTACACAGCACTTCTTTCTGTTCAGCTAAATATCCCCATTGAACAGTGCTGCGTTTATTATCGCCACCAGTTCCATGCTTGATTCTAACAGTTGTGTGCGTTGAAGGACTCCAATGAACCTAATCAGCTGCCCAGGGCCATAACTCAAATGTCCATCATTTCAAGGCATCGTCTTTCCATCAGGACCGAACGATCGCACTAGGACTGATCTAAAATCAATAACTTGACTTGATGGCTGATTTTATTTATCAAGTTTGACACAGTTCAACCTCTAACTCTACACTCCCATTAACCTTGTGAACAAAGCAGCTGATTCAACATTTGGCCTTCAGTGGGCCTTTCTCTTTAGGTTATGTACACAGTCTTGTGCCTAGGACTTTCTTTCAAATGAATTTAATCACACTTGCTAATTTTGCATAGCAGTGATCAACAGAACTGTCTCTTGCACGTTCGAGTAATGTTCAATCAGCCTGTCTTTGAACACACTCCTTAAGGTAGAGGAAGAGGACTTTGACCTCTGGACGCTCACTTCACCACTGTGTCAACTGCTTGGCTTGTTACGTCCATAGACTGGGGGTTACAACACAAGAGTGTCAAATCTCTGCTTTAAATTGGCAGCTTTACTCCTCTTTGATAGTGTTGCAGTCAGCTGTCAGTGCTAACATTCCCTCTATATGCTTACACAGCTTAGAATAAAATTTGAGAAATGCATTTATTTATATAAAGAGGTTTTTGTTTATTGAAGTAGAAATAGGTATTACCTGAAGGTAACCGGGGCATAATTTGGGGAAGGGTTAAAAGTATCAGAAATTAGATACTGCCAATCCCAGTGACACAGCCTAACAGTCACCTGAGAACTGCATGACCTTGCATTTGTGGTCTTATCAGCATAGGTGACAAACCGCTGCTTTGCATTCTTACCTTGTGCTTTGTGGATGTAGATTTGTCTACAAAGGCTTCTATTTGCTATGGAAACATGGGCAGGCTGTTGTTTAGATTGTTGCAAATTTGCATGGTAGGTTGGTGTTTTCTAAGGAATATTTGTCAATTATAAAATGCCATATCTCTATATAGCGTGTTTGCATTTGATATTTGACTGAAATATTCATATACTTTATTCAGCAGCAGTGTGACAGGCTCCTTGATCCGAGAGTCCCTCACTGGGTTTGCTCTTAGATCTCCTTCAACTGGTATCAGTGACGTGTGTGGTCTTAAGGCTTCAGCAATAGCAAAGATCCAAAGCCAGGGTGTGTATTGTCTACTCCCTTTACAACAATGCAATGCACTAAGCTTTGCAGAAAGGTGTGTCCTCATCCAAAATTAAGAATACACATTGCCTAAATGTTTGTCCCATAGCTATTGGCGAAGTATTATAAAATAATATCATTATAACCTCATGAAAAGTCCTCTATGACAAGACAGTGTCGGATGTATTATAACATTTGCCCAAGTAACATAGCTCCCCACTGCACAGTTCAGTTAATTTTAACCAATTCAAATTATGTGATATTTTTGACAATTCAATAACTTAGCTCGATCATAACAAGGCCCTCTAACCAATTTGCTTAGTCAACATATCATGCTCTTGTTCAAAACTGTAATTTGGGTTTCTTCTGGAAATGGTTTAGTAGCCAGAAAACTCTTTATTTCTTATAAAGCCATTGTTTGTTCTCCTCTTTTCAGCCTCTGTCTGAAGCGCCCCATTTTAGAGCCTGTCTCTTTAAAGGTCGCATATTTTGCTAAATGCACTTTTTAAATGTGTTCTAACATATCCATGGGTCCACGGTGTGCCTAGAGACTGCCAAAATATCAAAACAATAATAATCTCTCCTTTTCTCACTCTCCCCCTTTCTGAAACCCCCACCCCTCCCCCCCAATATACTCCAGTCAGAATTCTCGCCGACTATTACGTAATAGTCGGCACAGCCACATCCCCATATTTTCTTATATGTCCATGCTTCCCCCCCAGAAACGTCCACTGTGCACTAGTCTATGATAACCCCACCCCCCCATTTCTTATTGGTCCACGGCCCCGAGATCCGATGGAAAATTTTCTGAGCGACAGCCATGTTGTTTTCCCCGCTAAGCGACACGATGCCCTTAGTACAGCCTGAATGTTACATACACCAACACAGAATGCTTTTGCTCATACTCCACTAATTTATCTTAACCACAGCAGTCTATTAATGCCTCGTTTTTAATAACACAACAGATAGGAAGCTACCTGTGCTTTTTTTTAAACGGTGAAACTAAAATAATAGTTTTTATTGGTAGTTTTGCCTGACTGGTGAATAGCTATTAGCTTTGGGACAAGCAACCAGCTTTTGCTCATAACACGCTGTTTATATTCCCCACAGCAGTCTGAAAATGACTCGTTTTTAACATGACAAAGGATGGGAAGATATTCCTGTAGAAATCACACTTTGAAGCTACTGTTTTCACTGTTTTAAATCGTCTGAGTCTTATTTTTAGCGTTAGCGCCCATGTAGCTTCGGTTGTAGCACCAAGTTTTGCTCCCAATCCACTAACTTAGCTTTCCCCTTGCAGTCTAATAATGCCTCGTTTTTAATAACACAACGGATAGGAAGCTACCTGTGCTTTTTTTTTAAACGGTGAAACTAAAATAATAGTTTTTATTGGTAGTTTTGCCTGACTAGTGTATAGCTATTAGCTTTGGGACAAGCAACCAGCTATGGCTTAGCTCCGGGTAAACACTGTGTTCGCAGTGACGCAGTGTCTCTCTAGTATCGCGAGAGCACGGCAGAGACGGTGGGAGAGCCCCATGGACATATAAAGAAAGCCCTGCAGAGAGGTGGGAGGGGCCAGCCAGATCGCACAAATATAGGTCATCCTGAGACCAGAGGACAATCAGGGTATAGAGGCTTGCTACAATAAATGATCTGAACAGGTTTTTCAGCAAACATCTAAAAAAATAAGTATTAGGGACTACTTAGACCATATAAAATTGACAGCAAAGTGCATAATATGTGAGCTTTAAGCCCCGCATTCCAAAATTCGTGCTTGTTGGTTACATTGTGTTATCCTCGTGTTATTAGTTGCTAGCAACTTGTTCCCATCATATTTATCCTTATTGTAGCTCCCATAATAGCGCCCACGTTAGCTCCCGTTTCTGTTACCGTCGGTTGTGACACCTGGAAAGGACTGCTGCTGTAAAGGGGACCACTCTTGAAAGAGGCAGCACAATACACTCAAAGGAACAAAGTTAAAGCGGCTACGTGTAACATTTAAATATCTTTTAAACAGCCTCATGTTTCCTCTGATAATCATAAATTACCTTTAACAGCAAATGAGACCATCAGTGCAAAGAAAGACGTTTTTAAATAGTTTTTATTACTGCTTTTGGTCTGGTCGCACACCCAGTCCGATTTTCGGTTCGCTCGTGCAGGCTCTATGGTCACATATCCATATTGGTCGCAAATTTCAGTGTGGCGCAACAACGTGAATTGAGAAGCCTATCCCTCCAGGTGAGGGAAGGGGAGCGGGAGCCTTGTTTGAGACAGTTATTTGTCGTCATAATGACTGATAACGGGGCTGAACCATCAAAGAAAAAATGCAATGAAGAAAAGCTAAAAGGGAGAGTGATATAGGCTACCGGCGGGACCAGGGCGTTGCCAAGCAACGTGTATACAATTTCACGAGAGCGAAACTAGACTGCAGTGTTTACTCCTAAATGAATGAGCGGTTGGTACTAACACAAAGTTTGCTTTGCTTCACCATCATCAGATAACCATTATCTGAAATAGTCATTATTTACAACAACATAAACACATTACCTCATCGTGATCCATACTAACTGCCGTCTCTCGTTCATTCGCTTTCTGTGAGGAGTCGGACATGTAATCTTTCAGCTCCGTGAGAGAGAGTAGTTAGGTGACACTGCTGGATCAACTCATTGCAATCAGGTGTGTGTGCCAAACTGGCATTTGTTGATGCAGTGTCAAAACCACTCTCACAGAGCTGAAATGAGTCCTCACACTTTCAACACACGGACATGCACTATATTGCTCCCTTCTCAGTTCACACTCGCGCGCCTGGCACGAGCTAGAAAACAGCTTTGCGACAGCGGGCGTCGTAAAAATACTACCGCTTTTGTCCAAAGGGGACGCCAACGTGCCATGTTACTCGTAGTGGCTTTAAAGGCTGGCATTGGGCTTACGTATATGAATGAATAGAGGTTCAGCGAAAAGCATTGGCCGTGGCACCAGTTCTTAAGAATTACTCTTTTATTATGACATTTTGACTTGTTATAATAGAAGACAGGTTTTATAACATCAACAATGAGCCTATTCTATTTAGGTGTCCCAGGGAGTCGTAGCAGGGTGATAGTCAGCTGTTATTCATTTAGCTATTTATACACACACACACACGTCAGAATGTCCTCTGTGAAAAGGCATATTAATTTTTTATTTTCTCTTTCCTGATCAGCCTGGACTTGGGTAGGAGCCTGGCTCCGTCTGTTAGTGGAAGGCAGCCCCTGATTGGTTTATGTAGTCATTAACGTCAACATGGATGGACTTCTGTGATATGGCTGGTCTCACAAGGCTAGATTGGCTACTACATGAATTCATTTATGAATTCATGTCAGCCAATGACAAATAAAGCTTTTAAAAGGGTATTTTAATAAAGTTCATATTATTTTATTAGAAATCATATTTTTGAAGTTGGAACAATGCTTTTCAACAAGTCTTTTAAGTAAAATATAATTTCAATAATTTTTAATATTTTTGTAATTTTTTTACTGTATTTTCAATCTCACCACCCAAAAAATGTCAGGTGGCGCTGCCACATATTTGGATTCATATCTATTTATTCTATGTATTGTAAGTGAGAGTTTAGGCAGGTATACCTTGGTGTGTCTACAGTGCCTGACATATTATTATTTTGTGGTTGAGTTTTGGATTATTAATAATCTAAGATCACAGCATGAGATGGTGCACTGTCATGCATGAAGATGATTTTACTACGGAAGGCACTGTCCTTCTTTTTGTACCATGGAAGAAAGTGGTCAGTCAGAAACTCAACATACACTCAACAAAAATATAAACGCAACACTTTTGTTTTTGCTCCCATTTTTCATGAGATGGACTTAAAGATCTAAAATTCATTCACACAATATTACCATTTCTCTCAAACATTGTTCACAAATCTGTCTAAATGTGTGATAGTGAGCACTTCTGCTTTGCTGAGATAATCCATCCCACCTCACAGGTGTGCCTTAGACTGTCCACAATAAAATGCCACTCTGAAATGTGCATTTTTATGCTTTATTGGGGGTCTGGGGACTCAGAACCAGTCAGTATCTGGTGGAGGGATGGGCATAATTAATCGATTAATCGATCATTGCTCGTTAAGAATATTGTCAATCACGTGAAATTGTTATCGATCATATAGCCGTTGTGTTGCGCAGTGTGAGTCCGGCAGCACCAAAGACTGTATGGGCAGCAATTAAACATCCTACCAGCAGGGGGAGATACTTAACTAGTAGTAGGAGACAACAGAACAGGCTCAGGCAGCAGCCTGCGAGCTGCCGTAGATCTCAAAACATAAACAGGAAGAAGTTAAGGAGAAGTTTGGCATCGGACCGGACAGCTTTAGAACCGAAAATAACTAAGTTCATTAAGCATTGGGAAACCTTGTATAAGTACAACACTTAAACAAACCGAATTATGTACCACTTGTACATTGAAGCCTACATCCGACCCTGTTAAACGTGTCACGTTAGCGCTGCTAGCATTAGCAGCTAACTTTAGCGTCTATGCTTTCCTACTTCGCCTTCATCAGGGAAATAATTTGCACATTTTGTCTATTAGATGAAGTAAGGTTAGGTCCTTTACCACTCAGAGAAACATGCCGTGCCCTTATGCAGTCTTTGGCAGCATCTTAGGAGGCGCATATGTGTTTAAACTTTAAAGGTATCGTAGCATTGGCTCCTTGTTGGCTCATAGCCTCGGGCTTTCACCAGCGCCGCATTTTATTATTTTATTTTAAAAAGTTGCCTTGTCTTAATAGATTGTTGTTTGCCTAGAAGATCTTGGAATAAAGATGTAATTGAGTAAAAACCTCTTGTTTACAGTCTATGGTAAAAACGCTGTATTTTGGATGTTCTGTTGGCATTTTTTAATATGTAAAAAAAAGATAACGATTGCTCGATAATTGCTCATTAATTTTCCCGATGATCGATCAATTGAATTTCTTAAAATGCCCATCCCTAATCTGGTGTGACCACCATTTGCCTCATGCAGTGCAACACATCTTCTTCGCATAGAGTTTATCAGATTGTCAATTGTGGCCTGTGGAATGTTGGTCCACTCCTCTTCAATGGCTGTCCGAAGTTGCTGGATATTAGTGGGAAGTGGTGCACGCTGTCATATACGCCGGTCAAGCACATCCCAAACATGCTCAATGGGTGACATGTCTGGTGAGTATGCTGGCCATGCAAGAACTGGGATATTTTCAGCTTCCAAGAATTGTGTACAGATCCTTGCAACATGGGGCCGTGCATTATCTTGCTGAAACGTGAGGTGATGTTCATGGATGTATGGCACAACAATGGGCCTCAGGATCTCATCACGGTATCTCTGTGCATTCAAAATGCCATCAATAAAATGCACCTGTGTTCTTCGTCCATAACAGATGCCTGCCCATACCATAACCCCACCACCACCATGGGCCACTCGCTCACCCACACGACGCCACACAAGCTGTCTGCCATCTGCCCTGAACAATGTAAACCGAGATTCATCGGTGAAGAGAACACCTCTCCAACGTGCCAGACGCCATCGAATGTGAGCATTTGCCCACTCAAGTCTGTTATGGCGACGAGCTGGAGGACAACGAGCATGCAGTTGAGCTTCCCTGAGACGGTTTCTGACAGTTTGTGCAGAAATTGTTTGGTTATGCAAACCAATTGTTTCAGCAGCTGTCTCAGTGGCTGGTCTCAGACGATCTTGGAGGTGAACCTGCTGAATGTGGAGGTCCTGGGCTGGTGTGGTTACACGTGGTCTGCGGTTGTGAGGCCGGTTGGATGTACTGCCATATTCTCTGAAACGCCTTTGGAGACGGCTTATGGTGGAGAAATGAACATCCAATGCACGAGCAACAGATCTGGTTGACATTCCTGCTGTCAACATGCCAATTGCACGCTCCCTCAATGCTTGTGGCATCTGTGGCATTTTGCTGTGAGATAAAAATGCACATTTCAGGGTGGCCTTTTATTGTGGACAGTCTAAGGCACACCTGTGCACTAATCATGATGTCAGATCAGCATCTTGATGTGGCACACCTGTGAGGTGGGATGGATTATCTCAGCAAAGCAGAAGTGCTCACTATCACACATTTAGACAGATTTGTGAACAATGTTTGAGAGAAATGGCAATATTGTAGCCTGGTGCTACCAGACCATGTACTTCATTTCATTTGTACAGAAGGTCTGGCAGTGCTGTAATTGGCAAACGTTCACTCATGGAGGCGGGTGTCTGTTAATGTTTAAAACTATTGGATCTGCCCAGTGCCACTCTGGATTAGCCAACCAATCGCATAACGTTTGGTCGTCACGTGTGTCATGAGCCGGCTTCTGGCAACTGAAACTGGAGCGCGACTTCGACGTCATCGTTCTCAGCCACTCGCTCTGTTCGCTGATTGGACCGGCTGTCGAATCTCCGGCAAAACTGGGAAATGGGCTGTACACCCAGACTGACTACTGAAGGGAAAATAAAATTTGGCCGGAAGTAGGCGGGCGGGCGGAGCCAGGCTAGTAATATTGTGTATCTGGAATGAATTTTATATCTTTAAGTCCATCTCATGAAAAATCGGAGTAAAAAAAAGTGTTGCGTTTATATTTTTGTTGAGTGTACTTTGCCGAGGTCATTTTTACACCGTCTACCAGCTCTCTCCCCATGATTCCGGCCCAAAACATGACTCCGCCACCTCCTTGCTGACGTCGCAGCCTTGTTGGGACATGGTGGCCATGGGCGTAAAATTGCGTATGGAGGGTGTGGACGTGTCCATACCAATATTCAAATGTGCTGAAATTGTCCACACCAATATGAGAACGATATGACAACGACGAGAAAGGGTTAATGTGTTGCCTCTTTATAGTCCCGCCTTATGTATTTTGTGATTGGCTTTGCCTCCTGTTGGTTGTCGTGGGTTGTGTTTCGGTTAGCGGTGATTGGTTGCTTAATTTGAGAGCGGTAAAACAGCGTCTGCTGTCATTTCGGAATCAATCAGCTCAGCTGAATGTGGCTAAAGTTTGACGTCAACTGAGGAAGAATGTCAGGGAAAAAAAGGAAAGGAGAAGACATTCGGAACTATTTTCACCAAACTGACAATGACATACGGTATGTAGGGCTAGTCCAATCAAGCGTCGTTGGAAAATAAGATCTGACAGGACATGTCTCTCTGGACAAAGTGCAGTTGTTGGCTGTTACGCGCTCCCATCTTTCTGCTCCTTCCTCCTCTTGCCTCCTCAACTCTCTCAGGTGTCTTGATTGGGGGCAGGTGCTCCTGCGGAGCTTAAAGGCGTGGCTTGTGCCGGTCTTGCTCTCTCACTCACGGCGGACTGCTCTCGGCTGCTGACCTGCGTTCCTCCTGCTGTTATTTTGTGTTATATGATTTAGTAAATGGAGGGGCTGTAGTTAAGTGTTTTCTTTATTTTCGTTATAGCTAGAGGGGTCGGGGCATAGGTTGAGGGGGGGGGAGTCCTGGGCCCAAGTGGTCCAACTGCGGCTGCTCCAGGCTTCCTCCACGTTCACTTTTACTTTCACAGCCCTCCAAGGACGTACGTTTTAGGGATTGATTTAATAAACATTATATTATGGTTTAAGCGTTAACCTTGGTTTCTTTGTCTGGTTTATTCAATGCTTATTGGCCGATTAAAGAGCCTGGGATGGTCGGCCCGTAACAGTGGCATAATACTGGTAAATGGACTTGTATAGCGCTATATCTCCGTTTATCACAGACCCAAAGCGCTTTACATTGTTTTTTGTACACATTCACCCAGTCACACACACATTCATACACCGATAGCAGCAGCTACCACGCAGGGTAGGCTTAGCACTAGGGTGCTACGCTAACTAAGCTAACTATCGGGAGCAATTCGGGGTTCAGTGTCTTGCCCAGGGACACTTCGACATGTGGCGGGGAGACGGGGGATCGAACCTCCGACCCTGCACACCAGAGGCGAACTCCCTACCCACTTCGCCACTGCCGCCCACAATAATACTCAGGTCTTGAAAGAATAATATAATGTAAACAATTGATGTTTCAATGAAAAAGTAGTGTCTGTGAAACATAAGCAGCCAAGGATACGAATATAATAAGTTTTTTAGTGCAAAACGATTGATAGCTGCTCAACTCTTGACTAAACTGTACATAGATACATGATAACACTGGTTTGGTTAATAAACGTGTGAGCGGTTGGATGCTGGGGCGAGGGCGTTTCGCCAAATTGTGTGACGTTTCGCCAAAATGTGTCCCCACCAATATGAACATCAAAGTTACGCCCCTGATGGTGGCCATTCACCAACCATCCACTACTCCATCCATCTGGACCATCCAGGGTTGCACGGCACTCATCAGTAAACAAGACTGTTTGAAAATTAGTCTTCATGTATTTCTGAGCCCAGTGCAACCGTTTCTGCTTGTGAGCATTGTTTAGGGGTGGCCGAATAATAGTTTTATGCACAACTGCAAGCCTCTGGAGGATCATACACCTTGAGGTTTGCGGGACTCCAGAGGCACCAGCGCCTTCAAATCCCTGTCTGCTGCTCTGTAACGGCATTTTAGGGGCCACTCACACTAGGGCCGCGGCCCCGTGCCAAAGCTCATTAGCATACTAAAGTCTAGAACGTTTGGCTAGTGTGACCACGCCATCCGTATTCCAGCACGGAACAGCCCCTTGGCCACGGCACACCTGGGAGAGGTGTGCCGTGGCTGAAGTTTTAAAAATTATTCCTATATGTTCTGGAAACACGCATTCATAAATGTAACATCACAAATTTCACCAACTATTTGGGGATGATAAAAGCTGGTCTGCAGAATCTTTCTGTGTGTGTGTGTTTATGTGTGTCTGTGTCTGTCCGTATGCAGAAGGAGTGAGAGTGTGGCGTGTGTCTCTGTAGCAATAACTATTGTATGTTACGTTCCCAGGCTGGGCTTTGTGTGAAGACTATGGATGTGTGTGTTTGTGTGGATTGACAGTGTTTTGGGTCAGTTGCAGGAATCCAACCCATTGTTTGCCCTGCATTGAATGGTAACCAATGCAGTTAATGCAGCCCAGTGTCCACGAACACACCCATTGCATCAGAGCATTAACAATACACAAAGTGTTCTCCATAAGTGGACTGCTTTGTTTCCCCTGCTCATCTGTCCATCTGAGCATTACAATTTTGCTATTTATCAGGTTGTGCTATTTTGTAAGTGAGTAGAATAGAACGTGTCTTCCCACTAATTCACAAAATAGAAATTTTCTTTATTTACAGTTGGCTTTTCTGAAGCAGTGCCATGACATGTCGCCGTTAAACAAGAGACAGGCCCTCATCTGTGAGACGATAGCCAGCAGAGATCGCAGTTGAATTTCATTCATTTAAACCTATCATGTTGTTGAACGCTGACACTGATGCTTGTTCAGTCTATGAAAAAAATGACACGACATCTTGACAATTTAATATTTTGTCTGATCAAAAGTCAACAAGCCAAAGTTATTGCTTTTAACTCTGATATAAAACAGAGAAAAGTTCCTCTGGGACCAGAGAAGGTTTGGCATTATTGCTTGACAAAATGGCTTCAATGAATAAGAAACGATCACTATTGCTGGGCTGTCTATCTTTGCTGGTGGTCAGCTAATATTCAATAAGTATTTCAGCAATAATGAACTACTCAGCAGTTTGCGCTCACTTGGTGTCCTCACTAAATATGGCTGTTTGGAGAAGCTTTGTTTTAGTGGCTGTAGGTCCCCTAAAGCTAACATAATTGTTAGTATGCAACAGTTTGTTCTGAGTAATTTGATTGGATTTAATTTGATATTAAGTACAGCACTGGGACGGTTAATCAATTATCTTTGAAGATGGACATATTTCCACGGATATAATTTTAAGTTAAATAGTGAATCGTTGTCAGAGGGTGGTGCTGGGTACGAACGCAGAAATGAAGCTAACACTTTCAGGGAAACGACATGGGCTTTGAAATGTTTTCAGGTTTAGCTCAGTCTCTGAAATGATTTATGTAGTTTTTTTTCAGTGACAGTTAATAATAAATTACTAATTATTACTAATTACGACCTGTTTTGCTGGTCATATTGCCCTTGTTGCTGACGCGTGCATCCTAATCTCTGCATGTCTTGGTCTCAAGACAGCAGGGTTTCCCCCAGAAAAGTTGATAGGACTGGTGGCAATAGTGACGCACGATTTGGTGAAATACTGCGAGTGCAATTATAGTGGATAAATATTGCGATTTTCAATGGTAAATTTCGATTCTACTTGCTTGGTTTTTATTTTATTTAATATTATGCCACTAGGGTTAGGGTTAGGGATGGGCATTTTAAGAAATTCAATTGATCGATCATCGGGAAAATTAACGAGCAATTATCGAGCAATCGTTATCTTTTTTTACATATTAAAAAACGCCAACAGAACATCCAAAATACAGCGTTTTTACCATAGACTGTATACAAGAGGTTTTTACTCAATTACATCTTTATTCCAAGATCTTCTAGGCAAACAACAATCTATTAAGACAAGGCAACTTTTTAAAATAAAATAATAATAAAATGCGGCGCTGGTGAAAGCCCGAGGCTATGAGCCAACAAGGAGCCAATGCTACGATACCTTTAAAGTTTAAACACTTATGCGCCTCCTAAGATGCTGCCAAAGACTGCATAAGGGCACGACACGTTTCTCTGAGTGGTAAAGGACCTAACCTTACTTCATCTAATAGACAAAATGTGCAAATTATTTCCCTGATGAAGGCGAAGTAGGAAAGCATAGACGCTAAAGTTAGCTGCTAATGCTAGCAGCGCTAACGTGACACGTTTAACAGGGTCGGATGTAGGCTTCAATGTACAAGTGGTACATAATTCGGTTTGTTTAAGTGTTGTACTTATACAAGGTTTCCCAATGCTTAATGAACTTAGTTATTTTCGGTTCTAAAGCTGTCCGGTCCGATGCCAAACTTCTCCTTAACTTCTTCCTGTTTATGTTTTGAGATCTACGGCAGCTCGCAGGCTGCTGCCTGAGCCTGTTCTGTTGTCTCCTACTACTAGTTAAGTATCTCCCCCTGCTGGTAGGATGTTTAATTGCTGCCAATACAGTCTTTGGTGCTGCCTGCCACATAGTGAAACTAATTGCTGTGCTGCCGGACTCACACTGCGCAACACAACGGCTATATGATCGATAACAATTTCACGTGATCGACCATATTCTTAACGAGCAATGATCGATTAATTATGCCCATCCCTAGTTAGGGTTAAAAAAAATAACCCAAAACTGAATTTGATGACGTCATGGATCATTGGAACAGCTTAGGTGAGAGAATAGGGCAAGGCATAATTGTGGTCCATCACAATGACGCAAATAAAATGTAAAGATAAATGCATTCCTTCAAACTTCAAAGACAGTAGCAGTCTAGTCACTTCTGTAGACTTATTGAAACTTGCATGGCCTCATGCATTCAGGGCTCAAAATGTACTTTTTGGCTTACTAGCCAAGGTGGCTGATGGATGAAAAAAATGTACCAGCCAGCCAGATGTTTTACCATCCAGATTAGTTTTATAAATAACATTATTCTATCAACACAAACATTTACATTGATAGTCTGGCGTTATAATTGATTTACCTCAGGTGTACTGTGGACTGGGTGAGACTGTTTTTATTGGCAGGCTATCCACAACCGTTGACTTGCGCTAGCCTAGCACCAGCAAACTCTGCCACTAGAAGGACTGAATGAAATTTGTTGAAAACGTCTCCAATGATAAATAACACACTGGCTTATTTGGAAATGAGGCCCTATGTCCAAAATTCCGAACTACCCCTTTCAAAGCATCCACAAACTACGCAGATTACTGTATCTGGCCACAAGCTAGGTTGCAGGGAGTAGGCCTACTTTGGGATTATAAATGTTGTTTTTCATGATGTGTTTCCAACGAATACGAAGCCTGTAAAATGGTTTTCGGGCAGCCCTAGTGTGTACTGGGAAAAGGTCTGTTGGTGTGAAGGCTGCACAATCTTTACAAGGTTGGAACTTCCCCTCAGGCCCAATCTAAAAGGAGGACAATCAGATAAAGCAATACGAATGAGATAGAGTGATAAAGGTGTATGAGATACCACCAGTGCAGAGTAACTGCATAGAATATGAAAGCCGATCTCAATTTTTTTTCAGAATGATTTTTATAGCCCTTTATAACTGGAACAATTATTACCAGGAAACAGAGTTCCAGGATCCCTAACAATAAAACAGCTTGACACGGTGCACTCTTTTGACTTCTTAGATTGACCAGGTTTCCTCATATAGTGTAGTGGTGAAGCTAGGTGGGCGGTAGGCTTGCAAAGCCAGACCAAAGTACAGCAAGTATGGTCTGGAAGCACGCCGTTTAGAGTCTATTCGGGAGGAAACTGGGCTGGCCTGTTTTTATTTCTTTAAACCAATCACAATCATCTAGGGCGGGGCTAACCCCGGGAAACAGCAGCGGTGTCCATGCAAAATAGTGCCGGAGGAAACTTACTTTGATGGAACGTCTTCGCGTCCAGAGGCTGTCAGAGAAATGGCTAAATCTAACCTGCAAACGCCACACAAAAACTATTAAAGACAAAAGGAATACACATAGTGTGTTGCTTTCTAACCAGCATGTCAAGACACCATACACTTTTGCCCCCGAGGAGCTCACGGGATAACTTTACCGGAATTAATTAGCCACATAGTCACGCAGTGTTATCTCTGGTAACATTATCATCGGCGGCCCGTTGTCCTGTAAATCACCAAAGAAAAAGAACGGCGCATCTTAATCTAGCTGGTTATAAGGTCCAGTGCTCAATACAAACCCCCACGCTTCATTTTCCAGAGTTTATGAGGGTATCTCTGCCCGGGGGAAGTTGTACAATGAAGTTGGACAGCTAGGCTAAGCTAGGCTGCGTCCCGGACCTGTGTGTGTGTGTGTGTGTGAGCGAATTGTTTCCTAGTTTTAGGGGGAGCTCAATACGGGAACGCCAGCAACAGGAAATGGAGACGTAGCGTTGTTAGCCGACGCCAGCGCTAATAGACGCTGGCGGAAACGGTTCAGCCAGGCAAGGTGGGCGGTGTCTGTTGCTATTCAATTACTATTACCCTAGCGCTAGCTTTAAGCACAACAACAGCGGCGGATATGTCTTATTTTTACACGTGTTGGCTCTTTCTTTGCTTTGTTAACCAAACAGGACCAGCGTATTTTCGCAGGTCGATTTGATCACTACGTTCGTTTATTATGTTGTGTTTACGTCTTTTAGTAGCGGCCTTTTTAAATATGGCGGGAATGAGGTTTGAGTTGGTCTGGTTGGTCAGGATAATCCCTCCCCTGGCTCCTGACAGAGGCGGTTCACATTGTCTAGCCCAGCTCAATCCTGGAGCGTGGCTGACACCAGTTTTCCATCCCGGAGCCGGCTCTCTGGTGGTGTGAAACCAAAAAACTAGCATGTAGCAGCATTATCCAAAATCCGATTTGTTTAACATCACGCAATCCAGGATATTAGGCACTAGGGTGCCGCAAACGGCAATAGAGTTTTGAGGCTGTGCACAGCCACCCCAGACAGTAAGCAGGGAATATGTCATGTCTAAAATGCATACGTCATTATTTGACACTTTGGTATAATTTAGCATGCCTAAATAACATTATAACAACATTTAGGAAAGAGGAAAAAGCATAATAGGTGCTCTTTTAAGTTTGATTTTTCAGCTCATTGCCATTTATTACTAACTGCCTTCAGATTACCACAAATGCCTGAGCCACTGTAGCTCCCAACAGCCAATTACCAGCAATTTTAGATCAAGCCCATCAAGCATGCTGCTTGCTTATTGGCTCACTCACGTTGAAGGAAATTTTTTCGGTACTTGACATTTCGGTTGGTGCCAAAAAGTATTGAACTTTGATACCCAGTCCTCTGGTGAATGCATGCAGCTCTTACCTAACATGACACTAGTCTGCTCTGCTGGAGTTCTGTGCGTGGTGCTCATCCATGTGTGTGATTGGCTGCCTGCAGGGTTTGCTAAAGCAGGTGATCCAGCACTTGGACACTAATCACCTCTACGCTCCAATTGGCTGTCTTATGCCGGTGCTGGCTCATACAGTATGTGTGCTCATCAACCCAGGATCCATACTGTGTATTGGCTTGGCGATCATACCCTGCTATGAGAAGATAGGCGCCTATTGGACTCTTCCATCTTAAGTTTTTAAGTTATGATCATTTAGAAGTCAAAAAGCAAAATTATGAAATAAAGCGCTCTCTGCCTCTCTCTCTATCTGTCGTTAAACATGGTTAGCCATGTTTAACGAAGAGTTAGCAGTCCCCTCCCTTGTCTCCACATCACCACATTAATGTACTGCGATCTTCAAGCAGCGAGTTATCTAGCATCGTCTCAGATCCGTAAGCGTGATAAAACATGATTAAAAACTATCAAAACATTGAGGAAGAATTTTTACCTGCTCCGCCATTGTAGACGCTTTAACACGTTCACCCATCTATCGCTCTGCAATTGGAATTTTATTTATTTTAACCATTATTAATGAATTGTTTTCAATACCAGTATTTTTTATATGAAATAACAGATGTTTGTTTATCAATTCAACATTTTTCTTTTCCAGAAATCAATTGTTAAAATGGATAAAACAAATGATTTGACAAATGTTGTATGTGCAAAAGTTTGTGAACCCTAAGCTGCATTGCTTAAATCGAGCAAGGGAAACACAATCAGTTGGGCCAAACTGATTGATGAAATAGACCAATGTAATGAGAGATCTTGAGGGAAGAAATTGGGCGCCACTAGATAAAACAAAGATAAAACCAGGTCAGTTTAGGCCCACTAAACTGAACCCATACAGGTTAGACATGCTCAAAGGGGAAAAAATCTCAGAGGATCGCAGGAATAGAGTTTTGATGTTGCACATTTGTCTGGGGACAGCTATACATTCGTATAAAAAAGTTTGAGCTCCATCGGCCCACCGTGAGGCAAATCATCTACAAATGGAGAGCTTTAAGAGTGACTGAACATCTGCCTAGAAGTGGACTTCCTTCAAAAATATCTTCAAGCGCCACAAGAAAAGGGATTTTTCAGGTAAAAGCCAACCCAAACATTACATCTGGAGATTTGCAGACCATTTGCCACCACCATTCTTCACTTGGGAGAAGGTTCTCTTGGTGGTAGGCAGAGTTGCGTTTTTGCCCAAACATGGCGGTTTTGGTTATGACCAAACAGATCAATTTTGGAGTAATCTGTCCACAGAATAAGACTTCAGGTATCTCCAGGTGCTCTCTGGCAAAGTTGTGACAAACAGTTTTGTTCTTTTTTGAGAGCAGAGGCTTCTTCAGCAACCCTCCCTTGAAAGCCATGTTGACTGAGTTTTCTTCTTATTGTGGAACCATGCACATCTGTCCCAGATGTTGCAAGAGAGGTCTGCAAATCACTAGATGTAATGTGTGGGTTGGCTTTTAACTAAAAAAATACTTTTCTTGTGGCGCTTGAAGATATTTTTGAAGGAAGTCCACTTCTAGGCAGATGTTTAGTCACTCTTAAAGCTCTCCATTTGTAGATGATTTGCTTCACGGTGGACCGATGGAACCTTTTTTGAATTAATTTATAGCTGTCCCCAGACAAATGTGCAGCATCACAACTCTATTCCTGAGATCTTCTGAGATTTCTTTCCCTTTTAGCATGTCTGACCTTTATGGGTTCAGTTTGGTGGGCCTAAACTGGTCTGGTTTTATCTTTGTTTTAGCTAGTGGCGCCCAATTTCTTCCCTAAAGATCTCTCATTGCATTGGTCTATTTCATCAATCAATTTGGCCCACCTGATTGTGTTTACCTTGCTCGATTTAAGCAATGCAGCTTAGGGTTCACAAACTTTTGCACATACAACATTTGTCAAATAATTTGTTTTAACTGTTTTAACAATTGATTTCTGGAAAAGAAAAATGTTGAATTGATAAACAAACATCTGTTATTTCATATAAAAAATACTGGTATTGAAAAAAATGAATTAATAATGGTTAAAATAAATAAAATTCCAAAAGGCTCAAGGGGTTCACAAACTTTCGCACGACACTGTATCTAAAATCATTTGTTCCCTCAGCTGTTGGCTTCCTAAACAAATTAGGGTAGTAGCTTTGTCTTTCTTAAGCAATGTAAATGATTATATTCCATGATGTCTCCCATATGTTTTTATGCTTTAATGTTTTTTATGTTCTGTGTTTTGCATTTAGTATGATTATTTGTTTGTTGTGTGACATTGTGTTTATACTACTGAATGCAGAACAAATTGCCCCTCGGGGAGAATAAAGATTTATCAAATCAAATCAAATCAATTGGCTACCCTTTGCATCTGAGAGAGCGAGTCCTTAAGCTTTTTACAGAGCATTATGTGATAGCTGCTGCTGCACAGCGTGTTACAATAAAACAAAGCACTGGGCTTAGATGGGGCCTTATATAATGTAACCCGTATACCATTAAAATAAAATGGAATTCCTGTCTTGTGTATTATCTCAGGACGTCCCGGGTTGATACTATGTTATTTGCTTATGAGTGGCGATGTTAAAAAAGTAATCAATAAAATGGTACCAGAACATTCTAGTGCATCCCCGGTGGTGTCCTGTTCAGTTCTACATGGTTGATCTTTTTCTATTGCATTACATGTCTGCCTCCATGTAGCAGCATATCCCCAGTAACTAGCTGCTCTGTCTTAGCCTGCCTCTGCTTTGCATTGTGTAAAATGTTCTTCTGACTATGGCTTTTTCTAATTTGTTTTGAGCTAATTTTTTTTCACCCGGGGAGCCATCTTCAGCTGCAAGAGTCATGCTCTGTAATTGAATTCCCCCTCTGTAGCCATGTGAGCAATCCCCCTTTCCACTTTATGCAAGTGTTTAATAAGCCTATAACAGTTCTCATCCGTCTTCATAATGTCCAAAGCAAGATTTTGTTGTTTGAGTTTTGGAAAGAACGCTGCTGCTAGTAGTGGATGAACAAAGGAAATAGTTCAACAAATTCCCCACCCTCAGGGAATGTTGGATGTGTTTCAGTTTTTTTTTGATCAGGCTCAGTCACTGGGACCAATTCTTACCAAAATACAAAAAGCAAATGCAAAAAAAAAACATGGCATCTGTTCCATTAATTCGATTGACAACTTTTTGATTTGCTGTCTTGCTGAGCTTTAGAAGACAACATTCATATACTTTCGGGCTTGTAAGCTAAATGTGATGCACATGGTTAGCCATGTTTAACGAAGAGTTAGCAGTCCCCTCCCTCGTCTCCACATCACCACATTAATGTACTGCGATCTTCAAGCAGCGAGTTATCTAGCATCATCTCAGATCCGTAAGCGTGATAAAACATGATTTAAAAACTATCAAAACATTGAGGAAGGATTTTTACCTGCTCCGCCATTGTAGACGCTTTAACACGTTCACCCAGCTCTCGCTCTGCACGTACACCGGCAGTGAGATGGGTGCCGGTTTGTACCGTTCTCTCTTCTGATTGGTTATCAGTAGTGGGATCCCGGAAAAGTTTATTTACCGATTACATGCAGAGCGAGTGACTGAGAGATCGGCTTTATGAAACGCGCACACTATATAAGTGATCACTGTATGAATAAAGAGTGATTTAACACTTATATTAACATAAATAAATCACTTACTTCACCTTTATTTCTGCAGAGGTGGTGAAGTGTAAAACTATGTAGGTCAATGTGCAGGACTAGTATTTTTTCTGGCAAGGTGCAACACTTCCTTTTCACTGTGAGGTTGCCAGGAAGCCAGCGGGAAAATCTTGGACTCCAGGAAGTTACTGTCATGACCCTGCACAATATACTAATAAAAACTCACAGCTTTGCATTTTCTTTAGTTAGGGGGCCAAACCCGAGAAGGGCATGGGACCGCGTTTTGCAGAGCAACGCGGTTCCATAGCCCTGCTGGGCAGGGAACCCCATTGTTTTAGCTGGGACTTTAATTATTCCTCCCCCCTCCCAGCGTAAAACTGGTGCTGCAGCCCAAACCGTAAAGGGTTGGGACATGCCACATGACTAGGTCAGACCCCCGGCCTCTCAGCATACAAAAGAATTCAGACATGCCGGCCACTAGGTGGCGCTACAACAAAGGAAAACGCGTTTTGGGCAATAACTCCCACTCCGAACGTCCGACAGTCAAAAACTGTGTCAGTCACCAAAACATACTCCTCCTACAGTTTTCGCCCGATTTGGACAAAACCAAAAGCATTATGCTCTACCGACTCCCACGAGCAAAATTTGTATAAAGAATTGTTCTACGACCATCAAAAGACCAAACTGTAGCGCTTTAAAGATTCACGCAAATCCCTTAAAAAAAAAAAAAATCTTGAAACTCTTGAAACTCAAGGGAGACTATCATAGGGCGTACCTGAGCCTATAAAAAAAAATAGCCAAGAAATTTCTATGTGGGTGGGAATTATTAAAAAGATTAGTTTTTCACAGTTTCTTCCTGTTTTTGCCATTTTCAAATTATTTTGGCGGGAAATTCAAAAAAGTGTCTTTACATTGGAGAGGCTGACGATCTGCTTTTGCTAATAACTCCCCAACCAAACATCGCACATTCAAAAACTTGACATACACTTTTTCGGTAAATTGAGCTGCAGCTTTTTACCTTAGGCAGTTTTTTTTTGTTTTTGTTTTTTTTGGGCATTTTTATGCTTTATTTGACAGTGCAGAGAGACAGAGGTGAAATGGGGCAGAGAGGGGAGTGACATGCAGAGAACGATGGGATGGGAATCGAACCCGGGTCTGCTGCTGGGCCCGGCCCGGGAGGGGGACGCCTTACCAACTGAGCTAAAGGCGCCCCCTACCTTAGGCAGTTTTGCGAAATCTATCAATTATCAAATCAAGGGGGCGCCAAAACCACAAAAAATGTATATCTTGTAACAACAGCAAAGAAAACGTGTTTGGGGCAATAACTTCCACACCGAACATCCCACAGTCAAAAACTTTCTATCCACAGATTCACACAAGTCAGCTGCATCTTTTTACATTGGCCACGCCCATTTGCGCCAGTATAGATTTTTCACTATGTCCCAAAAACTGTGTCAGTCACCAAAACATACTCCTCCTACAGTTTTTGCCCGATTTGGACAAACCGAAACCAAAAGTATTTTGCTCTACCCACTCCCACAAGCAAAAGTTGTATACAGAATCTTTCTACGACCGTCGGAAGACCAAATGGTAGCGCTTTAAAGATTTGCACATTAGCTACCTTGTACCAAACTGCTCCTAAATCCAAAATGATTGATCCTATTACCAAACTTCACACATGTGTTTGTCCTATGGTTCTCAGGTTGGTTCTACATTTTCTTTAAATTGCTCCTAAAGGGCGCGAAAAACACAAAAAGTATACATCTCCTTATCCACTTGAGCATCTTTATCTGCAATTATTTTGCCTTTTGGTTGTGGAGAAAGTTTTTGGTTGTGGAGAAAGTTTTTGGTTGTGGAGAAAGTTTTCGCCGATGGTGGGAGGGGGGTGTACATGGGTAGTGGGGTAAAATAACGTGATTCTGTAGTGGGAGCATTATTTGGTAGAGACAATTGATCTCACATTATACCCTACTAAATCTATAATAACGTTATGAAGGAGCATCAAAATATGCTCCCCAAGCTTTCAGTGTAGGCTACATGGGGTGAGTAGTGGTGTAAGTAACGTGATTCTGTGGTGGGAGCATTATTTGATAAAGACAAAGGGTCTCACAAAGCTTACTGTACCCTGAAATATTCAAAAACACGTTATAAAGCAGCATCAAAATATGCTCCCAATATTCCTACAGTGTACACTGGATGAGCAGTGGTGTAAAATAACGTGATTCGTACTGGGAGCATCGTTTGATAGAGTTAATGGGTCTACAGATCAAATACGCTACCAATGACGTAAGGTAGCATTTTCTGATAGGTAGCAAAATCTGACGAGGGAGCAGGGTCCATTTCTTCTCATCATTTATCTACTCAACTGCGTATGGGTCATTAAGACGTATCTCCTTCAATAGTGTTAATGTTTCCGCGTAACCAATGTTATCACTCGCTGATAAACTGTTTTTAGTAAACTGACAACATCGCTATTTAGCACCATGGACCTATAAAGAAACACCGCAACTGCAATATAACCAAACGGGTAACCATGGCAACCAGCCAAACAATTTTTCTTTCTGCCCCTATGCAGCGCGCGCATCCGCCGTGTTGATAAACAGATAAGGGGTCTAATACTGCAGTTTAGAATGGTCTCCTTGAGGGTTTTACTATTTTAAGCTGTAGGCTAATTTGTTTGTACAGTAGAACCTGCCTGGTATATTGTTCAGTATTGCTTTCTTTGAATTAAATTTCATGTGAATTGTTACCAGGTTTGGAAAATTAGAAAAATGGAAAAACTTTTGCACCTTAACCGTTTTTGTTTGAATAATTCTTCATTAAAAAGACCATTCAAACAGCAACTTTTTCCTCATGTTTTTGAGAATATACTGTAGGGGTAAAAGCTGCAGCTGGCTTCTAGTGTGGAGTGAATGTTATTGAAATAATGTCTGTCTGTGGTTCTATACGGTATGTGGCAATTATTTAGAAAAATAATAGCCTGCAGCAACACATTGAAAAAAAAGAACTATGAACTAGTTCATTTTTGAACTGTGAACTTAGTTCAGAATTTTGAATTATGAACTATGAACTGAACTAGTTCATTTTAAAGTGTGTGAACTGAACTTTGAACTAGTTCACGTAGAAAAAGAACTTTCCCAACACTGTGTGTGTGTGTGTGTGTGTGTGTGTGTGTGTGTGTGTGTGTGTGTGTGTGTGTGTGTGTGTGTGTGTGTGTGTGTGTGTGTGTGTGTGTGTGTGTGTGTGTGTGTGTGTGTGTGTGTGTGTGTGTGTGTGTGTGTGCGCGCGCGCGCAACTCTATTGCCCTCTACAGGCTGGTGTCAAAACAGGTTTATCGAACAGGTTAATCGAACTGAACTGAAGTTTAGGTGTCAAACTGACAATTCAAAATTAAAAGGCCCATGGAGGCACAGCACCTCCGCGAGTGGCAATGCTGAATTTGGAATCAATTAACACAGTGTGGCTGGAGCTGCTGCACAAGTTATGTTACATAGCATCACCTTGACTTGCTCTGGGTGTCTGTGTTGAAGTGAATGTGTGTTTTACTGCAGTATAGTGCTGTAGCCTGTAGAAAGAACAGCACTGGAGTACATGTGTTTGGCATTTTCCAATTTCTCTATATAATCACTACATTATGGTTTACACAGGTTTGATGAATTAAAGGGACAGTCCGACATTTTATGCAAATTCCTTGTGTTCTGTCTCACCCTAAATCAAAAAGCTTGGCAACAACATCGGAAGCAAAATAACAGCAAGCATTGCCACTTCTAGCACTCAAAGAGCAACATTAGCATTCATCTATCTTTCAGTCCGGCCACATGAATTGAAGTCCCATATTCACTTTGTATTTAAGCTCTGTTGTTGTCTTCACCCACATCTGAGTGAAACACCTGGCTCTTTGGGTAAATGCTCCACTATGTTAACCAGCTAGTCTCTCTGTGTATGCCTGTCGGTTTTTGTCCTGTTGCTTGCGTTTTTTGATATGCCAGTGACTGCTGATAGGTCAAGTGTTATGGGCCGATGTATTATGACCGTCTTTAATTATCCATTATGGCCTTTGACTGTTCAATGTAATAAATGAAATGTGCTGATTTAGCTGTGGTGGTAGGGACACATGGAAGCTGCAAACCCTGTCTCACTCAAGCTGTCATGGTAACACTGTGTGTGTGTGTGTGTGTGTGTGTGTGTGTGTGTGTGTGTGTGTGTGTGTGTGTGTGTGTGTGTGTGTGTGTATGATGTGAATATGAGTTGGTTGTGTTGCTCAAGTTTTATTTTTTTGCTGAGAATTTTGAGACACTGCTGGTTACAATTCCTATAAGAATATAGGTGAAAGCATGGAATTATGGCCACAGGAGAGGGTTTTCCATTTCCAATTTTGTGAATAAACATGAAATGCAATGTTGAGAAAAGAGTGGACAGGTTAAGGCTGCGGGAAAGATGTTGACAGGAAAAACATTGAGACAAGCGTTTCATCTTTTCTATTTTCATAAGGCTGCCTGTCTTGGCCAGGTTACCCTTGAAAAAGAGATTTTTGATATCAATGAGTTTCTACTGGTTAAATAAAAATAAAGAACATAAGGCAGACAATGGGCCACAGCCTCATGATTACCTCAACGAGATGTCCTCTAAGCTAGACTAATAATATATTGCTCTCTATGTGCAGTATGACACAAGAGGGCCGTCTAATAAGCGCATCACTTAAGAGAAAATATTCAATACCTTAAGGTTATAGCACAAGAAATTAGGTGTTGTGTGTTTTTATTGGTTTCTGATTAGTTCCAACTTGCCAATATCTTTCCAGCTTTACCACAGCCTTTACCAGTGGAGTTTATTCTAAACCTTTTATTTCCTCTTAATTCATGAAATATGTATTTCCACTTTATTCTCCACACTGGACTTATATTCAAAGTGCATAATGAAAAAACGGCCTTCTCTTTTCTCCTTTCTCCTGACCTTAAGAGCCTAGCCTTCTGTAGTTTTTGCCCTGGTTACTCAGGATAATCCATATATATTTCTGTACACAATATTAAATGTTTAAGTCACATTATGATGGATGATTACATGCTGTTTAAAGTAATTTTTGCTGTCATTACTGTCACTTCTGTTAGTGAGAAGTTTTTATTTTAATAAGGAAACTTAGTGTACCAAGTTTTTTTTATAATCCCTTGTCCTTTTTTATGTCTAGTCACTGATGTGGAATTGAAGCGGCTGAAAGATGCCTTCAAGAGAACCAGCGGCCTCACCTATTACATGACCCAGCAGTGCTTCTACAGGGAAGTGCTGGGAGATGGAGTTCCTAATAAAGTTGCAGAGGTAAGCCACGCTAACATCACATACACACCATGTGCCATTGAAAATTATGGTAACCCTGAAAGGATGTCCAGGTAGCCACATAAATGAATAGCTTAGGGTAAGTCAGTCCTACTAGGCTACAGGTTAGATTCTGTGACCGAGACCGGCCCAGGTTATAAATTCCAACACTGCGTGCACGGCTTGTCTCCAATGGACGCACCGACGTCAAGTGCCCAGAACGTTATTTCTCAACACTGAGTTCCCACTGTGTGGTTTTATTATAAAATGTGGGTTTGGATCGGGCTTGGATTTCTGGGCTCGCTCTAAGTCCTAGTAGAGCTCAGCAGGCCTCCTCCACTAATGTTACATCATGGATGCTGGATAGTCTAGGAAGAGTTGCTAATGGTTTCTTCTAACTGCAGTCTCCCTTTAATAGTCTGACCCAGAACAAAGTAGCAGTTCTGCATATCACTAAAAGACTCTCCAGTCTCATGAAACGGCTTCATTACTTCTTTAGTGTTATGTGTGTCATATTTAAAGTAGTCTAGATGGACGAATAGGTCCACGCGCATAGGGTGGCTTTTTTTTGCAATCCTTGATGTGTATTTTAAGATTCTGCCAGGTAACAGGCTGAACTAAGGGGTTTTTTGGTTTATTTTTCTTTCAAAGGTTTTTTTATTAAATGTTAATAACAACAAAATTGTAGCACATCAAGTACACATTTTTTTACCCTTTTTCTCCCGAACATACCCCACCCACATCCCACCCTCATACCCAACAACACAAAACACACACCACAAGAAACAAAAACAAACAATCAATATGAAAAAAAAAAAAAAAAAAAAAAAAAAAACACAGAAATAAAATTGAATCAAATAAAAAAGGGGAGGGGGTAGCTACTCTTCAACTATTGTGGTCGGTTTCTTAAAGTACTCTAGGAAGGGGCGCCATATTTTATGAAATTTAGTCTCAGATCCCTGGGTAGTGCAACAAATTTTTTCCAGATTCATACATGACATTATGTCTCTAATCCAATGTGAGTGGGAGGGAGGAGCAGGATCTTTCCATTTAAGTAAAATAGCCCTACGAGCAAGTAAAGAGGTGAAGGCCAGTATCTTTAGCTTCACTTTAGGCAAGCCTGAATTGGGGGCGACGCCAAAAATTGCAGTGAAAGGGTTCGGCTCAATTTGATGCTGAAGTACTTCAGAAATTGTTTTAAAAACTGATGTCCAGAACTCAGTCAAGGTGGGACACAACCAGTACATGTGAAAAAGTGATGCCGGTGCGCTCTTACAGCTATCACAGGTCGGGTCTACATCGGGGAACATACGAGCTAATTTAGTTTTAGATATGTGGATACGATGTACTACCTTAAATTGCACAAGAGCATGTCGGGCGCACATGGAGGTAGAGTGTATTCGATCCAGGACTGAATCCCTCATGTGATCTGTGAAGGCAGAACCTAGGTCCTGCTCCCACAGGGTTTTTATAGCTGCTAATGAGGGGCTATGCAACTTTGAAATAAGGTTGAAAAACACAGAAATTGAGCCTTTTAATGTGGGGTTTACAGAAAGAAACAAATCGACATGATTGGCTGGCGTTTTTTTTTGGTTTATTTTTAACAGTTTATTACACATTTACCAATTTTGAAAATGAAAACAGCACCATACGATGGACTACCAGGATCGATACAGGCCTGTTGTGAACTCCTCTGCTGTGGATTCACAAAGGGGTGCAGTGGACAGCGCAATGCCCTCTGCCACTGACGTGGGCTGTTTTTTCAAAAATAATTATAAATCTGTCAATTACTGTATAGTTATTGAATTCCTTGTATGCCAGATATACACTCACCGGCCACTTTATTAGGTACGGTGGTTCATTTTCTTGTTAACACATATAACTTATCAGCCAATCATATGGCAGAAACTTAATGCATTTAGGCATGTAGACATGGACAGGACAACTTATTGAAGTTAAAACCAAGCATCGGAATGGGGAAGAGAGGGGGTTTAAGTGACTTTGAACATGGCAATGTTGATGGTGCCAGAAGGGCTGGTCTGAGTATTTAAAAAACTGCTGATCTACTGGGATTTTCATGCACAACCATCTCTAGGGCTTACAGCGAATGGCCCGAAAAAGAAAAAATATCCAGTGAGCGGCATTATATTTAGGCGAAAATGCCTTGTTGAAGTCAGATGTCAGTGGAGGATGGGCATACTGGTTCGAGATGATAGAAAGGTAACAGGAACTCACACATTACAACCAGGGTATGCAGAATACTATCTCTGAACGCAAAACACGACCAACCTTGAAGCAGATGGGCTACAGCAGCAGAAGACCCCACCAGGTGCCACTCCTGTCAGCTAAAAACAGGAAACTGAAGCTACAAGTTTCACCATTCTTCACCATTCTGATGCTCATTTTTAACTTCAGCACGTTGTCTTGACCACGTCTACATGCCTAAATGCATTGAGTTGCAGCCATGTGATTGGAAGATTAGCTTTTTGTTTTTATAAGCAATTTAACAGGTGTACCTAACAAAGTGACCGGTGAGTGTATGTTTGTATGTAGTTATTAGCATATTGTTCATAGAACCTCCGCATTCCTCATTCTTGTAAAAGTAGGATTAGGTCCATTTTTAATTTTTATGCAAATGTATTTGGGGTTTTACCTAAAACTGTATGTGAGTAAAGGTTTCTGCTCGCGACTTACCTTGCCTGATACTGGAAAATATGTAAAATTCTGCTAATATTCGATGGTTTTACCATAATTTTGTACCCTGAATGCCATGTACATGTACTCCAGTAGTTTCCAGCATGTTTTAAATAGTGCCACTGTCTTCCTCATCCTTAAAAATGTAGGATTAGTCACCAGAACCAAGATCCTAGGTGGTCTAGAACCTAAGCTACATGTAAAATAACAACCGTCGGTGGCCATTTTTAAAATGGTCGCCACTGGTGCCATAGGAAAAATTGGTGATGGCCCTATAACCAAAAATCTTCCTTAAGGCATGCTCTAACAGTGTGCCAAAGCTCATATTTGTATCATCAAAAGCACAATTCCTTCATATATTGCACCTATCTGCTGGACTATATGGCAGGCCCAAGACTCTAAATTGGAACTACATATTCCCTGGACTGTAGGGAGTAGGAATATGTAGTTCTTATCAAAATTCTAGGTTAGTTAGTTATTTTAATAGTTAGGTTAGTTAAACAGTTACATTTTTACTACATTTATTAGTTTATTTAATAATAAAAAAATAAAATATAGATGTAATATTTTTTTTTTACATTTTTTTTTGCTGTTTTTCGCTGTTTTTGTCCAGAAAAACAGGGAAAATTTACTTGAATGTTAAAAATAACGATTTTACTGAATTCCCTGAGTCAGAATTATATGGAAAAATGTGTTAATTTGCCTCTGTATGTTTTTTTTCTTCAAAAGTTATGCTTTCTTTAATTTTGCTGTTTTCATTTTCGAAATTGGTAAATGTGTAATAAACTGTTAAAAATAAACCAAAAAACCCCTTAGTTCAGCCTGTTACCTGGCAGAATCCTAAAATAGACACTTCAAGGATTAGAAAAAAACAGGTTGCAAAAAAAAGCCACCCTATGCGTGTGGACCTATTCATCCATCTAGACTAAAGAGCGTTATGGAGAGGAAGTGATCAATGTATCGTTTAAACCAATGGACCATCAGCTATGGAGAGAGACAGTTCGAATGGCCCACTATATGGCTAAAAAGTGAATTCCACTACACATGAATCAAAATGAGTGCTTGTGTCTCTAATGCAGGGGTAGAAAGTAGTGAATTACATTTACTCGCGTTCCTATAATTGAGTAGTTTTTTCATGTACTTGTAATTTTTTGAGTGATTTTTAAAACCTATACTTTTACTTTTACTTTGAGTATGTTTATTTTGAAGTATTGTGCTTTGCTACATTTTATATCACCTGCGTTACTGAGTAAAAAAAATAGATAGGGAAACGAGAGAAAAGAAAAGAAATATCGCGGGGGGCTTTTATTTTTACGGCACAATACCGGAAACTAACCAACAGTGAATGATCGACAGGAGGAGAGAACACATTGCGACTAAATGATAACAACAAACATTGCCTCCCTCTATCATTACAACAAAATAATCATAGTTAAACTATCATTGTACCGCACGTGAAGATGTGAAGGCTTTTAAATGCAGCGAACATTTCATCCAGCCGTGCGATCGGCCCCTCCCTCACCTGATAGTTTAGCTACAGTGCAGAGTAGGTTGGAGACGGTTCGTGTTGCCGGGAGCTTTGAAACACTTCCAGAAGATGGCAGAAAGTCAGCCTTTGGTCGAGAAGAAAGGTAAAACTAATAGACTAAAATAATGTGCAAGCTATGTTAGAGAAGAAAAGGCATATGCGACCCAGCCGCACCTCAAATCATCACGACCAATTAGTTTACTCACTTTAATTCAAATCCAAGTGGTCTATGACCAAGCAATAAATGAATAAAAAACACAGGAAGTTTAAAGCCCCTTGACTCTTGCCACCACAACAGTCATCAATTAAGAACACTGTAGCCTAGGGGCACCTTCAGCTCAGTTGGTAAGGCGTCCCCCTCCCGGGCCGGGCCCAGCAGCAGACCCCGGTTCGATTCCCACCCGCGGTCGTTCTCTGCATGTCACTCCCCTCTCTGCCTCATTTCACCTCTGTCTCTCTGCACTATCAAATAAACACTGTAGCCTACAATGCAACTTGCTTATCCAGCCAGCTCCATGAGATATAAATAAAATATGCCCTCACATTCCTGCTAGCAAAAGACGTGCCCCATCAACAACATTTGCAACGGTTTATTTTGATTTTGACACTTATTTTATTCAATTATTAAAAATATGTTTTACAAAGGATATTTGCATTTTCCTTGCTTTCAGTTCATTTAGGTAGGATATGTTTAAAGTCAAAAGTCATGGTTTCAAATGTTAAATAAGTGCATGTTGCGGTTCTTAAATCAATGAATAATTGTCTATAATAATTGTGATTACACAATGTCAATCAAAATAATCAAGATTATGATTTTTGTCAAAATCGAGCAGCCTAACCTTGCAATGTCCATGGTTTAGATCAATTATACACAATTACATTATTAGAACTGCAGCTGCAGTCTGTTTAGGTCTGTAGACCGGTTAAATTCCCACATTAACAGACAATTTGCTCCATATTTGCTTATCTAAAGTATAATTACACAGTATACATACATACATACATACATGTGTGGTGACATCATTTGTTTAATTTGTGCACTTTAATTTGTAAAAGTGTTGCATTAATTAAACAAAACTAGTTTGTCTATATATATAATGCCCTACACTGAAGAGACCCCCGCCCCCTCCCGCTGTTAAAAAGTAACTAGTAACTTGTACTTTAAGTACATTCTAAATCAGCTACTTTTTCACTTTTACTTCAGTAGATTTTTAGACGAGTACTTTTACTTTTACTTAAGTAAAATTTCATCCAAGTACTTTTACTTGAGTAGAATATTTTTGTACTCTTTCCACCTCTGCACTAATGGCATCCGGTTATTGTAAAAAGAAAAATGCCAACAGGGCTATCTCCTCTTGAATTCAG
Organism: Hyperoplus lanceolatus; assembly: GCA_026929865.2. NCBI lineage: Eukaryota > Metazoa > Chordata > Actinopteri > Uranoscopiformes > Ammodytidae > Hyperoplus > Hyperoplus lanceolatus. Next base: position 35,538,847 of record CM049398.1, read on the forward strand.
ATCTTCATCTGAATTCAAGAGGATGTCAGGATAGAATGTTTGTTTACTTTTTATGTTAATGAATTAGCCTCTTTTGTTACTAAAGCCTGGATGAAACATCAGGATTGATTATATCGTTAGCATTAGTATTGTTCAGCATCTATTTTTGGTTTTTGGTCTGTCTGTGTGTTTATAATGGTTTCTTGTGAGCCCTTGTAGGTTGGGCATGGTAATGCATGACACGATAATAAAAATTCGAATAAAAAAAAAAACAGTTTTTGTCACTTAGCAATTCAAGTAAACGCTTGGTGTCAAATTCAGTTTTTATCAAAATCAATGAGTGTCTCTTCGCAACCTGCTACCTGTCCAGACTGTGTGTGCACTGGAAAAAAAATCCAGTGTTAATACATAGTCTATGATCTGTAATCAGGTATTTTGCTAGCTACGGTGGGCCCCTATGTTAACATACCCTTTGTTTACCAGTTTACAGAGCCTAGGTTGTGTATTAACACCAGCTTCTTTTCAGCGTGCACACACAGTACTGATATGTAGTATTCGTGTGGATATATTCACTGATTTTATTTTAAATATTTTTATTTATTGTTGTTTTCAGTAAAAAGAACAGACATCGAATACTATGTGACAACATGTGATACCTATGCACATCTCTGGCTGCCTTCCAAAATTCCTAGCAGTGGATTTGGAAAGAAATGTCTCATAGTACTGCACACATACACACGTAAAGAATGAAGATTTAAAAAGTGTAAATTCCTTCGGGGGGGGGGGGAAAGGGGAAACAATTTATAATCCATTGTAGGGGAGAACGGGGTAATTTGTCACATGGGTTGGATGTCACATTCGTTATATCTCGCCACCAGAGGCGCGCTAGCTCTGAAATGTTGATATAAAAAAGGTCCAGAATTGGGATCAGAGGTCACATACATAGACTTCCTTGGAGTTAGACTGCTGCATTTCAGGTGAGAGGATGTTTTGTGTTTTTCATGTCAAATTCAAAATATTTTGCTTCTCAGTATTTTTCTTCTAGGCTTTTACACAATGGGTTTATAACAAAACACTTGTTACCCTCAGAAAGTGAAATAAGGGCAACAAAATCAAAACAACCCAGTGCATCCCAAACTAGACCAGCTGCCAAGGCTACAGAACGTTATGTAGACCTATTTGTCAACTTGACAATGCAATTAAACATTCAAATTTGGTTCTGCCTCCTTGCCTTCTTTTTAAGATTTTTCCCATTAAGATAACATTGTGACAAACAACCCCATAGTGTGTGACAACCGACCCCTTGATGGGGTTGGTTGTCACAATGTGTCAGAGTGTCTTTGATGGTAAATTACTTCTTCATTACAATAAGTTGGAAAAAAAGAGAGACACACATTTCTAGCCAACACCTTAAGCTTCAATTTAATGTAGGAATGGCTATTGACAGATGTTTTGGTGATGAGCAATTCTCACTAGAGTAAAAAGTGTGCCTACTTACCCCGTTCTCCCCTACTGCAGTTGCTTTGCTACTTTGCGATTTAATAAAAAAAAACTTTAAAAGAAAAAGTGTAAATTCCCAGCGAGTTCAGATGCATACTTTGTATCAGCAACATTCCCTTTTCAAATCCGCCAAAGATCCTCCCATTGTACTCCATCGCCCCTTTTGTCTCTCTCGTATCTTCTATGTGGTTCTACAGCTTGTCAGCATGCCAACTGTCTGAGCTACTGCTAATTTAAATGTGGTCAAAAAAGTTCAGTTAGTTACTTTGTTCCCTTCTAATTTTTAAATGTTAACACCCCCATCCCAACCATTCACCCACTGTAAGTCAGGAATCAAAGCAGGCAGAGGTTCTGCCCGCGATGGGTATACTAAACAGCTGCTGGCTCTGAGACAGACTTTGGATCCACGGCTGTGTTTAAACACTCACAGTTAGCGGATAGTGAGTAGATATTAGCTGATTTTGACAAATAGTCTTCTAGACTAAATCACTAAGTATGCCTTTAACTGCATGCCTGCATTATTGGATTGTATCAAATTGTGTTGTATTAAGCCATTTTAATGTCTGAAATAATTGCATTGACATATAAAGGGGGACATGCTGTGATGAGAGTAGGGCTGCAACTAACGATTATTTTGATAATCGATTAATCTGTCGATTATTTTCTCGATTAATCGATTATTAATCGATAGTGTTTTTGGTCCGTAAAATGTCAGAAAATGGTGAAAAATGTTGATAAGTTTTCCAAAGCCCATGTTGACGTCCTCAAATGTATTGTTATGTCCAAAACACACAGATATTTCAGTTTACTGTCATAATAGGATTAAAGAAACCAGAAAATATTCACATTTGAGAAGCTGAAATCAGAGAATTTGGACAATTTTTATTACAAACTTACTCTAAACGATTAATCGATTATCAAAATAGTTGGCGATTATTTTAGTAATCGATTAATAATCGATTCTTCGATTAATCGTTGCAGCTCTAGATGAGAGACTCACTGGTGACAGCGGATAGCTTTGATAAACATGTGTTCTGAGACAACTGGCTCGTCACACATCCACACATTGGCAGAGTTTCCCTTATATGCCAGCTCTACAAGGACTTGTTAATCATCTTTCAGACAGCGATGATAGGAAGCTCCTGTGTGCTCTCTGTGTTTCCAGGTGATCTACACCTCGTTCGGGGGCTCGTCCAAAGGGCTGCACTTCAACAACCTGATCGTGGGTCTGGTGCTACTGACCCGGGGACGTGATGAGGAGAAGGCCAAGTGTGAGTCCATTGAGATGAGCTAACAAGGAGTCTGTGTCAAACTGCTCTCTGGCGTTCATGTTATCAGAATTAAGTTTATTAGAATTAGAAGAGCTACAATGTTCTATTGTCAAAATGTTCATGATACTGTTACAAATGCTGAGCGGCCATGTTGAATGTTGAACTCTGGGTTGTACAGATTTTTCCAAGTAATTCTGACCTTTGGGGGAGGAGGGGGGGCGTTACAGTTGAAATCTCCAACTGGGAACTTGGAAACTCCCACTTCCCTGATCAAGTGGAACGCAGCATAAGAGTGGGTGTGAATGGGGGCTCAGGGTTGGCTTAATGAGGACCAGCTGCTGAAGGGAAGAAGCTGCTGTTGTGACTGTTATAATTTAGTAGCAAAGAGCACATGCAGCCCTAGACCACTCATCATCATCATCATCATCATCAACACAGGGACTAGTATACAGCCAAAATGTGCTCCCCCTCTTTGTCAGCTCATAAACCTCCAGTATTACAGGCTGTTCTCAGGACTTTTCCAGTAGCCTACTTCCAAGCAGTTTCCAATATATGTGAAGTCAGATGCCTCTGGTCCATTGATTGAGATCCACACAAGATGTCTAGCAGCAGAGCTAATGTTAGCATCCTCATCTGCACTTCACAAAACAGAACAGAGGAGAGAGCAGCAAAGCAGTAGTAGACACTATGTGCACATTAATTAAATAATAAATTAAAATATTTCTCTCTCTCTCTCTCTCTCTCATATTCTTATTCGTATTCTGATAGTTGTGGTGGATGTGTTGCAGGCAGTCTAATCCATCAGGATGGTATTGACATTGTAGACTATATTGTCCTTACTGCTGCTTTGTGCAAGAGGCCTGCCTTCCTGTGATGAAGCTCAACTCTCGTGTGTGTGTGTGTGTGTGTGTGTGTGTGTGTGTGTGTGTGTGTGTGTGTGTGTGTGTGTGTGTGTGTGTGTGTGTGTGTGTGTGTGTGTGTGTGTGTGTGTGTGTGTGTGTGTGTGTGTGTGTGTGTGTGTGTGTGTGTGTTGGCGTGTATAGACCTCTTCAGCCTGTTTGCCAGTGATCTGGGGGGATATGCCGCCAGGGAAGATATCGAAGCAGTTCTGCAGGTCCTGGATGGAGAAGTCCCAGCCTCCCTCAAGAAGTGCTTCAGTGATGTGAGTGAAGCACAACCACACAAGTCAAATGTTAACTTAACTGGTTGGACTAAGAAATGCCAATACCAAGTGCACAAAATACCTAAAACTTGAATATCACACACATTTCAGTTAAATTCTTTATTAATCTATTATCTTTTTTTTAATGTCAACTTTGCCTTTTAATAGGCATCCTTAAGTAAAAAAAACATACAAATACAACATGCAATTCAGATTAAAGTATTTGAAAGAGTTTGTTTTCATAGTTGCAAAAGGGTTTATCACACGCTCATGAAACAGCCATTGTTTTGAGTTTCACACATTTAGATTCAACACATTTAGTCATCACTACCAGTGTGTCCTATTGACTTTTGTGAGTCTATGGTGGGTGAACTTCACGTAGACCCTGTAAGGGCTAAAAAGGCATACTCCCCCGAATGACAATCTCGTATTCAAAAGTAACAGTTATCAATTTGGTGCACTTCAAGAGCAAAGTGAAGAGGCTAGATCTATGAAGAACTTAGTTTGGTAGTGAGAGATGCTTTGCCCAAGCAACAGGGCAAAACACAATGTTTATATTATTATAAGAAATATATTTTAGCTTCATTATTAAACTGTTGTCGGACATATTAGAATATGGCGGGCCGCCACATTTTAGTTAGTTAATGGCAAAAAGACTGACCACAAGTTACCAGAATATAATGGCTCATTGCATTTCACGATCAACCACCTACAACTTCAGACAATGACAACACAGTGAAATGTATGATGTTCCCACACTGTTAGGTAACACTAATATTAGGGATGTTAGACTAAAAGCAGCAGGTGTATATGTCTTCTTAACTGTGTGTTTGTATGTTGTGGCAGAGTGACAAGGTGAACTATGAGCGCTTCAGAACCTGGCTCCTACAGAACAAAGAGGCCTTCACTTTGTCCAGATGGCTTCTGTCTGGAGGAGTGTGTGTCACGCTCACCGACGACAGCGACACCCCCACCTTTTACCAGACCCTGGCTGGAGTCACACACTGTAAGTCCCCCCCAACGTACTCCACATCTCACTCTGTAAGCTATGTAAGCTGAAATGATGTCTGTAATGCATTAAAAGGGATATTCGAATGGCCAGTATGAACAGGAGAAATTATTACAGTAGTCCAAAAAATTAATTCAATTCACATATCAGGGTTTCCCCCACAAAAGGCCTAGGCCTTGTGGCAGTATTGCCACATGATTAGGTGAGATACTGCGATTATAATGGATAATATTGCGATTTGTGATTAGTGATATTATGAATAAATGGGCTGCACTCCCTTCACTGGTAGTGTCTTCCGTGTGTGACTCTGGGACTATGCGGTGAGCAGAAAATAAAGCCTGTTATTTGCAATAGGACTACTTGTAACACTACGCACAAACTGAAAGCTTCATTTAAGTTTGTGGCAGCCAGCAGTCATTCATTTTCACTTTCATTTTTGCTACAAAGGGCGACTGGAGCCTCGGCTGCAGCAGCGCCATATCAACCACCTGACCGCACACAGGCGTATAGCCCATACAGTCTGAAATAAGCATTAGAGGAACTAGCCTTAGTCTACTCTCAAAACATTTAGGCAGCAGCCTGTTTAATTTAGCCTCAATACTTTAATACTAATTTGTTTTGTATAGCCTGTGTTGTTTTATAGTTTGGTTTTCAAAAAATAATGGGACAAAAAGACATCAAGAACCATTTAGAATAGATAAAAATGTTAATGATTAATTGCGATTAATCGCGAGTTAACTATGACATTAATGCGATTAATCCAATTAAATATTTGAATATAAAAAAAATATAATAAACAACTATATGCCCTAATCACGTAGGTTAAATGTCATGCCTGATCACGTTAAAAACGCAATTGTGAGTATTAGATATAATTCGCATGAGCCAATCGTCCAGACGATAATATCAAACCTGTTGATAACGTCAACGGGAAGAAAACGGACTGAAATCGGGTCGGATGACCACCTCATACCAAACAACTGATATTACACTTGAAAAGATGTGTAGTGTGAGCCCAGCATTACGTGAACCACGCCATAACCGGAAGTCATCTACTATTTCTACCATGTACCATCTACTATTTCTACCATGTACCATCTACTATTTCTACCATGTACCATCTACTATTTCTACCATGTACCATCTACTATTTCTACCATGTACCATCTACTATTTCTACCATGTACCATCTACTATTTCTACCATTTTTGCACCTGTTATCATTCGCGCATTGAGTATTAGTTAATCACCGGCAAAATGCCCATCAACCAAACATGCAATCACTTAGAATGCTCTCGCAAATTTAGCAGTCTTTATTTGGAAATTGAGTAAATCAGGCCCTGATAGAGTACCAGGAAAAAGAGGGATTATGCTCTTAGAGCTGCGAGAAGGCTTCTCTCTCTCCCTCCCAATGTTAATGGTCTATAAACTTGGTTTTAGTGTAACATAATGGGGAATCCACAAAAATGAAAAAAAATTCCCTTAGAGGCTATCATGACAATGTAATAAGTAGGGCTGGAATCTGGTACCAACCAACCATGTCCTTATGACAGAGTATTGATTTGAATAATAACTATTCTGTGAGTCTAGGCAGATAATATTCCATCTAGCCAACGTTGATCTTGTATAGCCACTTATGTTAAGAAGTCAAACATCAGCTACTGTTGTTGAATGTTTTTTTGTTGCAGGGAAACACGTTTGTATGCTTATCCAAAGTTATTGAAAAAATTGAGTTGGAGAAGCATCAATCTAATACACCAGGCTGGCATCAATGCATATGCAAATCTTATTTAGTGCATCGTGTTTCCTCAAGCAGATTACATGCCTGCAGTCAACACGTCCCACTTCGCTTTTAGTGACACAGCAACCCTTGATTCTTCCAATGCTTTCCCATACAGTGAGGTATGATTTTGACTCTACAGTCTAAGTCATTTATATTTAATCCAAGAGAAGATGTGTCATGATCTACGTATATGTTGACATTCACATCTTCATTATTACACCATACATATTTTAGGGATCATACAAGCAAAATGAAGAAAAAAAAAACACACACACACAACAATACATAATGAAAGACTGTAGTTCTTTCAAATTGCACGCCAAGTAAATTTAGCCAGGCTTTATTTAACCAATTGAGGACAGAGGGCTGGAAAGTACCTGTCTTGTCAAGAGAACTGGTAGGCTTCCTTTTAATCTTCCTTCTCCCGGCTTATCCTCTTAACTTTGTGTCTCTGCCTGTGTTTATGTGTGTGTGTTGGGGAGAGAGAGAGAGAGTGACTGACACACGTCTGGTTCATGACTCTATCCGGAGCAAACAACGTTAATCTTGACTCATGGCAGCGATTCCTCGGCTAATTTGCTAACTTCGGACCCTGTCACAATATTATGAGAATAGAATTATTTGGGAATAGCTTCCCGCCGGACAAGATGACATAGTTTGTGTGAGTGCTTATGACGTGTTTAGTATGATACCTGCTGGTGCTGGCGGCAACTCTCTAAGGATGTTCCCTGGATAATGGTATGGTACCTCTGCTGCCACTCGGGGAGAGTTGCACCTCTAGGTAGGTACCAGGCACCTACCATAGAGACAGAAGCAAATTGACAGAATAATTTGCTGTTTGGAATGTCAGATACATTGTCATTGTTGTAACAGGTTACCTGAGGCCTTTTTTGGTTATACAACCTTTTAATTGGTATTTATGGGGCGACTATGTCTCAGGTGGTAGAGCTGTTCGGCCAATAATCGAATGGTTGGCGGTTCGATCCCCACTCTGCCACTTGTGTCATGGTTCTTGTGTCCTTGGGCAAGACACTTCACCCACCTTGCCTAATGTGAATGTCGATAGTTAGCCTGCTATCGGTTTATGAATGTGTGTGTGAATTAGGGCTGCAACTAACGATTATTTTGATAATCGATTAATCTGTCGATTATTTTCTCTATTAATCGATTAGTGTTTTGGTCCGTAAAATGTCAGAAAATGGTGAAAAATGTTGATCAGTTTTCCAAAGCCCATGTTGACGTCCTCAAATGTATTGTTATGTCCAAAAGACACAGATATCTCAGTTTACTGTCATAATAGGATTAAAGAAACCAGAAAATATTCACATTTGAGAAACTGAAATCAGAAAATTTTGAAATGTTTTATTAAAAAATTACTCAAAAGGATTAATCGATTATCAAAATAGTTGGCGATTATTTTAATAATCGATTAATAATCGATTCGTTGATTAATCGTTGCAGCTCTAGTGTGAATGGTAACATGTAAATGGGAACAGGTCTCCCTTGCAGAAGAGTCTCCGGCCCCAATGGGATTTACCTGTTTAAAAAAATAGAGAAGGCTACTTTTCAGTGAAGTCCTTGATTTTAAGAGAGATAAGTTTGGATTTGACACGTCTCACTGTGAGACTCCTGAGTAATAACTGAGATGCATTTGTACAACCTAGAATTTAAAACTGATCAAGTGCCAGATTCTTGCAGCAGATCTCTGGTCAGGATCCATTTCTCTTTTTCTAAATTTGGATTAGATCGTTCCTGATTAATATTACAATTTTGCAAATTCTACATTGCATTGTAAACATCTTGAATGGATGTTCGTGTTGAAACAGCTTTAGGGAAACTTTCCATTTTGTTTTGGTTCGGTACCGGCACTTGTATCACTGTTTTTCACAGCCCTACATAGTGTATCACATGGCGGTCCATCCACATGCTTCCTGTTTGCATCCAGGCCTGTGGCTGAAGTGTCAAACTGCTGGTCTTCTGTACCTAAAGTGTGGCTTGAAGGATAGTCTTTAGACTTTTTTTCTGTATTGAAGATCCTTTAGTATTTTGCAGAGTTGATTTGATAAACCAACATTTTAAATTCTGCATTCATTATAAAGGTAGAGGTCCAACAAAGAAAGGTCCTGATGTGAGCGTGAGTGCTAGGGGTGAGGTGTGTAGATGCAGGCAGCGAGATGGATGGGAGATGGGTGCAGGAGCTGATCCATAGGCTGGGGGTAATGAGTTGTATAGATTAGCAGTCAGACGGTAGCACAGCTTGTCATGAGGAATGTTCAACATGTCAAACACAAGTATTTATTTTTCCTCTTGTTTACCAGGAATTATCAGATGTGTTCTAAAAGCTACAGTGTGGTTCCCTACTGATACATAGAAGGTAATATATCTGCCTTTAGGCCTTGACTTTATTGTTTCAAACGACAGTGCGGGGGTGAGTGTGTTTTATGATTATTACCTAGGAAATGTTCTTCCCTGTTGGTTTGTTTTTTGTCGAGTTGGCAATGTCCAATTGAGCTTTGAGACAAGAAGGTAGTCATGATCCTTTAGTGCTGACTTGATCCCTGCCTTAGCCCTTAATAATTGATCAGTCTCATGTTATTTCCTCCGTGCCATCCTCCATAAAGTCCCCGTCACGTTCTGAATCATTGATTTTGTAATCGGTGCTCCCGATTGTTGTTGTTGTCTGTTTTAAGTTGGAATGTTTGAGCTAGGAAACAGAGTTGAATAGCAGCAGTTAGGGTCATGGAGTTCTCCCCAGTCAGTTATCCAAGTGTTCACCCCCGGGACACAGGGAATCAAAAAACTGGTTGAGAGAAGATCAAACCCTTTCAGACAGTCCATTCCCCACCAAAACCACCATCATCCTATCTGACTATAAACTGTGACCAATAGCTGCTAATAACAGGCTTTCAGGGAGGTTGCTATAATAGCCCGACTTTGGAAGCCACCGCCCACTTTACTGCCAGGAATTGACTGCCATTTGATTTGTGTAACAGTGTTTTGACACCCTAGCTGTATGTATCAGCTCCACGCCCAAAGGCTAGCTGCTAAATCCTATTAGCTTAATCTGTGGATTAGCATGTTGAAAGGGGGATTCTAGGTTCATTGTCCCTGGCAGAGCTTCATATGCTATATTGGTCTGATAAGTATCAAAAACCATTCCAGCTAGTGGCCTTCACGCAGCCCCACCTTGGTTTTTGCTGTGGTATCATGACCACTACAATGTTTACTCTGTACCTCACTAGGTCATAACATGGAAGTAGTCTAATTACCATAGTATAAACAGGTAACTTCCTTTTCTGTGTTGTTGCATCATATCCATTTAAAGATGTCAGTGATTCCAGAGAAAGCTAAACTGCCCGGCATCTTTAAGTTAGGCTTTGTGGCACATAAGGTTGCTGAACCTAGACCTGACCAACTAAAGCCACCCCAGATCCTACTGTACACCAGTGGTTCTCAAAGTGTGAGGCGCGGCCCACCGGTGGGGAATAGAGACATGACAGGTGGGGCGCAACGAACGGGAGGAATATGTGTCCACATCCGTGGCGCATAGTTTTTAGAAATATTTTTATATGTTTTTTTTTACCGTTTCCCAGCGTGAGTTGGAGGAGTGGAGGAGAGCCCCTGCCATTCCCCTTCTTCAATTAACACATAAACACCATAATAATGTGGATAGAACAGAAGCCGACATCATCGGCTCAGCGCGCTGGCCAGGGCAATCTGGCACACTGATCATACAGCTGGGCTCACAATGAGGCAAGGTGTTGTAGCGCGTCTTTGAGTTCAGAGCGGAGATTCGGCTCTTTTCTTCATAGACTGCATATAAAAGTGTTGTAGGCCTACCTACTGTCTTACCTTCAAACTCCTCCAACTCAGTCTCGTATAGTTAAAAAAAAACTCTGTGCAGTCGGGCTCCGAGTCGGAGTCGGCACTGTGCGCATCAACAGTCATAGCAGCGGTAGTAATCACACAACCGGACGGCGGAGAAAGTCCCGTCAGTTAAAAATAGTGATCCAGTTTTCAAATGTTGCTAACGGTGTCAAATATGTTGTGTTCAGGTCAGCTCGGTAATATTAGGCAAATGTCTATAAAAGGTTATCATGATGTGTTCAAATTAGTGCTGTCAGTTTAACGCGTTATTAACGGCGTTAACGCAAACCCATCATTTTATCGCGCGATTAACGCTCGTCATGGCCTAGCAAACGTTGTGTTTTTTTCTTCACATGCTGTTGCATCAACTAGTAATGCTAGAACAACTGAAACACCACAAACTATTCATATGGCTCGCAGGTAAATTACTGTTAATTCAAACGGAACATGTCCTACGGCGTCATTTCACATTAAAATAATTTAACTGGCAAAACGGCTAAACGTCAAGTCAATTCTGACTTTTATTGTGAAGCAGAAACCGGAACCTAGCACTAATAAGCATAATCTCCAAATTCTATAACCTTCTAGTAGCCGAGTCCTCAGAGTCATCGGTAAAGAGGCTGGAGGCTTGGAGGGAAGACCTACATGACAACATAACCATTGTGGACTGGGAGAGAGCATGTACCAAAGCACAATCACAAACAATTAACACTCGTCTTAAATTACTGCAGTACGATTGACTCATGAGAACTTATATCACCCCAGAAAAACTCAATAAATATAACAGTGACGTTCCAGATATCTGTATCAAGTGTGAGAAGGAAAAGGGTACTGTGAAGAAGTTAATAAGTTTTGGGAGGCTGTGAGGAGGTGTATCCAGGATATTATTCCAATACAAATACCTTTAGATGCCAAACTTTTCTTACTCGGCCTATATCCAGAAAAGTATAATATTAGGAAAGGACACCGCATTTTTTTAGAAATTGGTATATTGTTGGCTAAAAGAATAATCGCTCTATCATGGAAAAAAGTTGGCATGCCTAGTTTAAATAAATGGATTACTGAGTTATCTACAACTCTGCCCTTAGAAAAATTACATACATTATTAAGGGCAAGGAGTCACTCTTTAATAACATGTTTATAAGTTTTCTGGAGAGGAGAGACATAGCACATATGATAGAAGAACCTGGGGATGAATAAATTGCCCTCTACAACGCTCACGTGACTATATGATGAATACTAGTTAGTAATGTGATTTTACTTGTATTCCCCGACTGCAACATTAGAAATACTACTGGACTTATTGTTTGTCTGTTATATACTTTTGGTTTTGTTTGTTAGGCGCCTGAATTGAGGGGTCTCACGTTATTTTTATTTTCGTTATTTAAATCTTGTTGTACTTGTATATGTATGTATGTGTGTGTGTGTGTGTGTGTGTGTGTGTGTGTCTATATATATATATATAGATATATATATAAACAATACTCTAGATTCCTTTTTTCGATCCCTATTTAAGATGAGAAAGGTGGTTCCCCACAGAAAGGCAAACTAAATAAATTTTTCCTACATGTAACGTATCATAAATTCATTCCATGACTTTTAGAAAGGTTCTAAAGAGTGGGGTACAGTATGGAGGAATGATTCCAGTGATTTAACTTTGACTCGGTCCTTCATTTGGAGACCTGATCCCTTGTGTTATCCCTGATACGTTGTGAAGACTCACTTTTGTTGCATTGGCCTTTAACACAAGTTGACACTTTTACACTCCTCACCTTTTTTTTCATGTATCTTATATGTTATTTTGTATTGTATCTTGTACAGCACTTTGGTCAACTGATGTTGTTTTAAAATGTGCTATAGAAATAATTTTGACTTTGACTTGATTGTATTTAACATTGTCTTCCTCTGTTTCCTCCCCCTGCAGTGGAGGAGTCAGACATTATAGACTTGGAGAAGCGCTACTGGCTGCTGAAAGCCCAGTCCAGAACCGGACGCTTTGACTTGGAAACCTTTGTCCCACTGGTCTCCCCTCCCATCCATGCCTCACTCAGTGAAGGTAGAACCAGATTCACCTGCGTTTGTCTTATGTCTCATGGGGGTGTCAAGTGCATAAATATACAGTGGAGGAATTAAGTATTTGATCCCTCACAGATTTTGTAAGTTTGCCCACTTACAAAGAAATGAGCGGTCTATAATTGTAATGCTAGGTTTATTTTAACAGTGATAGACAGGATATCAAAAAGAAAATCCAGAAAATCACATTTAAAAAAAGACATAAATTATTTTGCATTTCATTGAGTGAAATAAGTATTTGATCCCCTACCAACCATAAAGAATTCTGGCTCCCACAGATTAGTCTTTGTGCTTTAAAAAAGTATTCCTAATCTCAACTAGTTTCCTGTATAAAACACACCTGTCTCAACGTGTTACCTGTATAAAAGACACCTGTCCACAGAGTCAATAAATCAAACTCCAACATATGATGGGCAAGACCAAAGAGCTGTCTGAGGACATCAGGGACAAGATTTTAGTCCTGCACAAGGCCAGAATAGACTACAAGACCATTGGCGAGAAGCTGGGTGAGAAGGAGACAACTGTTGGTGCGAATATTCGAAAATTAAAGAAACACAAAATAACCCTCAGTCACCCTCGGTCTGGGGCTCCATGCAAGATCTCACGTTGTGGGGTATCAATGATCATGAGAAAGGTGAGGGATCAGCCCAGATCTACACGGGAGGAGCTTTTTTATGATCCCAAGGCAGCTGGGACCACAGTCACCAAGAAAACCATTTGTAACACACTATGCCGTAATGGATTGAAATCCTGTAGTGCCCGTAAGGTCCCCCTGCTCAAGAAGGGACATGTACAGGTCTGTCTGAAGTTTGCCAATGAACACCTTAACGACTCAGAGAATGCTTGGGGGAAGGTGATGTGGTCAGATTAGAACAAAATCAAGTTCTTTGGTATCATAGTGACTCGCCATGCTTGGAGGAAGAGGACTTCTGACTATGACCCCAAGAACACCATCCCCACAGTCAAGCATGGAGTTGAAGCATTATGCTTTGGGGGTGTTTCTCTTCTAAGGGGACAGGTGGACTTCACTGCATCGAGGGAACTATGGATGGGGCCATGTACCATGAAATACTAGGTGACAACCTCTTTCTCTCAGCCAGGTCTGTAAAAATGGGTTGTGGATGGGTCTTCCAGCACGCCAATGACCCTCAAACTACACCAAAGGCAACAAAGGAGTGGCTCAAGAAGAAGCACATTAAGGTCATGGAGTGGCCTAGCCAGTCTCTGGACCTTAATCCAATAGATCTGTGGAGGGAACTGAAGCTCAAGCGACAGCCTCGAAACCTTAAAGATTAGGAGAGGATCTGCAAAGAGGAGTGGTCCAAATGTCCTCCTGAGATGTGTGCAAACCTGGTCATCAACTACAAGACACGTCTGACCTCTGTACTTGCCAACAAGGGTTTCTCCACCAAGTACTAAGCAATGTTTTTAAGCAATGGATAAATACTTATTTCACTCAATGAAATGCAAAATAATTTATATCTTTTTTTTTATGTGATTTTCTGGATTTTCTTTTTGATATCCTGTCTATCACTGTTAAAATAAACCTATCATTAAAATTATAGACCGTTCATTTCATTGTAAGTGGGCAAACTTACAAAATCAGTGAGGGATCAAATACTTATTTCCTCCACTGTATCACCACGGCCCTGTGTGTGGTTCTTGTGAATACATCCCCTCCCAAGCTTAGCTCTTTGTGTTAATACCATGTGTTATTTATTTTTTAAATATTTCCAGGCTTGTTTCACGCCTTCGATGAGAATCGGGATAATCACATTGACTTTAAAGAGATCTCTTGTGGACTGTCAGCGTGCTGCAGGGGGCCCATTGCTGAAAGACAGAAATGTAAGCCATGCTGTGGTTTGTCATCTTTTCCGGAGAAATAATTTAATTTAATTTAATTTTATTAGGATAACCCCTTGAGATGAAACCATCTCGTTTTCAAGAGGGTCCTTACAAACAAAAAATACAGTAAAACATATTCTTAACATACAAAAATGAAAATATATATAATACAAATAACATACCACACACACACACACACACAAACACACATGCATATTAAGTGCTTGACATCAATCTTGCATAGTACTTTTCCAAGAAAAAATATATATATAATACATGGTAAATTGATAACAGTAATAACAAAAGGTTAAATAATACATTTCATTACAATACATGATTAGTAACATAAACAACTGAAATTCCAGAGACTTCACATTATAGCAACAAGCCTCTTTTTAATAAGAGCCATGCAGCCCTATTTCTTTTTCTGCACTTTTGGATATGGGCTGCAAAGTGTGTTGATCGGTGCCGTAGTTTATTAGTGCACAATCACCGGTTGTCATGTCCAGTTCTTGGCGATGCTTGAAAGGTCTATTTACATGGTGAGAAATGGAAATGTATTGGATTTCCCAGCTAATAGACTAAACAGTGTGGTATGTTTTTTAATTTCCAGGCTTAGAATAAAATGTCTGTCTCAGTATTGTGCTTTTTTAGGACCATATTTGTATTTTAAACACTGCATGGCTCTCTGTCACTGGCAGTTTGCTTCAAAGTATTCGATGTGGACCGTGACGGGGTTCTGTCTCGAGATGAACTCCATGAGATGGTGGTGGCCCTGCTGGAGGTGTGGAAGGACAATCGCACAGACTCCATCCCTGTATGTTCTCACACACACACACACACACACACACACACACACACACACACACACACACACACACACACACACACACACACACACACAATTTCAGTTTTTATTACACAAAATACACTTACCCTGTACAAATGGAAGAGTGACATAGGCCTACACTGCTGCAAATTTGAGATTTTCACAATTTCGCACCATTTGGATAAATCTCCATGGTAACTTATGTTTCTCTGCTTTTGTGCAACTAAATCATGGTTTAAGTAGGCCAGGATAACCCAAATATCCTAGGTTAATCCCTTATCTTGGTTTTGTGCAATAGGCCTCAGGAATTGAAAAGTGACATTAGTCTGTTGTTATGGTGCTCAGGGCATTGCCAACACAGATATTGATGATGATATTGCTATATCATTTCATATTTTATCCAGCGGGACTGCCATGATGTTATTCCGAGCGGTAGCTGATCATTAGCCACCTGGTGTGCTAATCTCTTGTTTTCCCTTGTAGGAGCTGCACAGTAGCGTGTCAGACATAGTGGAAGGCATCCTGAAGATGCACGACACAACAAAGGTGAGAGCCAACACTGGTTGACTGAACCCTTACTGATGGAGCTGGCAGTACGTTCATCCTTTGACTTCTGCCCCAAAGTCTCATTAGATTTTTAGAACTTTGAGTCAGAGAAAGTCGACACTGCTTCAACCTGCTTGACATTTCTATCATTCCACAGTGGGAGCTGCCTAGCACGATCTGCAGTAACCCTCTAGTGACCTGCCTTCTTGTCCTTACCTCCAATCTATTTCAAAGTCAAAAGTCAAAGTCCTTGCAAGACATACATCAGAATCGAAATGGCGTTTATCTCTGGCCCACAGTGCAGTTGGAACGATAAAATAAAAACATATTGAGTTAAATGAGATAAGCAAGATAAACGCAAACAATATTTACATAAGAAAAATACTAAATACTTAGTGCAAAGGAATTTTCTGTACAAGTACAACAGTATATAAAATAGAATAGAAAGTCAAAAGTAGATAAGTTAAATTGAAATGTGTAATGTGAGGAAAAATATTTTCACCCACAATAGTAATACCCGTAGCCAATCATTAGGTTTCTCTTTGTCCTTCTCTTTGTCCTCAGAGCAGTGTATGTTGTTAAAATGATGACTGTCTCTCTGTTTAACATCTTCTGAGCAGCTGGGTCACCTGACCCTGGAGGACTACCAGATCTGGAGTGTGAAGAGTGCTTTGGCCAATGAGTTCCTAAACCTGCTTTTCCAAGTCAGTACATCCACATACTGTAGCTTTACCATTTTCTGTCATTGTTTGTTAAATTAAATTGCAGTATTTCTTCATCATTATTTGTTTGGTTCTTCTAATCTTCTGTGTAATTGTGCTTTGTCCAGGTGTGCCACATAGTCCTGGGGCTCAGGCCTGGTACTCCTGAAGAGGAGGGGCAGATCATCAGGTACACACCATTACTACTAGAATGGCAGGACTGTGTTCTTGGGCCCAATAGATGTCTCCAACTGTGTGTGTGTGTGTGTGTGTGTGTGTGTGTGTGTGTGTGTGTGTGTGTGTGTGTGTGTGTGTGTGTGTGTGTGTGTGTGTGTGTGTGTGTGTGTGTGTGTGTGTGTGTGTGTGTGTGTGTGTGTGTGTGTGTGTGTGTGTGTGTGTGTTTGCAGAGGATGGCTAGAGAGGGAGAGCCGACATGGGCTGCAGACGGGGCAGAACTGGTTTCTCATCTCCATGCTGTGGTGGCAGCAGTGGAAGGACTACGTTAAATATGTAAGTCAAGAAGGCACAATGTATTAAAGGTTTTTCAGAATAGATTTGGTAGGAATGGAATACGATTATTAATTAGGGGTGTGAACTTTTACAAAAACTCCGTGTGTGTGTGCGCTGATTCATACACACACACACACACACGCCGAGGGACATACAGATTCAGCAGACTAGCTTTTATCATCCCCAATTAGTTTATTAGTGATGTAAAATCAATAAATGTGTGTCTCCAGAACATATTTAAAAACTTAAAAAAAAGAAAATTTAAAATTTACGAAAAAAAAAAAAAAAAGGGTTTTTGTTTATTGATTTTTCCTAAACGGTTATGATTTACTAATGACGGTAACACGTGTACACCCCTAATATTAATAAGTATATATATAGGGGAAGGTGGGGTGATTTGTGCATTTTGGAAGTTGCAAAACCCCTTGTTTCTAGAAAACCGTGGAAGAAATTGGAAATGTGACCACATATTTAAGAAGAGCCATCCATTTGACTCATCCTGTAAAGAAGGGAGACACAAGGAATAAGATATAAGCACATTTAAGCTAAAAAAACTGTGTTTTGCCTTTCAAAGTAAAATTTCCATGATCAAGGTTTTTTGATTATTGTGTCTGAACAATTATAGACACGTTTGAAAACATTTGACACATGTTTTAGTGCTTTGGTATGCTACACTTTGAGTCTATATAGTTAGCACAATGTCAACCCTAAATTGCTGCATCATGCCTATTATCCAAAATTCTGGGGATGGGGTGATTTGTGCGCAAGGGGCCTGGGTGAGTTATAAGTAAGTAAGTAAGTAAAATGTATTTATAAAAGCACATTTATGACAGTTTGCACTGTCCAAAGTGCTGTACATAGTGCATTCAGTAGGTAAACAATGAAGGTAAAATAACAATAACCAAAATAAAAGACGTAAAGCCCATACATCCACATAAACACAGATAGTAGTGCAGAGGTAAGTAAATAGTGCAGAGGTTAATGGGGAGGAAACACCAGGGTGTACATATGGGTTTTGAGCCTTGATTTAAAGGCAGAAATGTAGGGGGAATCACATTTGTCAGGTGGCAGTTGGTTCCACAAGCACGGAGCAACTAGTGCAAAGTACATTTCTGAGAGTTGTGCCAGTGGCATGGCTGTATACGCTGGTCACCAAAAGAAAGTGATAGTCTACAGTAGCTCAGGAGAGAGTGACATCTCAATTCCACTTAACGACACCACTGATGAGAGTTCAGATGGCCAGAAAGATGATGATGGTGACTTTGTCATTGTGACACAATGACGCACAAATCACCCCACTACGTGGGGTGATTTGTGCGACAAGACAACTTTTTTTCCGAAAGCTATATTTCTTAAACAGTTTATTCCAGATCCAAAGTTTTTATTGCCAGGGATGCACAACATCCTGAAATATATGTACATATTTGAGTTGGAGACATAACTGTCAAGGCCTCACTTTAAAATCACTTTGAGTAAAAAGTTGCACAAATCACCCCACCTTCCCCTATATGGATAGACATGCCCTGATATGAACAGTACATGTATAACCTTTTTAAACAGGCATTGTGCTTAATGGTGTCATAGCCACTGCAATGTTGTAAAGGTCCATCCAGTGCTGAGAATGCAGTGAATTGGAGCTTCTTTAATTTCAGCTTGCTAGAGCAATTTGAAAACAACTTTGGAAGTGTGAATATCAGGTATATGAAACCAGATAATTAAGGTTGGTCCATGATATCAGATGTTATCTATTTTCTTTTTGTGAGGGTGTGTGTGTTATCAGATTGGTTTGTGTGCATCTGTGAATCACAAACTGGCCAATCACTATTAAACAATGTACAACAGATTGCTTCTTGCACCTTTTAAATAGTGACTTTCATAATAGCATGAGGGGAATCCGTTTTCCAGAACACCTGCATGTTGTAATAAAATATAGTGTATCGATAACGTGTCCCAAGAGAAATGAGGATGTTATGTTGTGATATGGATTTTTTTTCATCCCACCCCCTAGTAGTAGTATCCTCACACTGGGACAGAAGCATTCACATTAACCTGCCGTGTCACTTTAAACAATGACAGGGCAGTCCGTGCTGTTATCTTCCTGTGCAGGAGCATAAGGGCATCGTGGTGGAGCAGCCCTCCATCCTGAGCTCACTGCGTTCCCCCATGGCCCTGGACAGACTGGGAGCAATGGGAGCCTTCAGCCCCGTCAGCCCCATGGAGGAGAGGTCACCTGATGCTGTGTCCAGCTCCTCTGAAGCTACAGAGGCCGGTCAGTCAGCACACTGCACACACTAATACAGCTTCTTCTGCTGCTCAATATTTAGATTTTTGTTTGCATCCTCGCTACATCCAGACTAGGGTTAGGCAATCAGGTCTACCTTCAGATCCTCCAATCATGTTCAATATGGATCGCTGATAGACAATCTGATGCAGCTCTGCCTTGGGGAGCTTTTAAATAGCTGAACCTTTCAACTTTCTCCTACACTAAGTTACGTGAATAAACGTTTATAAAAGTGTGCACACTAAATATATCCCTTCACAGTTTTCCCCTAGGATTGAGAAATGGCTGCGGGGCATAACAAAAATAATTTAAAAAAGATCACTCACTCTGGGGGCGCCCTTAGCTCAGTTGGTAGGGCGTCCCCCCCATGGGCCTCGGCCAGCAGCGGACCCGGGTTTGATTCCGGCCCGCGGCCGTTCTCTGCATGTCACTCCCCTCTCTGCCCCATTTCAACTCTGTCTCTACACTATCAATAAAGCATAAAAATGCCCAAAAAATATTGTAAAAAAAAAAAAAAAAAAAAAGATCACTCACTCTGCACTGCGCTGCACGGCACGGTAAAATAAATAAGTCAGCCTCACGGACGCAAAATTGGCAAGCGGTCGCCCCCGCTGTAGGCTACAATGAGGGGAAACGCTGCTCTATTCAAACCAATCCCTTTTAAAAAGTAGTGATGCTAGAAGAGCGCTCTGATCACAGCGACATTACAGCGTGTTATGTTCTAACATAAATAGGATTTATTTAATATCACAATTATATCATTGTAGGTCTAGGCTACTTATATTGAGCGCTGAGCAAAAGTTTGGTGAGCAGATTAAAAGGCAAACGCGGTTGTAAATTACGGCTTGAATTCACTTGTCAAACTACTTGTTAACTTTTCTGAGCCGGAGAGACATGTCACTCCACCATATCAACAAGTATAAATGCATGACTACTTTTATATTGCATTTTATGATAGTAAGTAAGTTAAAGGTGACTTCATAGGCTATCAAATCGTCTTGGGGAAAAACTGATTAAAGATCCGATGGCCAATCAGAACACGCCTAATCCAGACTCATGGAAAACACCTTAAAGCTGTAATCTGCAAAAATGTTAATACGTTTTTGTAACTAGTGGCCCTAAATGTTACTGTAGTTTTTGCACAGGGCTGAATAGGGGAAAATATGTGTCTAGTTTACATATCAAACTTTCTCCAGATCAAGGAAAATTATGTTTCATTGAACATTAATACATAGCCCAAAATAAAGCCTTAACAAATTACTAATGATGTAAGATGCTTTACTGATGCGTGTGTAGCAGCGCTAATGTGACCAAGTTGTGACAAAGACTTGAAGGCGGAAGGAGAGCCCTTCTCCGCACGTTCCAGCTCACCATGGTAACCCCCCTGCTTGTATCATCACCCCCGGGTATCATACAAAGTTATACGCCATAATACACATGCAGTGACACAGTAGTTTGCTCCAAACAAAAAGACAGTTAAACCACTAGAACAAAAACACATACAGCCCTCCCACCCTCCCCACTTTCCCAAACAAAGCGAGGGAAAATACCCTAAGGATCTCCCACCCCCCAAACCCAATGCCCTCATCCCCAAACGATGAAGACGGCAGGTTGAATGTACACCGTGTTCCAAATTATAATGCAAATTGGATTGAAGTGTCATAAACTTTAGATTTTTTGCTTTTCAATTAAACTCATGTATGATATTGTGTCTCAGGATGCCTTGGATCATTGAAATTAATCTCATACACCTGTGATAATTAGTTTGCCATGTGAGCCCAATCAAAGGAAAATCTACTTAAGAAGGATGTTCCACGTTATTAAGCAGGCCACATGTTTCAAGCAATATGGGAAAAAAAGGATCTCTCTGCTGCCTAAAAGCGTCAAATAGTGCAATACCTTGGACAAGGTATGAAAACATTAGATATTTCACAGAAACTTAAGCGTGGTCATCGTACGGTGAAGAGATTCGTGGCTGGAGTCATGTTTTGGGCCGGAATCATGGGGAGAGAGCAGGTAGGCCACTTTAGGGTCCCTGACGGTGTGAAAATGACCTCGGCAAAGTATGTACAGTTTCTGACTCACCACTTTCTTCCGTGGTACAAAAAGAAGGACAGTGCCTTCCGTAGTAAAATCATCTTCATGCATGACAATGCACCATCTCATGCTGCAAAGAATACCTCTGTGTCATTGGCTGCTTTGGGCATAAAAGGAGAGAACCTCATGGTGTGGCCCCCATCTTCCCCTGACCTCAACCCTATTGAGAACCTTTGGAGCATCCTCAAGCAAAACATCTATGAGGTTGGGAGGCAGTTCACATCAAAACAGCAGCTATGGGAGGCTACTCTGACATCCTGCAAAGATATTCTAGCAGAAACTCTCCAAAAACTCACAAGTTCAATGGATGCAAGAATTGTGGAGGTGATATCAAAGAAGGGGTCCTTTGTTAACATGTAACTTGGCCTGTTAAGATGTTTCTGATTGAAATAGCTTTTGATTTCACTAAATATGACCTCCTAATGCTGCAAATTCAACAAATGGCCTTTTTCAGTTCTTCACCACCTATAAAATGTTTTGAAACTCTGTTGTGCATAATAATTTGGAACGGTGCATTTTGAGCTTTTTATTTTTGAAAAAAATATTGTTATCATTGGGAGGTTTGTTCAATAAAATGTGAATCATACTTTAACGGTTGATGACTTGAAAATTATACTGACTGTCATTTGCATCGACTATTTAGGAAAATATTGAGAAAAATATAATTTGCATAATAATTTGGAACGTACTGTAGATTTAAACTTAAGACGCATCTTTTTAAAAGAGCATTTAGATAGATTGTCTTTAAGGTTCCCCTTTTAATTGTTTTATGCTTTTATTCTTATTGATTTGTTTTTCTTAATTTATTTTACTCTTTTGCATTTTGGGATTCCTGGATATAAAGTGCACTACAAATAAAATGTATTATTATTATTATTATTATTATTATTATTATTATTATTATTATTATTATTATTATTATTATTATTATTATTATTATTATTATTATTATTATTATTATTAAGTTAAAAGAGTGTTTCTCTCATCTCCATTTGTGTTTATTCTTGCAACAGAGTTAACTTTACTACGTTCTCCTTGTGTGTGTGTGTGTGTGTATTTGTCCCCCAGTAGCCCTGAGTCCACAGGTAGCTGCAGAGAGCTGTTTTGCCCGTCAGAACAACGTTTCAGACAACAACAACCAGTGTTTCTCTGGAGCCAACGGCCACCTGCCCTCCCAGCTGGCAGCACAGAGACCTGGAGCCATCGACAACCAGCCCCTGGTCAACACTGAGCCCATGAAGGCAAGGATGGTGTCTGTCTGTGTGTATGTGCCTGTCTGTCTGTGTGGATGTGCCCTGGTCAACACTGAGCCCATGAAGGCAAGGACGGTGTCTGTCTGTGTGTATGTGCCTGTCTGTCTGTGTGGATGTGCCTGTTCCGCTTGCTGCTCTGTTTTTTTATTTTCTTTTTTCCCCCTCAAAATAGAGATTATAGAATCTTTGTCCCACCTGGAGTACATGATGTTCATTAAACACCTGATGTTGAAAAGGGAAGATCTTCCTGGCATAAATCCAGTATGATGGTGGTGGATTATATCTGAAATGCATTTATTTAGTCTGTTTAGGGAGTATTTAAGTATAAAGTGGGCGGCAGTGGCGAAGTGGGTAGGGAGGTCGCCTCTGGAGTGCAGGGTCGGAGGTTCGATCCCCCGCCTACCCGCCACATGTCCAAGTGTCCCTGGGCAAGACACTGAACCCCAAATTGCTCCCGATGGTTCAGAGGGCGCCTTGCATGGCAGCTACTGCCATCGGTGTATGAGTGTGTGTATGAATGGGTGAATGTGGTAAGATATGTAAAGCACTTTGGGGCTGAGAAAATCGGCTAAAAAGCGCTATATGTCAAGTCCATTTATCATTTAAACACCTTAAGGTCAGAGCCAAGGAGGGCAATAGGGTGAAATAATTGAATTTGTCTCATCTTTGTCTTTCTTCAGAATCAGACAGATATAATCTGTGTGTAAAGATGTTGGGAGTTGACTGACTGAGATATAGGGATTTGAACATCCTCAGTAAGGTAGAGGCTAATTTGTCCGAATACGCTTTGTACAACTCAATGACAAATCCGTCTGGGCCAGCGGCCTTACCATTGGGAAGAACACCTATTGCCTGTTTGACTTCTAGTTTTATATTTGCATTCAAGTCTGTGTGTGCTCAGGCGTTCAGTTTGGGTAAAAAAAGAGTGGGAAGGAATTCAGAAATAAGTGCAGTGTCTGCAGAGGCCTTTGAGGTGTAAAGGTCTTTATAGAATTTACAGAAACATTTATTCATTTCACTGGCGTCAGTAGTAATGGATCCATTTTTGTTTTTATTTTAGGAATCATGATTTTGGCCTGATCATTTTTTTTAGCTGACGTGATAATCATTTATCTGGCTTATCAGCCAGTTCAAAATGTTTCTGTTTTAGTGTTTTTTGGTCAGAAAGAATAGAATTATTTATATTTCAATTGATTTATTTAATTTAACTTGGAAGGTGAGGCAATTGCCCTATAGTAGCTGGGTAGTAATTTCTGATAATTCCTTATGATTATATGTTTTCAGTTTAGTCTAATAAGATAAGATACAGTATTTCTTCACATATCAGCCTTAATGGCTTCCCATAGGGTAGAGTCACTTAGCTCAGAGTGATCGTTATATAATATTCTGTTATAATGGTGGACATGACAGCAGAGGTCAGATTGGCATCAGTCAGGAAGTAGTTGATTCTTGTAAATGATTTATGTACAGTTGAGGACAGAATTATTAGCCCCCCTATGAAAATTTCACTTTTTAAAAAGTATTTCCCAAGTGCTGTCAAACAGAGCAAGGAATTTTTAACACAGTTTTTCCAAACATCCTACTTTTATTTTGGATGATTACATTATACAGTGCTGCTTGAAAGTTTGTGAACCCCTTGAGCATTTTGGAATTGTATTGTGTTTAACCATTATTAATTCATTTTTATCATTACCAGTATTTTTTATATGAAATAACAGATGTTTGTTTATCAATTCAAAAATGTTCTTTTCCATAAATCAATCGTTAAAAGAGATATAACAAATTATTTGCCAACTGTTGTATGTGCAAAAGTTTGTGAACCCTGAGCTGCATTGCTTAAATCGAGCAGGTAAACACAATCTGGTGGGCCAAACTGATTGATGAAATAGACCAATGTAATGAGAGATCTTTAGGGAAGAAATTGGGTGGCACTAGATAAAACGGAGATCAAACCAGATCAGTTTAGGCTCACCAAAGTGAACCCATACAGGTCAGACTTGCTAAAAGAGGAAACAAATCTCAGAGGATCTCAGGAATAGAGTTTTGATGTTGCACATTTGTCTGGGGACAGCTATAAATTCATATAAAAAAGTTTGAGCTTCATCGGTCCACTGTGAGGCAAATCATCTACAAATGGAGAGCTTTAAGAGTGACTGAACATCTGCCTAGAAGTGGACTTCCTTCAAAAATATCCTCAAGCGCCACAAGAAAAGGGATTGTTCAGGTAAAAGCCAACCCACACATTACACCTGGAGATTTGCAGACCATTTGCCACCACCATTCTTCACTTGGGAGAAGGTTCTCTTGGTGGTAGGCAGAGTTGCGTTTTTGCCCAAACATGGTAGTTTTGGTTATGACCAAACAGTTCAATTTTGGACTAATCTGTCCACAGAATAAGACTTCAGGTATCTCCAGGTGCTCTCTGGCAAAGTTGTGACGAGCAGTTTTGTTCTTTTTTGAGAGCAGAGGCTTCTTCATCAACCCTCCCATGGTAGCCATGTTGACTGAGTTTTCTCCTTATTGTGGAACCATGCTCATCTGTCCTAGGTGCTGTAGGAGAGGTCTGCAAATCACGAGATTGTGAGGAAACGGAAGATTTCAGCCCTGTGAGTGCACGGAATCTGTAGTCGCCTGTGCGATTTAGTGGTTATCCCTCTGGGGATAACTTTCAGACACCCCTGGGTCCGCACCTGTGTCCCAGGTTTTTTAAATCAATTTATAGCTGTCCCCTATTCCTGAGACCCTCTGAGATTGTTTTCCCTTTTAGCATGTCTGACCTGTATGGGTTCACTTTGGTGAGCCTAAACTGACCTGGTTTGATCTCTGTTTTATCTAGTGCCGCCCAATTTGTTACCTAAGGGCGCACTCACACTACGCAAGTTTGCCTGTTCCGTGCTGCAGGAAGATCCCCCCTCCCCTCCCCACTCCCCCTCTGGCCCGTGGTCACACTGCTCCCAAAGGCCACGGCCTGGGCACGATTGTGCCATCATACATACGTCATCACGTCGTAATACATTACATATGTCATCACCAAGCGTACTCGCTGCTGGAATTAGTAGAACAACAATTGAGAACACAGTAGTCGCGGATTGCCCCAAACACCTCCACATTTTTGTGGGTCTTAGCTGCGACCATGGCTCCGACTGAATACTTTCGCCGGTCCAAATTTCTAGCAAACTCTCCACTTCGCGATCGCACCGGAACCCACTTGTGAACCTCTTGCCGCCATTGTTTACAATTATTGTGGGGAAGAAGGGTCGCGAATGGACTACGTCATCCAGCTCAGGTTGCGTATCCGTGCGTGTGCGCGTGTCATCTCATTAGCATCGGTACTTTGGCCACGGCACACCTCTCCCAAGTGTGCCGTGGCAAGGGGCTGTTCCGTGCTGGAATATTTTTTTTCATTTTCATTTAACTTTTATTTATCCTCGAGAGACCAATTGAGGGGTGACCCTCATTTACAATGACGTCGAGTTCAAACAAATTCAAAGGAAAAACAACAATACATAAACAATATTCAACGCAAATACATCAAATACACAACAACAGGTGAAGAGAAAACCAATTGAAACATTTACACAGTGGTGAAGATTAAGTGGCAGCAATTAAAATTAAATGGATAGCGTGGTCACACTAGCCAAACGTTGTAGACTTCAGTATGCAAATGAGCTCGGGCACAGGGCCGCGGCCCTAGTGTGAGTGGCCCCTAAAGATCTCTCACTACATTGGTCCATTTCATCACTCAATTTGGCCCATCTGATTGTGTTTACCTGCTCGATTTAAGCAATGCAGCTCAGGGTTCACAAACGGTTGCACATACAAAAGTTGTCAAATTATTTGTTTTATCTGTTTAAACAATTGATTTTCGGAAGAGAAAAATGTTGAATGATTTAACAAACATCTGTTATTTCATATAAAAAAAACTGGTATTGATAAAAAATAAATAAAATTCTTTCAACAAACTTTCAAGCAGCTATATGTATACTTTGCACACAGCAACAAAATGATGTCACAAAAACCAAAAACTACCATGGTTAAATGTTTTATAAGGGTCTGTCTTAATACACAGGGGTTTGAGATTTGGAGCATGATTGTATCTGATTGTTTTTGAACAGTGGAACAGTTTTGCATCAAATATCCCACTTCCACATCAGACCAATTTTTTTTTTAATCTCCATTGCAAGCATGGACGTATTGGGTCGTGGGGAAAAGTCTCATATAAATTGATTAATGGGTCAGGATCACTCTCTATGCGCTTGCTTGTGCGCCTGTCTACTTATTAGCATCTGTACCGTGCTCAAGCACACCTCTACCAACTGTGCTACAGCCGAGGAAGTGTACCGTGCTTGAGTATGGAACAGAGCATTCAGACTGGTCAAACCAACTAGACTTTAGGGGGGCAAACCTAAGGTACAGACGGTACGGTGAATGCGCCCTAAAAAGAGAGATTTGATCCATGGCTTTGTAAGACAATAAATACATTTCCTCCTGTTTATCCCAACAGTATTTACAATATTTAGCACATATAAAACAGGACATGAGACATGTGACTTTTCCTAGCTTCTTCTTGGTTTTAGACAGAAGGAATGATCTGAGATGAACTCCTCCTCTGCCGTCAGGGGCTTTTATTGACCAGAGGGTGCTTCCTTTTGACCCTGTCTTCAATCTACATCTTGCTCTTATAGCAATGCATAGCTTAAGGCTGCTGTGTCCTAACCCTAACCCTATCTACTATGTGTAATTCAGTGGTTCTCAATTACTTTCTGTCATGCCCCCCCAGGGGACAGAATTTTTTTCGCACGCAAAAATTAGCTGAGATAACTTCTGCAGCAAAAAAATGCAAAGTTCAGTTTATTAGCTCAATTTGTAACATTTAAACAAGACTGCTCAGTCTGTGTGAATCTCAGGAGAGAGAAACAAGAGCAAATGAGGCCTACAGAGACTCTTGGAGACACATGTGGACATTTATTTACTGCAAATCGCGGCCTTTCGCGCGGATATGACCATACACAAGCACACATCCCTAGCACTTGGTCAGTTGGAAATCAAGGCAGCCCGCGCCCCCCCACACAACTCATGGCGCCACCATTTGAGAACCACTGGTGTAATTGAAGTAGGCATAGTACCGTGTTTTGTGCGTGTATTTAAAGGCTGGTTGTGTATGTGTTTGCAGGCCCCTACGTTAACCATGGAGGGTGGCAGGCTAAGGCATTCCCTGCAGCTGGCCCCTGGTAGAGACTTTGAGACGGTTCCAGAGCCGGTGTGGAGAGCGCTCTACCACTGGTACGGTGCCAACCTCAGCCTGCCCAGACCGGTAAGTACACACAGCACATTGCACTCAGAAGCTAGTGGACAACAGTATGTAGGACTGGGTGATATTAACATCACATAAACTCTGTAGACACGAGACAAGTCAGACAGGTCAACGGGGCACATGACCACATACGTGGCGAGACCATCACACATGTCTGATACAAGCAGTTATCAAGATTATATCATACCCTTTTCACACCAAAATAACTTCGAAGTTTATAGGTTTTTTTTAACCGTGGGTAGACCTGCTAAACATAGACGATTGCTAGCAGACCCTCTATTTTATTTTATTTTTTATTATTTTGCATTTTTCATGCTTATTGACAGTTTTGTAGAGAAAGAGGTAAAATGGGGCACAGAGGGGAACACATGCAGATAACTGACCTGGGCGGCAGGGGCGGATCTAGAAAAATATTCATGGGGTGGCAAGAGGGTGGCAGGAGATTTTAAGGGGTGGCAACCTGTGGCGGATGTATATACAGTATGCCGATTTAATTAAAGCCATATAAATAAATATGTACTTGGGAAAGCCCCCACATTTAGATATGTTGACTAAATAATATAATACTTAATGTATTGTAGCACGAGTGAAGCCTTACATTTAAACATAAAAGGTGTCAGACAACATTTTAAAGATTATTATTACTGAATAATTACTACATTACCTGCCTCACAACAAACACCTGCACTAATACACCAGCATGGGGCTCAAAAGCTATGCAAATAGGGCTGCAATAAGTACTTAGTTAACAGTGAGTCTTTGGTATTTGTCTGTGTTAATATGAGATACTCCCATCAGATGTCAATCATCAGTCTAACTTGAGTGCAAATATCAAGTTATTCAAATACTCTAGTAATTTACATACAATACAGATAAAATCATTCATATAAATATTGTGTGGCATTTTCCTATGTTTGGTCACAAACAGTGACCTGTTAAACACACTGTAAATGGGAAGAGGTTCAGTAATGTCCAACACAAAAATAGGCCTACTGGTTAGGAATTGATAAGCACGACCTAAGACTTTAATTTAAAATAGTGTGATAAGAATTAGGAAGTATCCTTATACAAAGGCCTATAGATACAATTAAACAAAATAATTAATGAATTTCAAGGGTGTAGGTTATGATTAAACCTTGGTTTAGAACACTTTTTCAATGGAGGGTTTGGGGGTGCCCCCCCCAGAAATTTTGGAGCATTCATCACTTCATTTCCTGCATTCTGGTGAATTTGTTTGCATCAAGTTTATGTAAAGTAAATGACAAAATTTAGGTTCCTAGTGACAAAAATAGATTAGAATACAATGCAGTAATATCATGCATTCTGTATTGCTTTCAAATATTTATTCTCCTCTATTGTTAAAAAAAAATGGTTTAGATTGTAAAAAAAGAAGTGATTATTCACGTCTATCATTGAGAATGTAGTGGCTGGTGGTATTTTACTATAGCCTGCAATCTTCAAATATTCAACAATAATAAAGTGCAAAATGAGGTTTTAATCCTCATGTACTTCCTTTAAGCTACTAGTGACTAAGTGTGCAGTGGACAGAGGGAGGAAGAGATAGCTTTTTTTTATAATTTAGCTATTTGATTTGTGAGAGTGATCCTCGCTGACTTTAGACTGACTCCCGCTGTCTGCTCCGTGAGGCTCGAGCCCTTCAGCTGAGCGAACAGCTGTCCAACACGGAGATGAAAAACTAAACTTAACTATCCTGTCCTGCCTGGGCTGACTTAAGGTGGAGCAACCAAATATAAATGAATACATATTGTACTAAACTGTAACACAAGTAATGAGTTGTGGAATTTGGATCAGTAGCCTACAGTAGTGCACAATCTTCGCTCATGTGAACGTTATTGTAGTTTTTCCGAAGCATTCACAAGTTCCTAACGTTATTATTAACCTCTAGTTTGGATCTGTCTCGCGCGCCTTCCTTCAAAATCAGTGCCGGTGGGAGCAGTAGTTTAGGCTGGGACTGTAGTCAGACCCTCTGCCTACCTTTCACCTGCCTGCTGATCACTACCTGCCTCTGTCCCTCTGTCTGAATAGAAAACCTCCTCTTCATCCCTTACATTTATTTCTGCGCGCTGACTCGCTGTGTGTGACAAACTGTGTGAACGCCGATATGTGCATATGATGCAGGGCCGTGGCTAAGTATTTGAGGGGCAGAGCAGAGTTAGGGGGGCAGCTGGGGGGTCAAGGCTCTTCAGTGGGGGGGGGGGGGCGCTGCCCCCTGTAGAACCGCCCCTGCTGGGCGGGATTTGAACCCTGGTCTGCTGTGGGGACTTGGCCCAGGGGCAATGCCCTTACCCACTGTGCCACGGGTGCCCCCGTCAGCACTACTTTTATTGCATATGAATGATTGAACCCTTCTCTGTGGACACACTGTTTTGAATAAAGTGAGAAAATAACAAGTATCATATATTTAACATAATAATGATTAAATTAAATGTAAGGGGATAATTGTGTCCCAGACATTCTATTATTAATCCCTAATAACATCTAAATGTTTAAATATTTTTTATTTTTAAACATAACAGCAGTTACTATTGCAAGACAGTCTTTTGTCCCGCTTCTCAAGAATCAGTCTAATAACTCTATAGATCTTGCAGAGACTTGAACCTTTGCCTGCCGTCTCCCTCAGGTAATCGTGGAGAGCAGAGCAGGCCAAGCCGAGCTGGAGCTCTTCCCACGCTACCTCCTCTTCCTGCGGCAGCAGCCGGCATCACGCTCCCCCCAGTCCAACATCTGGGTCAATATGGGTATGACCAGCCTGCGAATGTTCCCTCCGTATTTACCCCCACCAAGAGGTAAAGTAAGCCTGCAGCAAGACCAGAGCAAGCCGTCGAAAAAACGCTTCGTTGAGCTACCCCGCACTTCCCCCTCCCCTTCTAATCCTCCTATAGTGGAGCCATCCAGCCCTAGCAGTGCTCTGGAGTGGGACAGTGGAGTTAACCAATGGCCCATGAAGGGGACAGACTGCTGATCACTCCAAAAGTTGCATAATTCCAACCTTGTTTTCGATCTTCACAGACCGTGTGCTTTTCAAGTATTAGTTTTCAGAGTACATTTTCTCCTAGCACTCTTCAATCATCAGCATTATTAGTATATTACTGAAACAGTCTGGGACATGATAGTACTAGAGTGTTTGTAGGATCACTCCTTGTGGCTCTTTGAGCACCTGAAAACTCACCAAATTCTATTGAACTTTCTGATCCGTCAAAATGACAACACACGCAAAATACATTCATGGAAAGCAATCCTCATTTAGAAAAAAATAAAAAATTGGAGGTCCAATTTTTTTTATTGTAGGTAGAAAGCATATTGCCCCATGAGGACTGTTAGCCTGGCACTGCCCACCTACGAACTTCTGCACAATTGTAATTTCTCTTCAGTAGTAAGTCTGGGTCCGCTGTATATAAGTGTGTTTACTCCGCCTGAATTTTGGTGGTCCAATCAGCGAACAGAGGGAGTGGCTGAGAACAATGACGAGCGGCAGTTTCAGTTGTACACTGTGTGCAAAATTTTTAGGCAAGTTGAATTTTTTTTTAAAGATTATTTTTTGGCATTTTCAAGCTTTATTAGATTGTATAGAGTTGAAATGGGGAGACAGAGAGAGAGGGGGGATGACCTGCAGTAAAGGTTCACGGATTGGATTCGAACCCGCGACCACTGCAACGAAGGCCGGAGTCAATATGGTACGCGCTTTATCCACTACTCCACCGGAGCGCCCCGGCAACTTGTATTTTTGAGGATTAATTTTATTATTGAACTACAGTGCTCTCGGTCAATCCAAAATGTTAAAGAACCTAAACCTGAATGTTTACGAAAGTAAAAGTGAGGTTTTGTCTTTCTTACGAGAATATATATTCTCATAGTCTTAAGAAAACGCCGAGGGTTAAGAGCTATTTACCGTGAGCAGCGGAGAACTCAGATTCACAGCCTTAAAAATCTCTGAAAATCTTTGGAAATGTCCAAAAAAGGAAAAAACATTGATAAGGGAAAGGAGGAAGACAAAGATTATGCGGAAGAATTGAAAAAACAGTTGGCAGACTTGATGAGAGAAATGAAAAGTGAGAGGGAGACGGAGCGAGCACTGCTGAAAGCTGAGCTGGCTGGGATTATGGACGAATGGATTGGGCGTTTTGATGCAAAAATTAAAGAAAAAATTGCAGCTGGTCTGAAGCCACTGTTGATCGAATTGAAGGAACTTCAAGCCGTGAATGTGAAGAAAGATCAGCTCTTGAAAGAGCTTGGAGATAAAATTGATGACCAAGATCAACAAGCAAAAAACAGAGATGTGATAATAACTGGTTTGGACATTAAACCAAGGTCGTATGTAGCTGCCGTGAGTGGAGAAGAAGAGGGCGATACAAGGAATGTGTCGGTGGATAACCAGGTTGAAAGGTTCCTGAGAAGCAAAGGCATTAGTCTGGATCTGGAGAACGTGGAGTCTTGTTTTCTTCTCCCGAAGGGGAAAATTGGCCAAAAAGCGTGCTGTTATTCTGAAATTTGTGAGTAGAAAGCATAAGATAAATTTGCTCAGTCAAGGCAAGAAGCTTAAAGGCGAACAAATTGGAATGAGTGAAAACTTAACCAAGAGAAATGCTAACCTGGCCTACCAAGCGAGGAGGGTTAAAAAAATGTGGACGGGTCCAACAAACATGGACAAGAGATGGAAGAATCTTCATCAAAATGAATGGAGCTACACCCGAAGAAGCTAAAATTGTGCAAATCAGAACGGAGGAGGATCTGGTTCAATTCCGGAGGGAAGAGGACCTGATCAACCCAAGCAGCAAGAATGAGCAACATACCTGATGGGATAAATTATCATGAAAGTCTGGAGTTATTAGCTAATCTTTACGAGGAACCTAGATTATCAGACCCAAATGACATTAAAGCATGGACAATTTGAATTAAAGTTGGCATGGTCTTTGAATTAAAGGGATTTAAACTGGTTTGTGTCATAATATAAGGTTTGAAATTGTAAATACAATGTGCTCTGCTATTGATAACCTAATGGAATGTGTGACTATTGAAATTTAAATGAAAGATACATGTTAATTATCAGCTGTGTGTTCAGAACACCCGAGTTAAAATTGGAAGACTTTCTCTGACTGAAGAATTTGTAAATACACTGCATGTTATGGGACTGTAGCCAAGGTCAGCAGACACACTGACTGTTTTGAATACTTTTGCAGAGGTGTTTAGGCTACTAGAGAAGAAATGGACAAGGCCATATCTGCATTGTCACAGGGAGAGAGGAAAATAGAGACCTAAAATTATTTGTGTATTAGAATGAATCTTCTTAAAAAAAAAAAAAAAGAGAAAAAGAAAAAAAAAAAAAAAAAAATGTTCTAACTGTAGTAGCTGTGTATCTGTGTATCTGAATCTTATGGCAGTGGGGGCGGGACTCGATAAGCCTTTGGCTTCTCCTGCTACCCTTCGGACGATAACACAAAGTAATATGTATGAATATGCAATGTGAAAATTATGTATTATGTGTAATTGTCCGGAAGAATAATAATAAATAAATAAATAAATATATGTTTTGCTATTATTAGGCAACTATTAGTATGCAGAATTATTCTGCAACTAAATTCTAAACTAAAAACTAAATTTTTCCCATCTCACTTGTCTATTTTCATCTGTTAAAGTGAGAATAATAAAACAACTCAAAATTTACAAATAAAAATTTCCGACATGTCAAAAAAAAAATCAGTGACCAATATAGCCACCCTTCTTTTCAATAACTGTCACAAGCCTTCCATTCATGGAGTCTGTCAGTTTCTTGATCTGTTGACGATCAACTTTTTGTGCAGCAGCAACCACAGCCTCCCAGACACTGTTCCGAGAGGTGTACTGATTTCCTTCGCTGTAAATATCCCGTTTAAGCAGGGCCCACAGGTTCTCAATAGGGTTTAAGTCAGGTGAGGAAGGGGGTCATGTCATTATTGTTTCATCCTTAAGGCCTTTACTGGCTAGCCATGCAATTGAGCACTTCGATGCATGTGATGGAGAATTGTCCTGCATAAAAATCATGGTCTTCTTGAAAGATACAGACTTTTTCCTGTACCACTGCTTGAAGAAAGTATCTTCTAGAAACTGGCAGTAGGTTTGGGAGTTGATTTTGAGGCCATCTTCAACCCAAAAAGGTCCAACTAGCTCACCTTTAAAGGCAACTATTAGTATCTTTAAAGATGAGCTAGTGCTATTGACCGAGAGCACTGTAGTTGTTCAATAATAAAATGAATCCTCAAAAATACAACTTGCCTAAAAATGTTGCACACAGTGTAGTCAGAAGCCGGCGCATGACATTCGTCACGACCAAATGTTATGTGATTGGTTGGCAGATCCAGAGTGGCACTGGGCAGATCCAATAGTTTTAAACCTCAACAGACACCCGCCTTCAAGTGAGTTAACGTTTGTCAATTGAGTGATTCCAGACCCTCTGTTCAAATGCAAGTACGATGGTCTGGTAGGATCAGGCTATAGGACTGTCTCCACTGTGGATACAAATCTGATTAACACGACCTCTGCCTTTTGCTGCGAGGATGAGGTTCCATTATGTTCAGAGTGACAGTGTTGTCTAGTCAAAAGCCTTATTTCCACTCAGTGGTGCAGTTATTTGCTAGCCTGGAAATCCAGACCCATATCTAGAACGATAGAGGGTCTGGCCACAATCAATAGACCTTCCCAACTACGCGTGCATTTCAAATGCCACTGAACGCAATTGGATAGCACTACGACCAATCAGAGCAATTCAAAAGGTAACATATTAAGCCCCGTGCGTTTAGCGAACAGTGAGTTAGCTGGTAAATTAAACTTTTTGAGTGCCGTCTTCCAAATCGTAAAGGGTTGAGGCCAAAGCCGTCTCAAACTCAAACAACAAATCCGCAGCCATCTCTGTTGTTCTTTCGGTTACGTTCGCTCCAGAGCACCATACATAGGGCTCTGGCCCGCCCATATCAGAAAGAATGATTTGATTGGTAGCTCAGGATTTCTTGACATATTTAATGAGCTTCAATGGTTCGTGTCCAGACCGAAAGGCGCAGCAAATTTAATTTGCCAGCAGCAGGTCTGGATTTCCAGGCCAGTTATTTGCATTTCCACTGTCAAAAGTTGGAACGGGAACCAAAATAAGAAAGCTGAGCCGTATCTATTTTTGCCAGCCTTCCGTTGGGGTATCAAGCCGTCCCAAAGGGTCCCAGAAGGGTGGAGCTGCACACTGCAGTGTGAGAAATAAACTGCAGTGTGTAATCTCCTCTGCAAAAGAGTGAACAATCTTGTGTGAAAAATGTCAGCGCGCAGATCTCTGTTAAGTGTCTTAGGTTTTTCGTCTTCAATAAAGTAATCAGCCGGCTACACTGTGTCCTGTTGCTATGATGGCGTGATAGTTATGTGGCTGCCACCATACACATAAATTCAACGGACCTAGGGTTTCTGTACCCTGCGGAACCGTGCCGTGCCGAACCGAACTGTGCTGCTTAGTGGAAACGAGTCAAAAGTTTAAATCCAAAATTGAAAACATACATTTCACTTTTCCTTCAGATTCCGCCAAAGTTGTTTGTTTATTAATATTATAAAGTAAGAGTCTAATGGAGCGATGTCTTTGTTGATCCAGCTGTACGTTGCTGTGTCGCTGCCTCCTCGAATGGCAACAAGATGCAGACAGACAGTCAGTATTACAGAGATTAGTTGGTATCACTGCAGCATTTACACACAGCCGGCATATTTCATTATCAGATAGAAATGAGTTTCCTGTCACTTTGTTTGATGTCGGTTGATGCCTGCAAGTGTTAACTTCATTTCAGACACTTTCACTTCCCTTCATATACTGTAGACCCAGTCCTTCACACGATGGTTGAAGCTGGATTCCGAAGCTGACAGGTCCGTCTCAATAACTGAGACAGGTCCGTCTCAGTGATTGAGATGATGAGATGAAGATGAAGCACACAAATACTCCCCTCCAAACCCCACACCTAATCTGCCAACAAACTGCTGAAAGTAAAGAAGAAGAATTCCAGTGTTTTCATTGACTATTATCCACCTAACCTAGCCTCCCCTACAATATGCATTATGCTTAAATGGACATGTACATACAATGCCTTGCAGCACAGTGAAAGCAGATGACTGAGCATTAGATGCAGACATTTGCTCCAGGATACTGAGGTTGAGGCTCACTGAGGCTAGGGATGGCATCAGCACTCCACCAGAGCACTGCTGCTTTCAAACCCTGTCAACAGATCAGGTTTCAGACCACAGTCCTGGGTCCCCCTGGAGCGCTGACTCCCATCATGACTCACACTGTGTTCAAGCAGCAGCCTGTCATTGTTCTGTATTAGGACCCTCTCTCTGGCCACACATCGGAGTAATCTCTGAAATACATCTTACCTTTGCATCATATTCCACATAATGTCTTCCTGACAGCATTAGAGAAGCACTCAAACAAGTGTACAGGATGGTCGGTTTTGTGGTATAATTGAATAGCAAAGCTGTGAAGATCGGGGGTGGGGAAAAAAATAAAAAATTAAATCAAATATTAAAATCACTAGTTGTATGAAGAGTTGAGACAAGCTTTTACATCTATTTAACAGGACTAATATCGATTGGTTTGTTTTTGATTTAATCCAATCTTGAGTCCACTAAATCCACTAAGTTGATTGAACCAATCAAGTCTGCGCTGATTGACAACAAAAAAGCCCTTTCTTGATGCTTTCTTGCTGCTTTCTTACAACTAATCCTCAGTCACCGGAATGCTGCTGCTGTGGTTGGTATCCATCAGTTGTTTGCATCCGTGAGCTGGATTTTTATGGGTGGAGTCAGTGATTCCGGAGAACGCTTGTTGTCAAAATCACTTCTTGTCAAAATCAGTGAAAATCTCCTATCAGTCGACAACCTGTCAGTACTGTGAGTGCTCTGAAAAAAGAATGTGTATCAATACACAGCCTATGCTCTGTAGACTGGTACGTAAACAAAGGGTATCTAGCAACATGCCAGTTTACAGAGCTTAGGCTGGGTATTAACACTGGACTTTTTTTCGGCACACACATTATGGAAGGGTAGCGGATCCTCGTGAGGAGATATTCAATGATTGAGAATAAAAAGTGATTGTGACAACAAGCATTCTCCAGAATCGCTGGCTACTCCTTTTATATCACTGTGGAATTCCAAATGACCACACACCAAATTGAAAATAATCTGGAGTAAACCGTGTTCTGCTTGTGTGATTTGTGTCAGTTTTTGAATGTCCATTTCCCTGTTTGTACACGTTAGCAGGTAGCGTGCCATCGCCCAACGCTCCTCTGAAGAGAGTGCTGGCCTACACGGGCTGCTTCAGCAGAATGGGAACCATCAAAGACATCCACCTCTACCTGTCCCAGAGACTACGCATCAAGGAGGAAGACATGAGGCTCTGGCTCTACAACAGTGAGGTGGGCCCCTCTTAATAATAATGGATAGGAATTATATAGCGCTTTATTGCCTAGGCACTCAAAGCACTTTCCAGGTTTCCAGGTTCCATTCATAGAACTCCCGGCTATGTTTATTAGTGAAAGTAAGAGCATTTCCACACTCACAATGTGAAAGAACATAAGGGAAATGGACTATGCAGATGTGTAGCCTTAAGAAAAGTGCTTCAATTTGCCAGGGAGCATACAGATTGGACTCTGGAGCAATGGAAAAAGGTTGTGTGGTCTGATGAGTCCAGATTGACCCTGTTCCAGAGTGATGGGTGCATCAGGGTAAGAAGAGAGGTGGATGAAGTGATGCTCCCATCATGCCTAGTGCCTACTGTACAAGCCTGTGTGGCAGTGTGTACAGTAGGATCTGGGGTTGCTTCAGTTGGTCAGGTCTAGGTTCTAAGCAACCTTATGTGTCAAATAAAGCTTATCAAAATGTGTTACGGCGAATATGTGCCGTAATCAAAGCTTATTTGGTCCAGCAAGATATTTGAGTGTGTGACTTTTTTTGGGGCCGGGCAGTGTACATGTGGCGCTGATGAATGATTCTATATCTGCTCTTCACTGCTTAACGAGGAGCATTGTTAAAGGAAGGCACACCAAGCTGTTATGGATGACGCTACACTGACATACTGTATAGCCTGGTCCAGTATGTAAGGAACATCTGTGTCTCTAGGAAACCATCACACTTATACTCACAGCTAACACACACAGAAACACACACACACATGGTAGGCACTGGAGCACGAGACATGCCTCTATGGGTCACACTACTAAATAAAATAAAGGGTGTGCAAATATACTCCATGGAGGATGTTAATAATCATTTTGGCTGGAGGTTCACTATAACACTTTAACCTTTAATTATTAGTCAACTATTTCCCGTCCATTTTCCAAATGTATTGTAGCTGTTCAGCAGTGGCATTCAGTGATGCAAATTCCCAAACAACTTAGCAATAAATCAAATCATCTGAAAGTGATGCTGTGGAGCTGGGGGTCAGGTGTTCAATCACATAGATCACGTCTCTCGGGAGTGTGGGGAGAACCCACGTGTTTGGTGCTAATTTAATAGAAAATGTTTTTGAGGAATATATTCCAACAAAGAACAATGTCGGCTGGGGGTGGGGGCTTAAGGTGGCTCTTGTATTTTAACATAACCTTAAGGCCCTTTCTAACCTTCACAATTTCGGTTTTGTGCTTTCCATGATGCATATTCCTAAATGGATATATGTCTAATCAAAGGACCACCCAGCCAACCTGGGGCAAGGTGCATTTACAGCACAGAAAACAATCTAAACGTTTGACACAAAGTGCTGGGGGGGATTGGGTTAATAGGGGCCCAGTGGCTCATTTTCTTCCTAAGCCGCCAAGCAGGTTAATGGAAATGTCTTATGGTACTTTTAATCTAATTAAAGTAATAACTCCATGCTCCCTTTTCTCCTGCAGAACTACCTCACCCTCCTGGACGATGAAGATCACACACTGGAGAGCCTAAAGATCCACGATGAGCAGCAGCTAGTTATTGAAGGTGCTGAAAACAAACTCCCCTTTAGTGCTATTCAGACCCATCATGCTGCTAGAACTGTCTGCCCTTTCCACTCATAACAGGGAATTCTTAATGATGGCACATGAAACGAGGGAGCCAAATGGTTTTAATCACACAAACCTGTTCTTTTTTCCTCTACAGTCAGGAACAAAGACATGAGCTGGCCTGAGGAGATGTCCTTTATTGCCAACAGCAGTAAGATGGACAGACACAAAGGTGAGCTGAAGAATGCTGAAGAATGATTGACTAGATGAAACATACTGTGATTGGTGGATCACATACAGGGAGGCTAATTAGTGGCAGTTTCAATCGAATTGTTCATTTTGACTGTTGATACAAGTGCAACCAGGCAAAGCAGTTTTCTTTTTACAGCACACTTCAGACACAAGGCAATTCAAAGTGCTTTACAGGGGCATAAAATACATCAGGATTAGACATTAGAAATTACATTTAAGAAATAGGGAAAAACATAGTCTAGCACAGCCAGAGCAAACTACAGCTAGGAGGAGTATGGTCTGGAACCAAGCTATATCGTTTCGATTACAGGGGGGAAAACTGGGCTGATCACAATCGTCTTGCGCAGCGCTAAGCCCAGGAAGCAGCAACGCTTCCTTTCAAAATAGTGACATTTGATGCCGACCATGGAGCTGTTATAAAAGTTATTGTTATTTGTTGCTTTAAAATCTGCCCTCTATATGTCCTTGTGTTTTTCCCCATCCCAGTCCCAACAGAGAAAGGAGCCACTGGCCTCAGTAACCTGGGCAACACCTGCTTCATGAACTCCAGCATCCAGTGTGTGAGCAACACCAAGCCTCTAACCGACTACTTCATCTCAGGGAGACACCTCTACGAGCTCAACAGGTGCCGTTTCACTGCATTACTCTGCTATGGATCAAAGCCGCCATTGTTCTGAACCTGTCATTCTGTCTCAAATATTTTCTATTGAAAGCATTTGTTTATATATCATGACATTTATACACAATACAGTGACTGCTTTCATTGTTTTATGTTTACACATGCATAGTACAAGGTAAAGAATATAGTGGAGGTCCTGGGCAGGATTTGTATGCGCTTCATTTAGCGGAGAATATATCAACAAATGAAATGAGCCAATATCTCAATAAAGATGCGTACACATTGCCTCATTTGCATATTTTATTTCTTAGACAAAGTGTAACACAAAAAGTATTTATCTTAATATGAAGATTAATCTGGTAGAAATGTATAGGGATATCTATAAAGGGGAAAAAAGTCCCATTCACGACATAGCGTGATACTAGTGTCACATGTCGTGTTCATTTTCAGGACTTTCGTCCCAGGTAGATATTTTGGCACACATCCCATGTTGTTCAATGGGGTCATATTACAGTAGTCTGTAACAGTTGAGATATTCTCCGCTAAATGAAACACACACAAATCTTACCCAGGACCTAGACTAATAGGGAAAAGAACAAAAAAACAAGAGGAAAAGAAAAGGAGAAAAAAAAAAGGTATAGATAACTCCAATCTAACCAGCCGTTAACCCGGCCATCCAGGATTAGGTGTGGTTTGTCTGTATGTTCAAATAGTTTGTTGTTCAAGAAACAAAATTAATGGGGACTATTTTTTTAAAAATTGCTTCAGTTTATCACTGAAGATAAACCTAATACGTTCTAGGCCCAATGTGTCAGTTAATTCTGAAATCCACTTTCTTGAACTTGTCATTCTAACTAGCCCTTTGTTGGTGTTTTCTTTTTTAAAGGACCAACCCCATTGGGATGCGAGGGCACATGGCCAAGTGCTACGGTGACCTGGTGATGGAGCTGTGGAGCGGGACGCAGAAGAACCTGGCCCCGCTGAAGCTCAGGGTATGCACACCTGAAACATTTAAAGACCTTTATGTGTTTTGTCCCTTTCTGTGTGCTGTGTCTAGACGTGCTGCTACATCAACACACAGAACTACTTCTAGAGGGGCTTTTTTAAAGGTGCATTATGTATCTGTGGGTGTGCCAGAGAAATTAACATTTTCTGCTGGTGTATTGTCATAACTGAATAAACAAGCTTTCCTCACAGGTACATGGTTTGAACCACTGCTTGGAAACACATTCTAGTAATTTGGTTCCAGGTTCTTCAAAATAATTTTGTTTTGCTTTGCTTTATGATGAGAGAATGATCCCCAATACTAAGCATTATATATAGAGATTTGTTGTTGTAAACTAACTGCAGGCTCTGCAAATGTTATAAAGAAAAAAAATCCCTCTTCCCTGAAACTGCATAGTGCACCTTTTAAAAGTTGTGTAGAAATCAAAGGTTTCTGATGTCATTGCTCCCTCT
This sequence comes from Hyperoplus lanceolatus, assembly GCA_026929865.2. NCBI lineage: Eukaryota > Metazoa > Chordata > Actinopteri > Uranoscopiformes > Ammodytidae > Hyperoplus > Hyperoplus lanceolatus. The sequence continues at coordinate 35,580,184 of CM049398.1, forward strand.
CCCAGTGGACAATAGCAAAGTACGCGCCACGCTTCAACGGCTTCCAGCAGCAGGACTCCCAGGAGCTGCTGGCCTTCCTGCTGGACGGGCTGCATGAAGACCTGAACAGAGTCCATGAGAAACCCTATGTGGAGCTGAAGGACAGCGACGGCCGGCCAGACTGGGAGGTGGCCTCTGAGGTCAGACACCACCTTTAGAAAATACTTTTATCTTCTTTTTGGCATTTTCAATGCTTTATTTATAGTGCAGAGAAACAGAGATGAAATGCTGCAGAGAGGGGAATGACGTGCAGAGAACTGACCAAGGGTTGGATTCGAACCGGGTCTGCGCCGAGGACAGAGCCTCATGGGGGGGGGGGGGGGGGACGCTCTAACCACTACAAAACCAGCGCCTCCAATACTGTTATTGACTATGGCCGTACAATAAATAGTGCATGTTTGAGTTCAGAGTGCTTATTGATCTGGGGAAGAAGCTGTTTTTGAGTCTATTGGTCCTGGATTTACACATGGTGTAGCATGGTAGCGGCCCAATTCCGATTATTTTTGACCGGTTGCTTACATCTACTTTTAAAAGCATCCCATATCCAATATATCTGTGTTCTTACACTTGCTTAAAGCTTCAAACAACCCACATGCGTACATGAGGCATTGGTTACCAGAAACCAAAGTAAACACGTGAACTACCAGACAGGAGTAAAAGACTCTGCACTGTTAACATAATGGAGACAGAAATTATAATTCAAGCAATTTCTTTCCCAAGCATCATTGGTGGTTTGCATCATATTGCAAAACATTTTAAGAAGGGAGAAGAAAGACATAGTGGTGAACAAGAATGGCATGTTATGTTGAGAAAGGTGCTCACAGAAGAGAGCAGTCAGTGCATCAGCTAAGCTCTCCTTTAGACTGCTAATGGTGCTGTATTGATGATCTCCATGTCCTGAGGGGAGGGATAGAGCAGGATTAGCAGCGTGTGATCTCAACACTCTGTGTGTGTGTGTGTGCTCCTCTATCCTAAAGGCATGGGAGAACCACCTGCGCAGGAACCGTTCCATCGTGGTGGATCTGTTCCACGGTCAGCTCAAGTCCCAGGTGAAGTGTAAGACGTGTGGACACATCAGCGCTCGCTTCGACCCCTTTAACTTTCTGTCTCTGCCCCTGCCCATGGACAGCTCCATGCATCTGGAGATCACAGGTGGGCCAAAGATTCTGAAAATCTATTAATTTTTCTGTTTTTATTGAAGTGTCTACAAGGAACTTTCAGTTTGTTTTAATTCTAGCACCACCTTTGGACAAAAGCGGTAGTTTTTTTACTACGCCGGCTGTTGTTCCTGGGAGAGCGTACCCAGACAGACAAAGGCATTAAGGACGCATACTATACTATGCCATCTGTACTATGCCCAAAAACGTTTTCCCCCTAAGGCCTAGATTATTTTGGCTAGTGTGGGTAGGCCATCTCTACTCAAGTACAGTACACTTCTATGGCCTGAGTACACTTGGGAGAGGTATGCTCCACGGTACAGATGCTAATGAGCCGACACGCGCACGTGCAAAGACGGCGATCCTGACGTCAATTTATTAGGGATGGATGCACATAGTGGGTTAAACGTTTAAACGTCCGCTGCCTTAGGGACGGCGATAAAAAGGTGAGAGCAGCATAAAGCAAAGCAAAAATCATACATGAGTACGGTACAGGGCAACTTTGCATAGTGTGAGTGCGCCCTAAGGAGAACTATATAAAAATAGCATTCTTTGCACTGATGGTCTCGTTTGTTGTTATATGTAATTTATGATCACCACCAGAGGAAAACTGTTTCAAAAATATTTGAAAGTTCCTCGTAGCACCTTTTTTAAAGAACAAAACTTGAAACTCGTGTTGTATTGTTGCTGTGTGTTTGCAGTCATTAAGCTGGACGCCTCCACCCCTGTGCGCTACGGTCTCAGGTTGAATATGGATGAGAAATACACGGGCCTGAAGAAACAGCTGAGTGAACTGTGCAGCCTCAAGCCAGAGCAGATCCTCCTAGCTGAGGTGCACACCTCCAACATCAAGGTACAAGCATGTGCACTTTATCCACTACACTACCCCTGCGTTCCAATCACCATACTTCCCTTCTATTTAGTATGTCAGAAAAAGATTTAGGATGTCCCAATACATGCAGGTCAATTGTAGTATGCTAAAAATTAGGGCTGTCAAAATTATCGCGTTAACGCAGAGTGATTCATTTCTGGAATTAACGCGTTAATTGTTTTTATCGCAATTAACGCATGTGCAGAATGATCCGCCCCGTGCATCCCACCGGCTCTGTACTACAGTCACTCTAAGTTGAGGCTGACCCAGGATCAGTAGCTGCGCGAAGCCAAACATCACAGCACGCTAGCCCATGCCGTGTTTTAAACTGCTAACGGTCACGTCTGTGTCTGGGGCATAGATAGTTTATAAAATCAACTGCCGCGGGTGACAGTTGATGTCGGGAGCAACAGGAGGAGAAACATTGTCCGCTCTGTTCAGAGCCCGCGAGGACACAAACGTCTGCAGTTTTCAGAGGTGTGTGTGAGTAGACAACATAACGTCGGCTTCCTGGTACAAATGAACAGTCCCCTAGAACGTGTTCGCGTGTACAAACGTACGTACACACACACACACACACACACACACCGCGGACTGTAATCAAGTTGTATTCAAGAATGCACAACATATAGATTCACAAAATAAATGCCATTATATAGCCTAGACATAGTAAAGAGACAGACCAATTGAATTATGGTGTGGTAGGTATATATTTTAGTTTGATTTAAATTTATTTTCAGTATTAAAACCATCATTTGGATTTTTAATTAATAACAATACTAATTTTAAATGTACATATCCACCTCCTGTCCTTTATCTTTCCGTTCATACAACAATATATAGAGAACATTTGAATTTTTCAAGAATATTTCGAATGGTAAAATTAATCGTGATTAATCATGATAAATCCACAGAATCCTGTGATTAATCTGATTAAAAATTGTAATCGTTTGACAGCCCTACTAAAAATACATAAATGCCCCAATAACTGCAATAGCATTTTGGAGTATTTTGTCTTTATTCTTGAAATTTCTCGATATAATGAAAACAAAATCTTCCTTATCTGATTTTTTTTCTCTCTCCTGTGGCCCTAAAACTCTTCTGCACTTTAGTATGTAGTGTAGTAAAAAGAAAGAGTATGTGATGTGGAACGCAGGGAAAATGTCTATGCAATGCAGCAAAAAGCACTTGAAGTGACAGACTGTTGAACACCATGTTAGCCCACGTTCAAATGTTTGTTTTGTTTTATTCTTGATTGTATTCTCTGTGAAGTATGTTTTTATGAAGCAATAATGCACTGGGCCCAGATACATTTCTCCACAGGAACAATACACCGTGTTCCAAATTATTATGCAAATTGGATTGAAGTGTCATAAACATTTAATTTTTTGTTTTTCAATAAAACGTATGTATGATATTGTGTCTCAGGACACCTTGGATCATTGGAATCAATCTCATACACCTGAGATAATTAGTTTGCCATGTGAGCCCAATCAAAGGAAATCTACTTAAGAAGGACGTTCCACGTTATTAAGCAGGCCACATGTTTAAAGCACTATGGGAAAGAAAAAGGATCTCTCTGCTGCCTAAAAGCGTCAAATAGTGCAATACCTTGGACAAGGTATGAAAACATTAGATATTTCAAAGAAACTGAAGCGTGATCATCGTACTGTGAAGAGATTTGTGGCTGATTCAGAGCACAGACGGGTTCGTGCAGATAAAGGCACAATAAGGAAGATTTCTGCCAGACAAATTCATCTGATTAGGAGAGCAGCTGCTAAAATGCCATTACAAAGCAGCCGACAGGTATTTGAAGCCGCTGGTGCCCCGCGAACCGTAAGGTGTAGGATCCTCCAGAGCTTTGCAGTTGTGCATAAACCTATTATTCGGCCACCCCTAAACAATGCTCATAAGCAGAAACGGTTGCACTACTTATTTTCAAACAGTCTTGTTTACTGATGAGTGCTGTGCAACCTTGGATGGTCCAGATGGATGGAGTAGTGGATGGTTGGTGAATGGCCACAATGTCCCAACAAGGCTGCGACGGCAGACAGGAGGTGGTGGAGTCATGTTTTGGGCCGGAATCATGGGGAGAGAGCTGGTAGGCCCCTTTAGGGTCCCTGACCGGTGTGAAAATGACCTCGGCAAAGTATGTTGAGTTTCTGACTGACCACTTTCTTCCATGGTACAAAATTAAGAACTGCGCCTTCCGTAGTAAAATCATCTTCATGCATGACAATGCACCATCTCATGCTGCAAAGAATACCTCTGTGTCATTGGCTGCTATGGGCATAAAAGGAGAGAACCTCATGGTGTGGCCCCATCTTCCCCTGACCTCAACCCTATTGAGAACCTTTGGAGCATCCTCAGGCAAAACATCTATGAGGTTGGGAGGCAGTTCACATCAAAACAGCAACTATGGGAGGCTAGTCTGACATCCTGCAAAGATATTCAAGCAGAAACTTTCGAAGAACTCACAAGTTCTATGGATGCAAGAATTGTGAAGGTGATATCAAAGAAGGGGTCCTATGTTAACATGTAACTTGGCCTGTTAAGATGTTTCTGATTGAAATAGCTTTTGATTTCACTAAATATGACCTCCACATTCTGCAAATTCAACAAATGGCCTTTTTTAGTTCTTCATCACCTATAAAATGTTTTGAAACTCTGTTGTGCATAATAATTTGGAACGGTGCATTTTGAGCTTATTTTTGAAAAAAAATACCGTTATCATTGGGAGGTTTGTTCAATAAAATGTGAATCATACTTTAACGGTTGATGACTTAAATTATACTGACTGTCATTTGCATCGACTATTTAGGAAAATCTGAGAGAAATATAATTTGCATAATAATTTGGAACGCACTGTAAAGTTTAACCTAACCTAAGGTACGGACACTGTTCAAGTGATCACACGGCAGGCCTCGTGTCACACAAAGCCTAACACATAAGGCAACATCATTCTCTGTGCTAAACAACACGGTTACATCTCAAGTTAAAGGCTCGATTCACTCAAATGCAAAGACGTCAAATCAGTTTTATTTGTATAGCCCAATATCACAAATAGACATTTGCCTCAGTGGGCTTTACGTTCCATACAGTATGATGCCCTGCCCTTAAACCCTTAGCTTGACTGAGAAAAAACTCCCATTAAAAAATTGAGAAACCTCAGGGAGAGTTGAGAGAGGTAGGGATCCCTCTCCCAGGACGGACATCATCAATAGATGTCATATCTAAAGAAAATAATGTCCTATCTACTACTGCGCTAAAAACAGAATTCCAATTTTTATTCAAAAATAATGATAATTTAAATAAAATAAGTGATAATAGTGAAAGTAAGATTAAATAGAGTAGGGGAGAGTTGACGGAGTTGTGCCAGTGGGGAAGATGTGCCACCCCTTGTTTTCTAGAAAACCGCATATTATACTAGAAACATATATTCAAGAAGAGCCATCCATTTGACTCAACCTATAAATAAGGGATACACAAGGAATAAGATATAAGCACATTTAAACTAAAAAAAACTGTGTTTTGCCTTTCAAAGTAAAATTTCCATGATCAAGGTTTTTTGATTATTGTGTCTTAACAATTAGACAAGTTTGAAAACATTTGATGCATGTTTTAGTGCTTTAGTATGCTACACTTTGAGTCTATACAGCTAGCACAATGTCAGCCCCTAAACTGCTGCATCATGCTAATTATCCAAAATTCTGGGGTTGGGGTGATTTGTGCCAAAGGGCCTAGGTGAGTTATATGTCAGTAAGTAAGTAAAATGTATTTATAAAAGCACATTTTTAACAGTTTGCACTGTCCAAAGTGCTGTACATAGTGCACTCAGTAGGTAAAAAAATAAGGTAAAATAACAATAACAAAAATAAAGACATAAAGCCCAGACATCTACATATAAACACAGATAGTAGTGCTGCAGAGGTAAGATAGTTAATGGGGAGGAAAAGCCAGGGTGTACATATGGGTTTTGAGCCTTGATTTAACGGCAGAAATGGAGGGGGAATCACATTTGTCAGGTTTGTCACATTTGTCAGGTTGTCTTGTGGCACAGTTGTGCCACAAGACAACTTTTTTTTCCGAAAGCTATATTTCTTAAACAGTTTATTCCAGATCCAAAGTTTGTGTTGTCAATTAAACACCTTAATGTGCAATTTGGACCTTTGATTTATACTAGTATGAAAGAGGACATGTTAGGGAAGCAAAATAGATAAAAATTTCAAAATTGACCAGTGCTTGCAAAAACATGTTTTTGCCTGCAGTGTCTCTTCTTAATAGTTGTAAAGAGAACGTCTGGCAGGGTTTGCAATGATCTAAACTGTGACAATCAAGCTACTTAGTTCACGTCTACTCAAAAAGAGGGCCCATGTTTAACAGTCACCTTTTGTAGAGGAGCCTTGAAATAAAAGATATTTTTTTTGCCATTTTTATGCTTTATTGATAGTGTAGAGACAGAGTTGAAATGGGGCAAAGAGGGGAGTGACATGCAGAGAACGACTGCGGGCTGGAATCGAACCCGGGTCTGCTGCTGGCCGAGGCCCATGGGGGGGACGCCCTACCAACTGAGCTAAGGGCGCCCCCCTGAAATGAATTCTTTGTGTGTGTGTGTGTGTGTGTGTGTGCGCGTGCGGTGCGTGTGCGTGCGCAGAACTTTCCTCAGGACAACCAGAAGGTGCGGCTGTCTGTTAACGGCTTCCTGTGTGCGTTTGAGATCCCGGTGCCGGGTTCACCCACATCACTGAGCTCACCCACGCTGACAGGTCAGCCTCTCTTGTCTATTCACTCTAACCTGCATACATAACTGCTCTGAATCCACACTTACCCCTCTTTATATTTTGTTCCCCTCCCCCTTTCATTAGACATCCCCCCAATAGCCAACGGCTCGGCGCCCAATGGTGACCTGGTCAACAAGCCGGTCCTCATCTCTAACGGAGGGCCCAGCACCATGGTGCCCTGCTCCCCAGAGACGCCCATGGCCAACGGGCTGGCCAACGGACACATCATACCCCTGCAGGAGAGTCCATTCATAGGATACATCATCGCCATGCACAGAAAGATGGTGAGAAGTAATGCAACGTGCTGTTAGATGTGCTGATGGATGGATGGATTGAAGATGCTTATTAGCAATACAAAAAACTGGATCCTTAGCCAATATATAAGCAACAAATAAGTAAAAATAAAGTCCTAATTCAATTGACAGCCATCAGTGTTCATGATGTTTAACTCGGTCGGCTTAAACAAAAACAAAAAAGACACACCAAGAAGAAAATCATCTGAACAGATGAACCAAAACCTTCAAAGAGTCCACAAACAGAAATAACCAAACAGAAGATCACTGGTCCATCATTAAATTGTTGGTTTCTGATGAGTTATTTTTAGTTTGGATGGTTTCACTCTTCAGCATACCTTTACAGTTATTAGACAAACACCCTTTGTTGGAGTTACAAAATACACCGAAAAATACAAAATCATTTCTCTACATCACGCCATCATCCAACAGTCACTCTGCTGCAGCTTCTCTTTTTAAAATAGATGCCCGTGTCCCATCTGTTGATATAAGTTCCGTGTGTGTGTGTGTGTGTGTGTGTGTGTGTCTGTCTGTGTGTGTGTGTGTGTGTGTGTGTGTGTCTGTCTGTGTGTGTGTGTGTGTGTGTCTGTCTCCCTCAGATGCGTACGGAGCTGTACTTCCTGTCAGCTCAGAAGAACCGGCCCAGTCTGTTTGGCATGCCTCTCATAGTCCCCTGTACGGTCCACACCAGTAAGAAGGATCTGTACGATGCGGTCTGGATACAAGTGTCCCGATTGGCCAGCCCACTTCCCCCACAGGAGGCCAGCAACCACGCCCAGGACTGGTAGGCTCACCACCATGAGATGTCCACACTGACAATCTGAATGAGGAACATGAGACCATATGAGTCATTGTTTATGTATTTTGCCTCTGCAGTGATGACAGTATGGGCTACCAGTACCCCTTCACTCTACGGGTTGTGGCTAAGGATGGAAACTCATGTGCCTGGTGTCCCTGGTACAGGTGAGGCAGAGTATTTTATACACATACACACGGGTCAAAAAGTGGGGAGTAATGGGACTATTGTATTTGATTTGTTTAGTAGGGAAGGGGCCATGGGAGAGAAAAGAAAATGAGAGAAGGATGGGTTTTTTTCATTATGCACTTCAAGAATTAATGTCCAGAAGGAAGTGGACATTCCATGTTGAGAACAAAGTCAACAGTTCCAGACTGCAGTTAAGATGGAAAGATGTTGACAGCCTGGAACTTCCCTTATCAATAACTCATAAGCAAAACGTTATTAAAACACTAACAGTGCAACATTCAAAACCTTGTGTGTGTGTGTGTGTGTGTGTGTGTGTGTGTGTGTGTGTGTGTGTGTGTGTGTGTGTGTGTGTGTGTGTGTGTGTGTGTGTGTGTGTGTGTGTGTGTGTGTGTGCGCGTGCTTGTGTGTAGGTTCTGTCGAGGCTGTGCAATAGAATGTACAGAGGACAGAGCCTCCGTGGGAAATGCTTACATAGCTGTGGACTGGGACCCCACCGCCCTGCACCTCCGCTACCAGACCTCCCAGGAGAGGGTAAGACACAAACACACTCAGTCACTCTCTCACACACACACCCACTACTTTCAGGGTAACTTCGGCATGACACCGGAAAACTCTCTCTCTCTCTCTCTTTCTCTCTCTCTCTCTTTCTCTTTCTCTCTCTCTCTCTCTCTCTCTCTCTCTCTTTCTTTCTCTCTCTCTCTCTCTCAGCATCAGTTAAGTTTAATGTTGTGCATGTGTTGCCTATTTGCAGTGTTTTTCTCTTTGCATACTAGCCTGTCCATTTGAAGGTAACCTTTAGACACTAGCTGTGAGTGTGTGGAAGATTACACTGTGTTCATAATCATCCGTTCAGCTCATCATATGGGGACGTGCTAAAGGCAGTACTTACATCCTCCAAACAATATTAATAATTACACTTTGCAGTTTTTCCCCTTTTTGTGATTAGATGTAGGGATATCAGAGTGTGGACATTTTCCCACCAGGTATTAACTTAACACCAGTAGGCTTATAACAGCTTACACCAAGCGGACAAAAGCATGTGCTTTCAGCTGTGAATGCATACTGTTAAGGCTGCTACATAGTCTGGGAGAAGAAAGAATAAGCTGCGACAAGCTGCGAGAAGAATATGACGTCATTTTCTTCTTGCAGTTCTTGTTCAGCTGTTCGCACAGCTTGTTCTCGATACATCGTCCGGGCCGAACTTTCTTCTCGCAGCTTGTCCCAGAACTATTGTGTGATTGGTCAGTCTGAAGTCAATGAGGAAAATCCATTGACATATAAAGAAAAATCAGCTGGCGCTATGGTAACAGCGTGTGACGTGTGCCTCGGTGAGGAGTTCGGCAGTTAAGGTCTCGTGAAATATGAAATGTCCAGACCAGAAAGAACTTAGTTCTTGTTCTCGCAGCTCTGTCACCGAGACCTTTATTGTTTGTTCTCGCTGAGTATGTAGCAGCCTTTACATAGACATTGTGAATGCACCCTGAGCCTGTTGTCTGTACAGATAGTGGAGGAGCACTGCAGTGTGGAGCAGTCTCGCCGGGCCCAGGCCGAGCCCATCAGCCTGGACAGCTGTCTGAAAGCCTTCACCAGTGAGGAAGAGCTGGGGGAGGACGAGCTCTACTACTGCTCCAAGTGCAAGACACACCGGCTGGCCACCAAGAAGCTGGACCTCTGGAGGCTGCCACCCATTCTGGTTAGTGGCACACAGCATCCAAGTCAAGAGTCCCACACCTGAGCTCTGGCCTCATAGAGATATCTTCTTAAAGGTTCAGTAAGCGGAATGGTCAGTTTAGCTAACTTCCTGTCAGTGACTGCAGTTAGCGGTCCCCTCCCTCGTCCCTACGTCACTACATTAATGCACTGTGGTCTTCAACCAGCGAGTTATCTAGCATCATCTCAAGGTTCAAGGTTTTTATTAAATGTCCTACGAGGGCACATTTTTACAATAATTGTAGATAGAGCTATACCTTTGGCTTTTCCCCTGTAGTTGTTGTTTGCGTTGGAAAACCAACAGAGAAATGTCTATCCACTCCTTCAGATCGTCCACCTTAAGCGCTTCCAGTTTGTGAACGGTCGCTGGATCAAGTCCCAGAAGATAGTGAAGTTCCCTCGGGAGAGTTTTGACCCCAGTGCGTTCCTGGCCCCCAGAGACCTGGAGCAGCACTGCCTCCACTCGCGCAGTGAGAGTGAGGATCTGCTGAGGGTGAGAGCACAAGACAACCTGTCCTCCATCTCTGCCCCCGCCGGCTTCTGCAACCTCCACAAAGGTAACTATGTCCACTGTTATTTTAATGGCAGGCTTCCCATGCACTGAGATTTAGCCACATTTCTAAAGGTCCCCCTATTATGCAAATTGCCCTTTTTCATGTTTTTCCAACATTTATATGGGTCCCTGGTTAGAGACTCCCAAAGTACGAGAACAAACAAACAACGCTCTCTCTTTTTCTCCATTTCCACCTTTCTGAAAACCTGTGTTCATTAACCCCAGTCAGATTTATATCCCCTTATGACAGGGGTGTCAAACTAATTTTCACAAAGGGCCGAATTACGACATGATAATCCCACTAAGGGCCAGACATGTTGCTTACTGACATGCCTTCTTTTTAATCCAAAAATCAAACAACATATCTAGGTATATAACCTGCGTACATACAGGGGCATAGGCTAGGTTTTGTTTACATATTTTGGGGGGAAATTATAGGTGGAGGGTATGGGGGTGCTCCCCCAGAAATTTTAATTTCCTGTATTCTGGTGGATTTTTCTGTTTCGGTTTTCTGTGCCTTTTCTGCATCAATTTATTGTGGAAATGTCAACATTCAGGTTTCTGGTGAAACAATTATGAGGAATATAATGCAGCTCTCACTGAGACAATGCCTGAGAGCCTCTCAGGCATTTTGGATTGAGCCACACTATGTTTTCTCTTGGATCTTTCAAAACTTTTCTGCACATTCAAAACATATCACGGTTTTTTTTTTTATAGGAATCCTGACCCAGCACCAGTGTTAGCTATTTATGACACTTTACATTGGTAATGAAATGCAAAGCCACCATTGGAAACGAAAGGGGTGGGCTATCAGCGGCTATCTATAGATAGCTAGTGAGCTATATTGTAACTTGAGGCAAAAGTTAGAAACCAGATAATGTTAGCATTCATCCTTAGACACTTGACACAATCAATTATCAATATTAGCATGCTATTTAGCCACATAGATTGGCCTATTTACAGCCATTAGAAAACTGACATATTTTCTTCAATGCAAGTTCATCAATAGGCTCTGTGCACAAGTCTAGAGCGAACTTCCGGTTTCGCCTGGTGTGGGCATACTAGTTTCCGGTGTCTCAGTTACCACGGTAACCATAAACTAATATATGAGTATTTCATTGGAAAAGGGGGATTAAATGTAGCCTATGAGATTGTTTAAACAACAATGAAGTGCCGGTGGGTTGAATTAACACTTTTGTGAAACACGTTGCTTAGTTTAGAGTAGATATAATAGCGGTTTGAGCTTCCACTGCAGTGGATACATTGGATTAAAAGGATTGAGGTTTCGGACAACACATACAAAGTAAAAGGTATGCAGCCGACATTTTGAGGACCATCTAATCATCAGTACTGATAAGAGTAGACGGGTACTAGTTACAAGCTACGTCCTATCATTCATGCATGCAAACTCGTCACCTTTCGGTGAAACTCACCTTTTTGAAAACCAAATTGGTCACTTGTGTGATTCGTGGAGATCCGTTGAGAAAATATTTTTGGGGGGGGGGGGGGGGTCCGATGGCGGCCATGGCCGTTGCACACGGGAGTCCTTGTCGCGGCTGCTTATACATTCAATGGAGAGGGAGCGGGCAGAGAGATGGAGAAGCGAGCAGGCAGAGAGAAGGTGCAGCGTTCTGTCAGGCGGCACAACAAGCGGGCGCACTCCCTTTGAACTTTCGCTTCCGTGCTGCTCGTCAAACGCATGGCGCGCTCGTGGGATCCTCCGCCCGTCACTTCACACGGGAGCCCAACGCGAAGCCAGCTGACAGCGTGAACGGAAAGTCGCCTACCATCTGAAACGGCCGAGCGCGAGCCCAGAGACGAGAATTTTTCGCCAGTTGTGTTGATACAATGTATTGATATAGCCGAAAGAAGTCCCGACGGAGTCGACTGGAAAGCCAAAAAATACATGACTGAAGTAAGAGTACAAATTAGAGGAAAAAAAAGTTACATTCTGTTAACGTTAGTAGGCCTACATGTAGTCTATAGATAATTAGCCAGACATTCAGTCAGTGACAGACAGTTCCAACAATACCAAGGCAAAGAAAGTGAACAGCTGATTTTTATACCATAAGGAGGCAGTAAATAATTCAAAAATGTTGCGCCAACTAATGCATTCTCAATGGAGAGGCGAGCGGGGCTGGGCAGAGAGAAAGCGCAGCGGGCAGGGGCGGTCTCAACGATCTCGGGGCCCGTTTCAAGACAAAGTGTGGGGCCCCCACTTTTTTTTTTTTTTTTAATAAATAATGCTTGTGCATGCTCCCCGCGAAAATAGAAAAAAAGATTGTGGAAACTATCTGGTTCATATACGGATTATGAGATAATGGGCCCAGAATGCCCCCCCCCTCCCCCTGCCCCACTCCTCCCTATCCCTATTCAACAGATGGATAGCTACTTTTTATGAACAGTATAGAATTTACACATAGAAAGCTTATTACTGTATGTGTGAGGGGGCCTTCAAGGCCCCTCATGAAGCCCCTAAGACAGAGCTAATAATGCTTTAGTTTTGCACTTGCTTTTCTATTATTCACCTACTAGTTGAGGGGCCCATGATGATTTATTTCCTTATTTTAGGTGATTCCTTTTGGACCCTGTTATTGACATGAGTGACTGAGCTCTTTGACAATTTGACATGTAAAGTTACTATCAGTATTTCTGGCTTAGGGCCCCCTGAGCCCTTGGGCCTGGTTGCATGCAATTTTCTTCTCAAAGTGCACCAGATTGATGAATTTTACTTTAAAAGGTTGCATTTTTTCTTCCGGGGGAGCATTCCCCCGAACCCCCCTGCAAGGTACAGGGTTCCCACTTCAGTCTCCTTATATATCATACTGTAAAAAGCACTGTAGGTGTTTATGGTTATTATAGGTCATTAGACTGGTCAGTCTGAACTGGTAGCCTAATAATGGCCGATCCCTCCCCCCAAACATCAAGTGTCCCTTTTTTCTTAAATCCAAGGTGGCAACCCTAGTGCCTACTCGGTTTATGTGAATCACTTTTTAAATAAATTCACAGAGTTTGCCAACCGTTGTTTTACAGCCATTTGCATTGATTCATGCGCATGCTGGTTAACGGCCGCGGTTGGCGGATTGTCACTGCAGATTAACATCCAGACCCCCCTACCGGTGTTTGTTTTCGGACTTCTCACCTTTTTCATGGCTTATGAGTTTGCATGCCTGATCATTGTTTGAGTGGAATAACTATGTTGTTATCAAAGATAAGGGCCTGTGTTTGGGAGCGCAGAACACGAGCATCAAGCCCAGAACCTGGCTCGGACCCCGGCCTAGAGGATCTTGAGCACGACGTTGTTTAAATACTTGAATAGTTAAAAAAAAAACGCACAACAAGCTCCGACAAACAGATGCTATGTACACACAAGCACACTTTCATCATCACAGCAGGCAAAAACTACAACCTGCAGTGCACACAACGGCACCGACACAGTGAAGACATGCCAGCCGCACACACAGACACGCACCATCATCACCAGCAGCGCATTGCCTCAAACGACTAAAATAGAATAAAAGTCATTGGATATCACAGCATGAATTAACTTTCCTATTTAGCTACTCTGCCACCCTCAAAATATTTTAAACTCACCGTAGCTTGCAGGTGTGCAGCAGCATCCTCAAACACGATGGTGGTAGGCTAGCAGGCGAATCCACAAATATTTCACTATAATATTCCACGATTTGTCCAATGAAAAAAGCAGCCTGCAACCAGTTACTTTTCCTGCAGTCAGTATATTGTCTATTGTTTCTACTTGTTGGTAAAATGCCTTCCAACAGTGTTCCTCTTTTGCGTTAATCCTAATGCTGGCGTTAATTTTCCATTCTTATTGATCCTCATCTTTGAAATCGCGTCTTGGAAATGGCAATGCTATCAAGCTTGCAGCAATATTCTTCTGCAGCCGTGAATCACATTCATTTCACACTTCGCGCTCACTGACCCGTCAGACCTGTCAGTGGCCCTCTGTCCACTGTAATCGTAAATAGCAACTTGTGGTTGGCTGATTCACCCGTCACTTACTAAATGATCATAAGTACTAACCAATGAGTGAGCGAGCTGTAACCTTTTATTCTTTGTTTTGCCTAGAGACAACAATATTCTACATTTTATTGGATAACTTTATTTTCAAGCATTTCGGACACCAACACTGTCATTTCTAAAGCGAACTTCATAGGAAATCAGGATAAAATGAGAATTAAAATAGATTTGTAATTGAATAATGCATAAGACATAATTGCTGTTTTCAGGCTCTTTCTGAAGTCCCTATCAAGTTGTCCTCACGATTTAAAAATGCAACGCTACCCGTGGAATAATGACTGCAGGCTGCTTTCACGGACTAATCGTGGTAAAAGTGGAATATTACTATATCTATGGATTTACCATGGGATTTATAGGTAGGCTACACGTCCGCCTATCGTATGCGGATTATGCTGCACACCTGCAAGCTACGGTGAGTTTAAAATTTTTGTGGGTGGCAGAGTAGCTTATAGAAAAGTTCATTTATGCTGTGATATCCTATGATTTTTATTTTATTTGAGTTGTTTGAGGCAATGCGCTGCTGGTGATGATTGTGCGTATGTGTCTGTGTGTGCGGCTCGCGTGCCTATTTTGTCGGTGCCGTTGTGTAACAAGCTAGCTCCTATATATTTTAGTATTGCATAATACATATGACCGCAGCTATCCCCATGAACACAGTGGGAACGGGCGTATAATGGTTAGTTTAACGTTTGGCTTATCGTCATAGCTTAATCATACACTCAGATTGTGAGGCTTCTCTAGTTTCTTCATGGACACTGCTCTGACAATAACTTCAAATGTTCCCTGATCTTTACTAAACACTAAGAGATGGGCGTAACGTTAGTAGGCCTAAAGCACAATACGAGACAGTTGGTGTTTCAAATACAAAAAAAAAATTACTCTGTTAATTAAAAATCCGGTGCACCACTTACTTAACCTCTTACTTATACAAACAACTTAAATATCAAACTTAAATCCCTTTCCCGCTTGCTGGTTGGAGCAAAATATTATGAAATTCAACTGTATGGACAGAGTCAGTAAGTACACCGGAAACTAGAATGCCAACACCGTCAGTTGACTTCCGGGGTCTAGTGCACAGAGCCTATTCATGGCTTAAAATCCTGAGCTGTGGAACTTTCAGCAGACGTTCCTAGTGGTCAGCTACGCGAGTGTCCTAACGGTTGGGAGCGTGCGTGACGTGCGGATATGGCACAGGCTCCGCATGAGAAAAAAAATAATAATAATGTTTTTTTTTTTTTTTTTTTTGCAGGCCAAATTTAATGAAATTGCCGAATTGGTTCGCGGGCCAGATTAAATATTGAAATGGGCCAGATTTGGCCCGCGGGCCAGAGTTTGACACCCCTGCCTTATGATGTCATAAGAGGAGAAGCCGCGCCTCCCTCATGACCAACCTAACTTAGCACTACCTCCACCTGTGATAAGCCACACCCCCCCCAGATCCTCCTGAATCTAACTGGCAGTTAGATTCAAACCGGTAGTTAGGTTCAGGCCCAGAGGAGATTCAGAAATGACACTGAGAAATATAAAGTGTTTTTAGGACACCATACCATGAAAACTGTTTCTAGTAGAAACCCAAATTATGATTTTGAACGTGAAAATTAGCAGAATATGTCCCCTTTAATGACACCTATGCCTTTTCTCTATCTCCTTTTGTTATGTTTGTTGGTTAGGAGCAGGACAGCATGTGAAAACAAATAGCCTGCTAGTGGCCAAGCTGCAGAGGAAGTGTGTTTTAACCCTGTGGTTTCCCCACAGCTTCCCCTGCCTCTAGCAGGAAGTCAGCTCCTTCTCTGAGCCGGAACAGCAGCCCCTCCTCCAGCCCGAAGGCGGGCAGCGCAGGCCGCAGACCGGCCCGTCTGCGCCTGCCCCAGCTGGGCAGCAGACAGCGCCTCTCCAACAGCAGGGAGAACCTGAACGGAGCTGCTACTGCTGAGGCTGAGCCCGGGGACGGTGCACTGCAGGCGGACACAGAGGGCCAGCCTGGCTCAGAGGAGACCCTGGTGCTGGACAGTGCACTGGGCACAGAGGCCTCCAGCAGCAACTGTGACGTGATGCTGATGAACGGAGACGGCCTGAGCTCAGACTGCAGCATAGACAGTAGCATGGACCCAGACCACCTGCTGCTACAGGACAACATGGCTCTGGATGCCATCTACAACCTCTATGCAATATCAGTGAGTAGCACACATCACTGGCCCTGCACTAGGGCTGGCTTTAGTTCACTAATGATTGATATCCATATAGATACAGATACCATGACTTCCATACCGGCTCCTGAAGGATACTTCTTTCGATTCTATGAAATCCCACACATTGGCCCTCATTTATCAAACTTGCGTGGAAACTGGTGCAGATTCTGGCGCAAATACCTCCCTACGCCAGGTATCGCGTGGGATTTATCAAACAGTCGTATCTCGTCAATCTCAGCGTACGCCAGGCCATTATTGATAAATGTGGCGGCTGAAAACAATCGTATCAAGCCCCTATATTTTCTCAGTTTAGAGGCCTCGCCCAGAGGTTTTACGACATGGATATGCGCATTACGGCACATAAGAGGAACTTCTCTGAAGTAGAAATTGACAAAATAACAGCGAAAGGAGAAAAAAAATAGTTTAATTTCGGAGCATTACAAGCGGCATCAAAGAACAACAGAAGGCAGCAGTTAGGAAGGAAATAACTGCTGCGGTCAACAGCGTTGGTGTTGACAACAAACGATCTCCAGCTGAGGATTTTGCATTTTAGGTTTACATCAGTAGGCTGCTGGCGCTCAAATGCTATAAAACAGCATATACAATTATGTGTCGCCATTTCTTTACATAGATGAAGAAAAAGTGGTCTGACTCAAAAATCGCCACTAAAAAAGCGTGTTGCTGTTCTGAAATGCAACCAACTGGAGGTGCGGGCATAATATAAGTGGTAGAGGAGAAACAGACGCACCAACTGTCCGGTAATGGTCCCCATAAAATAAATACAGGTCTGCAGAGATTTGAATGATTAGAATGTATTGGCCTTTTTAGATAGCACTACTCAAAAGGCTTTTAAAAACTAAAAATAACACATTTTGCGTTTTACTGTATGACAGCATGCGCTTGGCACGAGTGGTCAGCCCGGCCGTCGGCTGCACAAGCCGACCCGCCAACGATCAGCTGTGAGAGCGCCCACCGTCCTGCTCCACCAGCAGATCGGAAAAACATGCCGGTTAACGGTGGAAATAAGCGATCATTGACACATTAAAAGAGGAATTAACATCTCAAAAGTGCGTCAAATAAATAACATGTTAAGCTGAATGTTGTGCCGTGTATTTTTTATCATAAAGAGCAGCGTAGGCTTACTACTTGCATAGCCTACATATTTAATACTATAAGCTAACCTCAGTGTGCCTCAGTGTCCCCCCAGCTGCTCCAAGTCAGCGATACCTGCCCTTACGCAGTCCCATGCAGCGCTCCTAAATGGCCGGTGTGCGCACTATTGAATCAGCTCTCCTACTCAGTTGCACACCATAAGCTGCACATTTTTAAGTGATTAATATCTTTATTTCGGTCTGAGCAAACACTGCATTTGTATTTACTTCTAATAATTGTCCAACAAAGTCATCGGCTACCCGGCACAGCCTGCACTGCGAGTCCATGCTGTTTACAAACTTGCGTACACGAGCTGAGAGCTGAGGGGTATACTACAAAGCAAACTCAACAGAGCCCGGCTCTCTTTTTTTGATCTGGTTCAACATAACACATACCCTCTCTCAGAGCTAACCGGTATCACGAAGGCAGTTATCAACCTCTTATGTTGAACAAGGGTTTCAGCTTCAGGCTCTGTGCGCGTCCCCATGAAAGGGGGCGTTTGGCCGTCATTTGACTCTGCTTCCGCACAGACTGGACTGATCTTGTGCCGCTAACTTTACACTAACGGACTGATTGCGAGCAGCTGACTTCGCTGACTTCACAAGAGTGTGTCAGCCTGAATAATCACAGAACAGCAGCAAACAGAGAGCCGAAAAACTCATACTCCAAATAAGGAGAGAGTGGAATGTTGTCAGAAAATTGGGCTATTGAATTGATTAATTTATTTTACAGATCGTTCGCAGTGAGAACGATCTGTAAAATAAATGACATTATAAAGCAATTAAAGGTTGAACTCGGATTTAAACAGTACACCATTTAGCCTAGTTGATAATCCTACACTTAAGAATCTGATTTAAGTCTGACACTGTCCCCTAATGAATAGCATAGCCTATATGGAAAATCACGTTAGTTTTGGGCCACATCAAAATTAATACAATTTTGATTTTGATTTAGGCTAATAGCCCTTTATTTGCATCGTATAAATACCATTAAAATAAATAGCTTAGATACAAAACCTGTAGGCTAGTCTGTATTTTCCGGACAAATATGAATCTACTGTGAGAAGCTTAACCTGCGAGTCTGCAGCGATGTCTGTAATCGCTACTGATGAAAAGAAAGAAGCCCACAGTGAAATAATGTTGCAACCGGTGATTTTATAGAACGTTTCATTAAGAGCCAGTGTGTGTAGATCGCCAGGTAAAATCATTTGAGGTGAGAGCATAGAGTGGTGCTGCATACAGTAGGTCTAGGCTATTTTACATTTTCTGCATCAATAACTGTATGCATGAGGCAAAAAGCCGCAGCGCGATGTTACGGTTCACTCTAATGTAGGCTAAGCCTTATGTCACGGCTTCGTTTCGTTCATTAACTTACTGATCAATAAGTTTACTGATTTAACTAGTTTACTCAGTGAGAAGTATCGCTCAGACAATATACTCAGGTCCGCGCCTCCGCGGGATTTCAAAATGTGTAGTTTCCTTAAAGGGCAGCGCTCTAAGAGCCGAATTTAAGCTCAAACTCTGGAACAAAAACTGGTCTGGGCAGGTTAGCCGTGCAGCCTCTGTTACCACGGTGATCTAGCCAGGTAGAAAGAGAGCCACCTTTCGTGATACTGAACACTCTGGCTTTAGACTCAACAGACCTCGCTCAGCCCTTAATCTCGCTTCGTAGTATACCCCTCTGGTGTGGGATTTGAGCGTATCCTACGCTCACGTCCATATTGATAAATGCCGAGGTTTGCGTGGAAATGTGCGTAAACCTACTTTTCTGGTCTACGCACGGTTGATAAATGAGGGCCAATATGCTACAAAACAAGGTGAAGGTGAAGTCAGCAACTCTAGAAAAGGCTAAGCTCTGTAAACAGGCATGTTGCTAGCTACGTTGTGTCCATGTTTACATACCCTTTGTTTACATGCCCATGTGTTTTCTTTTTCAGTTCCTTGGCTTTTTACATAATTTCAATCAATAAAACTTTGAATAAACTGAAATAGAACTGACTGCCTTCAGATTAAGACAAATGGCCGATCTCCTGAGCCACTGATGCAACAACACAATATATGAGCCAAAAGGAACAAAATGGGAACAACAACAAAAAAGGCGATGCATACTGCGTAACCCATGTTGTAACCTTATGTATTTTCCCTGGGTGCCTCCAAACAGCCAATCACCAGCACTTTTAGATTGTGGCACGTCAAGCATACTGCAAGCTTATTGGCTCACTGACATTGATGAGATTAACTCCTTTAGGTATTGAAATTTAGGATTGAACGACGTGGCATTTTTCGATATTCAATGGTTTGGAGGCTTTTTGGTTGTTGCTAAAAAAGTATGGAACTCACATGCCCAGCCCCGTCACACAGCTAGTGTTGTGTTGTAATCTGTTTCTGCTTTGTTTCCTCATCAGTGTCATTCAGGAATCATGGGAGGAGGCCACTATGTGACATATGCCAAAAACCCCAATGAGAAATGGTACTGTTACAATGACAGCAGCTGTAAGGTAAGACTCTATGACATGTCCATGTTCTGTCGCCACATTAAACAGTAAACCTATTATGACAGCGTTCTGATCAACCCTGAGTCCTGTCCACAGTGCTTATTGTATCAAAATGGAAGGTGACATTAGTATCCTCTGCTCTGTATTGAACTTTGGGTTGGAATACCAGAGATGGATTTGACAAACACATGACATTAGTTAGCCCTCATTTTTAAATGATGGTATACTGTTAGAGAGAAATGTACAGTTTATAATAGAAGTAACTTTTATTACACAGCATGGTCAAAAATACAACAAATATTACTTAAACAATAGAAGTACATTTTTCAATAAAGCACCTATTTTACCAATAACTTTTGGCCTAGCCGACCTCAAAAGTGAAACAAATTTTAACATAGATAGGCAGTTCACATAATACTTTGGCAGGTACCTTTTTCACACATGTATAAGTTACTGTTATAAATGAGAAGGCTGCATAATTCTGTCTGAATTCAAGGAGCCACTGTTATTGTTAACTGCAAATGAAGGCTAAGATTAAAAGCCATGGAATGACTGACCATGGTGGCATCTAGTGGTGGATACATGCCATCACACAAAACTGCATGTTGTTGTCTCACCTGTTGTAACAATATGTTACAGGCAGTGTTGGGCAGTAGTAACCAACTAGTTAAACCACATTTTACTGTAGCCTTGCTTGCTTGTATTTTTCATACCTGCCTAAAACTTTTGCACAGTATAATAAAAATCTATATGTCAGACTCTCAAGTAGATCTATTGTTATACATAAAAGTAGGAAATGAATATATAAAGATATACATACAATATACAGTGCATGTGTCATTTGTAAAGAATGTGTGGAAACGGTCATGCCAGATGAGTATTGAAAGCAGCTTGTGTTGCATTTATTAACACATTTTATTTAAATGTTATTTTTGCTTAATGTATGACCTGTGAAGAACAAATTTTTTTTTTGTTTGTTTCTGCAATAGACTCAGTGGCATTTGTTGCTGGCATGTGACGTTTCTTGTATTATATGTTGGTATAATTTCACAGCATTGTCTATTTGATCATCTGTTTGATGTAGCTTTAGTTAACCAAACTAGATGTCTCCCCAGACTTCTTCTAGTTTTAAGTCATGATTGGAGCTTATCCAACACTGATAGCATGTTGATGGACCAGAGCAGTTGCCTCACCTGTGTGTGTGTGTGTGTGTGTGTTCCCTTCAGGAAGTGCACAACGAGGAGATCGACCCCGACTCGGCCTACATCCTGTTCTACGAGCAGCAGGGCGTGGATTACTCCCAGTTCCTGCCAAAGGTCGACGGAAAGAAGATGGCCGACACCAGTAGCATGGACGAAGACTTTGAGTCCGACTACAAGAAATACTGT
The DNA here is from genome assembly GCA_026929865.2 of Hyperoplus lanceolatus. Lineage (NCBI taxonomy): Eukaryota > Metazoa > Chordata > Actinopteri > Uranoscopiformes > Ammodytidae > Hyperoplus > Hyperoplus lanceolatus. Next base: position 35,601,837 of record CM049398.1, read on the forward strand.
GTCCTCCAGTGATGCCCCGCCCCCTGCAGCTCTGAGCAGGAAACCCCAGACGCACAGATATCTTCACAAACTGCTAATGACCAGAGCCACACTGGTCTGTCTTTAGGGAAGCGTCGCAGCACTTTCTACACGTCATCGATAAACAGGGATTAAGTGTAGAGGTTTGCCAAGATAACAATGGTGAAACCTTAGATAACCATGGTGAAAGCACTAAACTGGTGCACTTTGCTGAGCCTGAACAAACAACCCCCCCACCCCCTCCCCACCCCACCCCCGCTTATGAGAACAACCCTCTGCCATAACATAACATCCATGTAACATATGCTTGCATACTACCGCCACTCTGAATGTATGCCTGTACGGCCAAGTCATGCAGTGATGTTGCTTTTTGTTATTGTGGATTTTATCACTTGTGAAAGAAAATCATACAGAATGAGATCCACAAGGAACTGCAGGTGTTAAAGCAAGGCCAGACCAGACTGAGTTTTAAAGTCGGTGTCAGTGTGGTGTTTGATGCCACAGGCTAACACCATGTTGGAGTTTGCTCTAGAATATTGAATACTTTGACAAGCATTTGTGAGGGAAACAAACAAGCTTCTCCAAAAGGTTTTCTTAGTGATAGTGTAACTAGAGAAAAGATGAGTCTCATATGCTACCTCATCGCTTCCCTCAGTCTATCGGCCAACTCGACCCTAAAAGTCTCTGACAGTATTAATATTAAGAAGAAGCCAACCCATGTGTAGGAGTCATGGTACACACATTTATAAAGCAGAATCCCTCCCTCCTCCTAGGACACTCACACAGGTCCTGACGTGGACATGAAATGATTTAGGCTTTTTCTGCCAAAACTGTGTTTCATCCCACAGCTGCCAAATATTAGTGGTGATCTTTGCAATGTTGACCCATAACTCCTCTGTGACTAAGCCTGGCTTTGTTTAGGACAGGTGATTAGGATTTCAAAAGAGACTTAAAGATTAATATACAGTATATGTTTTTTACTTTTTTTTTCCCTCCTTTTTTTTCTGCATTTTGCAATTGCATTTTTTTAATAAAATAGTTATTTTATTGTCGTGAATAAGGCAGGCTTCAGGTGGGGAATGGCTATCTGTCTCAAAACTAGCACCTAGAGGGGTGAGGCTTATCTTCAACATGCAACTCACTTCAACTGCTGATTCAAGATAGGCTTCCCAATAAAAAGCCACTTAAAAGTATGGACATTTTGGTTCACTTTCTAGCAGTAACAAATGATTCGACTGGTCTTTTTAACATTAGATGAAATATTTAGAGAGTAACTTCAAGGAGGACTCAACACTTGGATCAAGGCTGAGGTCTAAATGGCTGGACATGTTAAGGGTACCCACACTCACCAGTGATGTCACACTGTCCCAGAGTACACCTGTGCATCACTGCTTTCAACACAGCACTCTGCTGAATACATGTAGAAGCTTTAGCAACACTTGATTTTTACAGGTTACCAACGGGACAAAGGGGGCACATCCCTCGGGCCCTAAACTCTGTTTGATCAATTTGTTTGGTAATATGCACCATCAAAGCCTTTATTTCTACCTAATGTTAAGGCCCTGAATTACTAAGGGGTCCCGTGTCAAAAAAGTCTAGTATGAGTGCTGGTTAGTTTTGTACTTGACATTGTTCTTATACGGTGCATATTTCTAAATAAATGTACAGTATCTTTCATTCATTCACCACATCACCATGTTCAATTGGAACCCGTCCAATGACTGAATTCAAGATGAGCTAGATATGTATTGAGAATAAGATTTCCAATTGTTTCACTGATTATGAATAAATATTTGTTTAATATTTTATATTTGGAGGAAATTTATCTGGAAATCCACAAAGCTCTATGCCCATACACAGCAGCCAGTGATGTCAGATGATAGTGTTGTGTTGAAAGGCTACAGTATGAGTCTGGACTGTACACATGTGTACAAGCCTCTGTGTAGTAGACCATCATTTGTATTTGCTAAACTCTGCTCCACCATTGTTTTTTTTACCTGCAGATTTGGATTCTTGATGTGACTGGACGTTAGTTTGAAAATGAAAACTGACAGAGGGTCAGCGGCTCCCCAACCATTCCCCCACTTTGTCTTGTAATCTAGACCACAGGAGATGAGTCCCTGTGCTTTTTTTAGCTGCTGTATTTATGAGGAGGAGGCGTCATAATGGATGTATATGGAGAGCTGTTTGTCACTGAATGAATCTTTTTTTTTTTTGCGTATTACGTTTGTTGAACAAATGGAAGTGTACAGATGAGTGCTATTTATGTTTTGCTTGCTGAGCGCTTTGATGATGTCAGTCAGAGGGGACATGTTCTTAAGGATGAGTCTCTGGTAGCCTGGTTATAGATTTTGCTTCATTTAAAGATTTAAAGGTGCAATAGCTGTCTCTCTCTCTCTCTCTCTCTCTCTCTCTCTCTCTCTCTGCTTCTTTTGTTCTTCCCTCAACCGACTACGATGTGGAGCTCAACCTACCACACTTGTACCTTAAAACTGTATTAGAAAAAAAATCTAATAAATTGAGGGTAATTCCAGCGCAATTTTAGTTTCTCCAGGAACAAAAAAAGATGTCTGACCTAAGGAAGTGAGCTTTGACGCTGAAATTGGGCAGACACTGACCCCCCTCCCCTCAACCCCTCCACCTCCCCTTCCACCAGGCAGCGTGATCTACTACTGAGCTGTCTGTCCATGTCTGGAGCCTCTTTTTATTTAAGTTCATTTCTGTATGATCTGAACCACAGTTGTTAATTTAAAAAGATTTAGTTTTTTGTTTTGTAACGTGTCTGTTGAAAGAAGTGACATTGCACTGACATGAAAAAAACATGTATATATGAGAAAAAACAATGTGTTTTGTAAATAAGCCAATGAAAAGTATGTATTTGAATATGAACTGTACAAAATACTGTACTTGTAGTTGTATATGGAGTGATACCGTTGATCTGTAACAAAATATCCAAGCAACAAATTAAATTCTGCAGAGGAAACGACAACATGAGACTGACGTGTTTTTATTTCATCTCCTCAGTGAGGCGACAACTCCACTTGCAGTAGCTGGACAGCTTTAGATGCTACTCTGAACACATACTCTCATTTCCTGTGCTCATTTTTTAGCTATTCATTCCTCCCACCATTTAGCACAAGCACATGCACATGGCACACATTACACTGAGAGAACCTGCACATTTGAGTTGTTTCACTTCTAACGGAATTCAGACAAAAATTTATCCATGCATGTATTCAAGCTGCAGAGCAGCCACTATAATCTCATACTCCCTACTATTAGTCAGTTAAAGCTGTGCAGAACCCTTAACCTTGTAAACAGCTATGAATAGATTGCTTTGTCATCATCTATTGTAAAGTAACATGCTGCTGCTGCAGATGACTGTGGTGACCACATGCAGGGTCTCTGCACAAACTTCCCCAAGGTGAATACTGATCTGTGTATCCTGAGCACCTGAGCTGTCCTCTGACGTGTAGTAGCAGGCCTCAGAGCTGCACTGTGGACACTTTACCTCACCATCTTGTTTAAGTCCATTAAATAAGAGACATCCTGCTCCAATATCTGCCTTTAACTCAACACTGCTGATACTAACTCTGTGTTCCAATCCCCAAACTTCCCTACTATTAAGTATAAGAAAAAGATGTAGGATGCCCCAGTACATGCAAGTCAATTGTAGTATGCTGAAAATACGTAAATGCCCCACTAACTCCAATAGCATTTTGGAGTATTCGTATCTATTCTTGACATAATGAAAAAAAATCTTCCTTGTCTGATTTTGTTTTCTCTCCTGTGGCCCTTAAACTCCTTTGTACTTAAGTATGTAGTGTAGTAAAAAGAAAAAAATATGTGATTTGGAACGCAGGGTAAGCTTTAGGCATTTGGTCCTTTTACTTGAAGTACTGGAATTATTCCCATTTTACTACTTCTTCTTTTGAGTATTTCCATTTCATAGCAATGTATACCTTATGCAAGAAATAGTGGACCTGAGGCAAATGTGTACGGGAGAACGGGGTAATGTGAGACACTTTTTACATTTGCTCTCCTCTTAGCAAGCTAAAATGATTTATCAGTCAAATGTACACATTTCCCATTAATTGAGGATGTTTCCTAGTAATGTACTTTATCAGAATTTATTCAGGACGAACGGCAGTGAAAATATGATTGTTTCAAAAAAAGTTGTCTTGTGTCTCACTTTACCCCAGCTTCGGGGTAAACTGAGACAGACCAAACAAATCAAGGGGGTAAACTGAACCACTTGTTTTTACCACTCTAAACTACCATAACAGCACATATGTAACAGTTACAATCCTGTCAGCTTGAAAATCAAATATTCCAAAACTAATGTCGGACGAGTAACAGAATCATGGGGTTTGGTCAATTAAGCAAAAAAGAAAATTCCAAACACTTGAAAGTAACTGATCAAATACAACATATAATTCATATTCAATAATTATCATTCAAATGAAAGATAGAACCAGTTAGTTTAAAAAACAGTCTTGGGGTCAGAACACAAGACCCTTAAGGCCCGGACACACCGACCCGATAATCGCCAGCATAGAGTTTGGAGGGGGCGGGGACACGAATCTGTTTGGTGTGTGTGTGCCGTGAAATCGGTCGTTGTAGATGTCGTCAGGCTTCTTTTGAGCCGATTGAACATGTTCAATCGGCGGCGGGCACAAACAGCTAACAACAGTTAGCCATTGTTTTAATGTGTTTGTTTGTTTCGTTCAGCGAGTACTCACATGCATCAACCCTTGTTGACTGCTCGACACCATGCTCGACACTCTCTGCTAAAAATGGTGCTCTTTATGGTCCATAAATATACATATTTCTATCTATGTTTATGGTCTAGAGAGCCGTCCCATCATTTCCGGCTTCCGTATTTTTTCGAGCCACAATACAGATTAGCGCCGCCTGCTGTTATGGAGACATTACGTCCCGCCGCAAGCGCAGAGCGTACGGTAAGTCAGCAGTCGGCTTGGTGTGTTCTTTGCACTTTTTTGGCCGCGACGGGAAGACTGGAGCTGCCTGAATCAGCAAACTCCATTTTCGGGTAGTCGGACTGTTGTGTCCTGGCCTTTAGAGCCAGCTAGTGTCTGGGGGTCAGAGCAAAGGACAAACAGGACTAGCTTGAACAGCCTGGGACTCAGGACTAGACACAGCTGTCATTTTCCATCTTTTGAGTTTTTGATTATTATTTTTCTGCATTTGTTTTATTGGGATCATTCATTTAATAAAGACATATTACTTAGAGTCCATTGAAGTTAAAGGTCACTCTCCTGTCCCCCAGATACATACCTGCCAAACCATGCCCTTGCTGACATGACACCTCTATAACCATTCAACCCCCACCTCTGGCCCGCATTGTCTTTTGTCCTATTCAAACTCTCCTTGCTAACTCAAATATAATGGATTCATTAAAAGAGGGCACAGACACTGTCTCTCTTTACCCCACATCATTTGTCTCACTTTACCCCACTGCCACAATTTGAGAAAAAACTACCTCTCTCAGCAATTCAGGCTAATCTTCAGTTTTCATCATCACATGGTTTCATATGTTGGTAGTTCATCAACATGTATGATAGAAGTTTTTCTACCTGAATCAATTTGCTTTGGCGCAACAGCTGATTAAGTTGACAGCAGGAAAATTTATTTAATAAAAAATAATTTTGTGAAAAAACATGTACAACATCCTCTCTTTCATGGCCACGGGGAAATGAGAGGGGCTTGAAAACATTATCTCACATGACCAAAAAAGTGTTACGTTGCCTAGATACAGGGGGTGTCTCACATTACCTGATGTGATGTCTCACATTCCCCCGTTCTCCCCTACATCATTACATTACTCTACACATTCAGATTTAAAAGACCTGTAATGAGTAAGTTAACGTGTTGCTCTGTTATACAGTATATTAAACCAGTCAACGCTTTGTAAAGATGGTGCAATTAATAATAATAATAATAATAATAATAATATATTTAATTTATATAGCGCTTTTCTCGCACTCAAAGCGCTTTACATAGGAGCACAACAGTAAACAAACAAAAGGAAAATGTCAAGTTGATGGGGCTTGGGTTGGTGGGTGATCTAAGGGTAGGCAGAGGAGAAGAGATGGGTCTTGAGGTGGGACTGGAAGATGGTGAGGGACTCAGAGTCACGGATATGTTATTACCTACAACTAAACAAAATACAACCTTAAAGTGAGGCCTATACATTATCAAACAATTGTAATAATAATTGAGTAGTGTCTTGTTTAAGTTGGCATATCATGAGGAGATATTCACCAACTTTGCTAAAAAGTGATTTTGAAAACAAGCATTCTCTAGACTAGCTGACTCAACCTTTAATTAACACTGAAGGGGCGCTTCTGCAAAGGGAGTGTTTTTACATGTTTAGACTGTTATTGTATCTTATAATATATTTACTTAATACTTCTATTGTATTAGTATAGTATTTTGACATTCTTTTTGCTGTTTTTCCTGAATCCTTTCAGAATAATCCAGTTGATAGACTGGTATCAAACCAAACCGGGTTAGAAAAGTCCTTAACATATACTGTATGTAGGGGAGAACGGGGTAATTTGTCACACGGGTAGGTTGTCACAATCGTTATATCTCGGAACCAGAAGGCGCTGTCTGTTAAATTTTGGTATGTAAATATCCACAACTGGGATCAGAGGTCACCTACATAGTCTTCCTTGGAGTTAGACTGCTGCATTTGAGGTGAGAGGACTGTTAGTGTTTTTCATGTGCTGTTAATCTTTCGGCCTTTACTCAGAAAAACGGCGTTGGTAGCAGGTTGATGAAAGAAGACGCAGTTTGAGGCAGATGAGGAGGTCTCAGGAACAATTCTCTTATTTAAACAACAAAACTCATCCTGCAGTCAAAACGAAGCCAATAAAAAGTTAAAGTGTTTGTAGCCAAAAACTAATAGAGGTACATGCATAAAAGAAAAGGCTATGAAGAGTTCCTGTATACTAAAAGACCTGTCTCTTCCTGAATTGTGATGGCCTTTAACCCGCAAATCTAAGTGAGCTGATTGGTCCTTAGGTCAGTAAGCTCCACCTTGCCTAACTCCTGATTGGTGGACCCTAACTAGCTCTGACCTACACTGTTCAGAGGACATCTGTGTTAATCAATCCCTAGAGGCGATATCCCGTGGGGCACTAAGAAGTCTGATTCAGTAACTTTAGGACAATCCCTTTAGCCAATAAATTAGCTATTAGACCTTCACCCTTTCCCCGAGACATGTAAACCCAAACCAGACTGTCCTAAATTGCCCCCCACCTTTGTGTGCAATTTAAATGATCTACAGATCAGCCTTCAGGCTTCCTCAACTTAAGCAATCCATATTCCTAACTCTGCACACACATATACCCATGAGAGCTGCTCTCCCCTTATAGTTACTTATGTATGCAATTAAACAGTCTCCTGATTATCAGTAATCTTAGAATGTGTCATAACGAAATACACTACACATGTCAAATTGAAAATATTTAGCTCCTCTGTATTTTTCTTCTAGGCTTTTACACAATGGGTTTATAACAAAACACGTGTTACCCTAAAAAAGTGTGAAGGGTAAGCTATAGTTTAGATTGTTTTTAGCAAGCTAATTAGTTGTCAGATGGTTGTTGGCCTTGATGCTAGCAATAAATTCCAGTTGGGGTTGGTCGTCACATTTTTTGGGGGGTTGGTTGTCACATGTTATCCAAAGGGTGCAGCCAGGAAAGGAACCCAATAACAAAAGAAAATGTCAAGCTGTATCCTCACTGACACCCCAGAGAAGGAGAGAATTGAGCAGGAAAGGCAGCTAGCATGCAAAAGAGAAAAAGGACAACAAATCAAAATGACCCAGTGCATCCCAAACTAGACCAGTTGCCAAGGCAGTGCACTCCACCCCAGCTGGGGAAGAAGAAACAGAAGAGACAGGAGGAGGAATCTTCATCAGATGAAGAGGATAATTTGTGTTTGGTTTGTATGGAAACGTTCTCCAGCACCCGTTCAGGGGAGGTAAGGGAGAAGTGTTGTAAGTGCAACCAGTGGACTCACAATCTCTGCTTAGTTAAGGCCAGGACACACCGGTCCGACTACCCGAAAATGCAGTCAGCCGTTCCAGGCAGCTCCAGTCTCCCCGTTGCGGCCAATAAAGTGCCAAGAACACACCGAGCCGACTACTGACTTTCCGTATGCTCTGCGCTTGCGCAGGACGTAATGTCTCCATATCAGCAGGCGGCGCTAATCTGTATTGTGGCCCAAACAAATACGGTAGCCGGATATAGCCGGTAGCGATAAACTTGGGTTGCGTTCCGAATCGCATACTCTTTGTTTTTTCTATTCTACATACTACATCCGACGATAAAAATAATCTAGTTAGGATGCAGTAGGCATACTATTGGGACATACTTTACTCTCTTATTTCATCATAACATTGCGCCTTGATCTTGCCTCTTGCTTTTATATCCGTCACATCCCCGTTTGTTTTCATATGGAGGCTTCGTCGATGTGACGTCACTTCACGTGCGCACTGGATTGTGGGTCAGAATCGCCCTAATAGGATGCAGTTTTCAACACTTACAGTCTTGGCCGCATGAAGTAGGACATCCGGGTACTTCTAACCATCCTAAATCTGGCAACAAGAATCGGGACATCCTAAATCTTTTTTCTACATACTATATAGTAGAAAGTATGCGATTCGGAACGCAACCATAGATAGAAATACGTATTTATATTTATGGACCATAAAGAGCACCATTTTAGCAGAGAGTGTCGAGCATGGTGTCGAGCAGTCAACAAGGGTTGATGCATGTGAGTACTCGCTGAACGACACAAACAAACACATTAAAACAATGGCTAACTGTTGTTAGCTGTTTGTGCTACCCGCCTCACTTCCGGGCTTCACTGATTCGCTACCCCTCCACCAATCAAATTACTCCAACTGAAAGACTGCCCGCCACCGATTGAACATGTTCAATCGGCTCAAAAGAAGCCCGACGACATCTACGACGACCAACTTCACGGCACACACCAAACAGATTCGTGTCCCCTCCCCTTCCAGACTCTCCGACGGCGATTATGGGGCCGGTGTGTTCTGGCCTTAAGAGTGAGCAGACCCTACATTTGCCATCACTGTAACTCAGATAGTGAATGTGTGTATCCTAGTTGAGTAGGCTACTATTGTTAGACCTATTTGTTTTGTTCTTTATGTTGTTACATACAGTAGGTTGGTCTTAATATGGATTTCCTTTTTGTTAATTCCTTGCTCATTTTGTGTTAAGATGCATAAAGTTATGTAGGCCTATTTTTCAACTTGACAATGAAATTAAACTTTGAAATGTAGTTCTGCTTTCTTGCCTTATTTTTAAGATTTTTCCCATACAGATAACATTGTGACAAACAACCCCATAGTGTGTGACAACCGACCCCTTGATGGGGTTGGTTGTCACAATGTGTTAGAGTGTCTTTGATGGTAAATTTCTTTCTCTAATACAATAATTTAGAAAAAGTGAGGGGTTCACATTTCAAGCCAACACCTTAAGCTTCAATTTAATGTAGGAATGACTATTGAAATATGTTTAGGTAATGAGCAATTCTCACTAGAGTAAAAAGTGTGCCTACTTACCCCGTTCTCCCCTACATTTTTTTCTTTTTCTTTTTGTAAAACTTTGTTCAAATAATATGATAAAATGACTTACTTTTGTTTGGATCTAACAAAAGTGTCTGGTCTGAATCTTAAGAGCTGGGAAAATCCCAAAATAATCTAGTAAAATCTGACCAGTGAACAGTGGTGGCTTCGTGTCCATTGAAGCCCTGCTGTGAGAGGTTGATATGTGGCCATAGTGTGGAGTGTGTTGAACAGTAAGGTAGAGCGTGTGAGCCCAAAGTGTCATGCAGCTCAAACCACCCGCTGCTTCTGTTCATTTCCTCTGTGAGTGTTGCGGTTGACACACCATGACAGACAATGCAAACAGGCTAGAGGTTCACACAATGGCTGGAGGCATGCTTCAAGGCTTACAGTACGTTTTAAGAATAGCTCCAAACACAATACACACAGAGCTCAGCACTTTAGACTGCTGTCACTGAGGGATGGACTCTACAGAGCTGGCCTGCATCAGAAAACAATGGTAAAGCTGTTTTCTATTTTCAGTTAAATAGATAGAAGATACTTTATTCATAGCGGCGTGGGAAATGAATGTGAAGGCGAGACACTGCAGGTGAACAGGGTAATATTATGTAAAGATATCATGAAACTGCCAGTTGATTGCTGACATTAAAACTATTATTTTTTTGTCTTACAATTTTATTTTTAATCTATTTATTTTATTACATGCAAGTTTGGCAATGTCTAACTAGTTATACATTGCCTCTTTTTAAAATCAAAAATTGAAATGATGGATAAATTCAGTTAGAGTTAAAATCTTTATTAGCATATTAAAGATTTTGGATAGAGCCTTTTTTAAGTAAGTTGATGTGAGTGCTTTAGAAGTTGAGATGTATTGGCTCATAATATTAAAAAAAAACACAAATGTTGAGATAATGGTTGGTAAAGATAGTTGTATAGGAGAAAAACAGAATCAAATGAACACCAATCTCAAAATTTACCAGTGCTTGAAAAAAGGATTTCTTTGTCTGCATTATCTTGCCTTGATGCCTGAAGTAATTGTCTTTGGTGCCAGGGATAGACAATAAAAAGTCAGTGCACAGCTGAAATCTGTTATGTTGGAAACCACACGCCAAGCCAGAAATCTTGGTATTGTCATACTCAGAATGAATTTCAAAAAACACATTAAATCAATTACTAAGTCAGCCTACTACCACCTTAAAAACATATCAAGAATTAAAGGGCTTATGTCTCAGAAATATTTAGAAAAACTTGTCCATGCATTTATCTTTAGTAGACTTGACTACTGTAACAGTGTCCTTGCAGGCCTTCCTAAAAAAAACAATCAGACAGCTTCAGTTAATTAAGAACGCTGCTGCTCAAATCCTCACTAGGACCAAAAAAGTGGATCACATTACCCCAGTTCTGAGGTCTTAACACTGGCTTCCTGTGATTCAAATAATTGATTTCAAAGTATTGATGTTGGTATAAAGCACTAAATGGTTTAGGGCCTAAATACATTTCTGATGTGCTGACGTTATGAACCGTCCAGAGCTCTCAGGTCGTCTGGGACAGGTCTTCTTACAGTCCCCAGAGTTAGGACTAAACAAGGAGAAGCAGCTTTCGGTTTTTATGCGCCAAATATCTGAAACAAACTCCCAGAAAAAACTTGAGGTCTGCTGCAACTTGCCTTGCCTTGATGCATCTGGTCCAGGGCCGCCCATTAGGGGTAGAAAGTGGGAAAGCTTTCTAGGGCCCAGCCACCAGGGGGAGGGGGGGGTGGTTTAGAGATAAAAAAAAAAAAAAAAAAAAAAAGCCAACCTTTATTATGAACGCTATATTCTCAAGACAACTTTCTGTAATAAAAGAAAACATTTTATTCATGGTTGCTTGGGTAAAATATATCACATTTTATATTGAAAAACTAAAAATAGCATGGGTCGTTTTTCCCCCTCAAAACCGTTGCATGCAGAAGGTCAACAAACAAGCGTTAGCTATGTATTGATGATGGGCAAGCTAACCTAGCAAGCTCAGTGATGCCAGGACCTGAACATAAATCAGGGTACCAGAAAAGAAAGGAAAAAAAGGGAATTTTTAAGGGCCTTAGACCCCCAGAAAATTCCTTAATATCAGTATTTCTGCAGAAGTGGATTTTCAATTCAGAGATACTGTGATATTTCATCATGTTTTGAGGTGTCTGTGTTCTGCAAATTATTCTGTATATTCTATCTATTATTTTCTAAGAAAATTACATATTTAGCCTTTAAACGAAGGTGGCGGATGGTTGTTATACTGATAAGGAAAGCTTCTGGTAGCAGTGCTATCATGGTAACCCCCCCCCCCCCCCCCACAGCATTGGTGTGTCTAAAAGTTTACATTACAGTAAATGTTACAGTAAATGTGCCAAAAAGCAGGTGCAGAGATCTTGCAAGGGAAAAAAAAATCTGGGCAATCATTTGTCTGGGCAGGCTTGGTCTAGTCTTGTGTGTTTTTTTCAGTTTGAGGCTTCAGGTTTGTCAAGATTAAACTTCTAAAACATTCTTATTTTTCATCTGAAGGAAAGTCAGATTTCGTTAGCCTCATAGCATAATTGCCTAAATCATATTTACTCTACTCTATTCTACATCTAGTCGACTCTACATCTACTTCACCCTTCTCTATACCCTGGGGGCAAAAACCCATTTTTTCTGAAAACAACATCAGCTGTTGTAAAAGGTTGTTCAACAGAAATGATATCTAGGACCTTCAAGGATCACAACCTGGGTGGACAACCTGGTCAACTACCTGCTGGAAAGCTATAGGGGGCCGAAATCGAAAATCGTAAACACGGTTTAATGCGAGGGTAAAATTTAATTTTTTTAACTTAAAGATATCATCATGAAACTTTGCAAGTTGATAACTGGCATTAAAACAATGGTTTTTTGTATTGAAGTTTTTTTCAGAAATGTTTGAATATATATGCAAATTTTGCATATTTCACATAAGATGACAAATTTGCATATATTTCAAAAAACTAAAATCTAGATATTGGATGAAGCCAGAGTTGAAATCTTTATTGCATTTAACAACATATTCGTGTCCAAACAGAACAGATTTGAGATATAGCCTTTTTACATTTTATAAATAAAAAAAATACTATGTACAGGTCTTAAAAATGCATTTTCGGCATTTTTGAAGGGGAAAATGTCTCATAAATCAGACAATAAACAACATATGACAAAATTATTTTGTAAATACCCTCAGAATAGTGCTAAGAATCATTATGGAAAGTTTAGTTGATGTAAGTGCTTTAGAAGTTGAGATTTTTGGGTCAGAGTAGTGAAAAAAATTATATTTAATATCAAAACAGAATTATCACACCATTTCTCACAGAGGAAGTTTGTTATGTAGAAACTTAACACACTTATATAAAGTCAAAATGCAATAAAGATTTCAACTATGGCTTTAGCCAATATCTAGATTTTTGGTTTTTAATGATATGCAAATTTGTGCACAATATGTGCAATATGCAATATGTGCAATATGAATACATATTTGCATATTTATTCAAACATTTCTGAAAAAAACTTCAATACAAAAAAACATTGTTTTAATGCCAGTTATCAACTTAGAAAGTTTCATGATGACATATTTATGTAAAAAAAAATATATTTTCCCCTCGCATTAAACCGTGTTTACGATTTTCGATTTCGGCCCTCTGTAGCTTTCCAGCAGGTAGTTGACCAGGTTGTCCACCCAGGTTGTGATCCTTGAAGGTCCTAGATATCACTTCTGGTGAACAACCTTTTAGAACAGCCCATGTCTATAAAATCAGTTTGCCTCCTGGGTAATAACCCTTAAAATATGACTTTGGCAATTATGCTATTAGGCAAACGAAAAGAATAGAATAGAGATGTAGAGTAAAAGTAGAGTAATATGATTTAGGCAATTATGCTATAAGGCTAACACTTTGGGTTATATGTGTAATTAAACATCCCTTTCTATCTTCCTTCGTGTAGCTTTAGCTCAGATCACGGCCGTTAACCCGACTTTTCTTTGACCATAATCGCCTGTGTGGAGCGGATGACACAATGGCTTCTAACAACACTGGCAGTGTACCCAAGTGTTCAGATGCACCCTTAGTCCTCACAGGTAAATATCTTTCCACCGGGTGTGTTCCCTGCACGCACACTGTGAGAGCTTGTTGGAGCTGACTGTCTTCTGTCTTTCAGGTGGACTGGACCTGCTCACCTGCCTCCTCATAGCCGCTCTCTGCGTCACCGTGCTCGCCTCAGCACTGCTAGGGCTCCTGGGTCTCCAAAAGTAAGAGATCGCTGAATAATGATGTCACAAGCAATTCACTGACTGATTTATTATACACTACTGGGTCAGACTCTTATATCAAATGGACTGTACGTTTCAGTATCAGCTGAGAGCACAATGCCATATTCATAGGAGTGCAGTTGCCTTCTGTGAATGAATATTTCTGTAAAATACCTTTTGCTGGACAATTTTTGGAGGAATTGTCATGAAATGTACTATAGTAATCCTTTGAACTTCCAGATCAACATTTTAGTTTGCATAACATTCCTATCAGCCTTAGCTGTACTTTGAGTGAAGTGCTGATTAGCATACGTCTCCCTCTGACTTTGTACAGTGCTGTGTGCAGTGTTGTGGAGTAGTGAACTCCAAGTTATCAAACTAGTATTTAACTCCATTTTGCAGTAGCTTGCTTCTAGTTTCTTTATAGGTCCATGGTTCAACTACATTTGTATTTGTATTGATAAGCCCCGCCCCCGTACCCTTATTATGTCATCCTGACCGCTGTGAATGTATTTGTCACACAGCCACCGGTAGTGCTGCAATCTGTTATTTATGAACAAATCTTATTAAAATGTTTTTTGTTTTGGTTAATGTTAATGTATGACCGGTGAAGAATTGGTCAAATTGGTTCTTTTTAGTTTCTGCAATAGACTCAGTGGAATTTGTTGCTGGCATGTGACTTATTGTAATATATTTGTTTATAAATTAGTTTTAAAGGCCTTTTGTAATAAGTAACTTTTGTCCAAACTAACTTTCTCTCTAGGGAAGCTTAGCTCTAGTTAGCTGGACTGTCACCTCATTTGTAGTGTTCAAAGCTATGCTGAGAAAGGAGCAAACTGGCTGTGTGTTTTACAATGTTCACTTGCAGATATCATTCTTTGGTCCAGACCCTCAGAGAGCTGCGTGGCAGTAAGCTGTTGCAGGCTCCAGGTCATATGCTGGAGCACGCTGCCATCCTGCCTGCCCGACCAGACCCCGTGCTGGGGGAAGGGGAGAGAGAGGAGCCCCCACACCACATCCCCCTACACCACAGCAGCTCGCTACGCTTCTCAGGCAGGCGGAAGTGGAAGGTCCTGCAGCAGGTAGCAACGCATGCATCACACAGTGCATGATGGACCATATTTGAGCGGTTTAAGGGATACTTGATTTCCATTTGTGAACGTTACCAAATGTTAAGGTGAGACACTTCAGCTGAAGAGGGTACTATTTGTAACTTACAGATATCATCATTAGCCAGTTGATCACTTACAGTACATTATAACTATTATTGTTTCTATTAGTTTTTCCAGAAATATTTTAATTAATATTCAAATATGGCAATATCTGACCAGTTGTGCGTAAATTGCATTTGTAGGCTATCCCTTTAAAAAAACAAACATCTAGATGTTCGATAAAGCCAGAGTTAATATCTTTACTTAATTTATAGAACATATAAGAGTCCAAAGTTTTTACATCTAATGTGAAATGCATTGTGGGCTTGTGTTTAAGAAATGCCGTTAAAGATGGTTATATAGGAGATATAAATAAAACGCAAACAGACAAGGTTTAGTCAAATAAACACCTAAATGTACATTTTGAACCTTTTATAAATAATAATAATACCTATAGCTATGAGAAGAGGCAATGCCTTAAAAAACATTGTTTTTGCTGTGTCTCACCTTCACTAAAATCTATCCATAAAACTAGGATAAGGGATTAACCTAGGATATTTCGGTTATCCTGGCTTGCGTTAGCCATGATCTAGTCTCGCAAAGCCAGACCAAACTACAGCAAGTAGTATGGTCTGGAAGCACTCCGTTTAGAGCCGTCTATTCGGGGGGAAACTGGGCTGGCCTGTTTTTATTTATTTAAACCAATCACAATCATCTACGGCGGGGCTAACCCCGGGAAGCAGCCAATGGAGGCGTAGCGTTGTTTGCCGACGCCAGCGCTTAATAGACGCTGGCGGGAGTGGTCAAGCCAGACTAGCCATGATCTGGTTGCATAAAAGCGGAGGGACATAAGTTACCATGGAGATTTATCCTTTACGTTTAGCCTGGTCGGGACCAGGCTAAACGTAAAGGATAAACTTATTCTGTTGCCTGATTGGCTCAGTCAGCTGTCACTCTGATCTGAAATCAAGGTGTTTAACAGTTATTCCATGATCTTCCGTGTACTGCTTTATTTTCATTAGCCTGTTTTAAAGTACCACATAAAAGACTGCATTGTCATTTAGTTAAATAGTTCTTCTTTTTCATTTATTTAACCTGAACCATTTATAATTAACTTAATTATAATTAGATTAAGATGCAATGATGTAAATTATAATAATTTATGTGATAGTCTGTTCATATTGCAGGCTATATTTATACAATTGATTATCGATGGCAGATGACGTTGAAAGTGTGGGTCAAATAAATTCACTTTGTACTTATCACTATATCGAGGTGCATCTGAAACAAAATTCAATATCAATGAAAAATTAATTTTTTCTGTAATTGAATTCAAAAAGTGAAACTTAAATATATTCTAGAAATTCATTACACATGAAGTGAAATTAATCTAGAATAAACATACTTTTCAGAAGGTCGACATTTCTGTATTATAAATCCTTTTTCTGATTGGTTGTATGTAATATTCTAATATTTTGAGATACTGGATTTTTTATTCCATGATCAATCAATCATCCAAAAAAGGCCTGACATATTTCACTTTGTGTAATGAATCTATGAAAGTTTCACTTTTTGAATGGACTTTCCATGATATTCTATTTTTTAGATGCAGACTGCTCACTGCCAACTATTTTATCATAAAACAATGCAGTGACATCAAGAACAGTTGGCAGAGAATACATCTCCTGTATGAAATGAACTGACCCTGGACTTACGGTTTAAACTAGCAAGGCATTGTGGGAAAATGGGCCGTCTTTTCCATTTTTCCATCAGTAAATCTGTGTTTGATCTCTGGGTCTACTTCTGAAAGCTGTGGGCTGGCACTTAACAGAATTACTTACACCTGGCTTGACAAAGCAGCCCCTTTACATCCTGGATTGGCGTTTATGCAACTGACTAATCCAAAGTGCCCAGGCTAGACTTTGTCAAGGCTGGCTTTATCAATCATCCTGGATGTCTTTATTCCACTTTTATGCAATAGGCCCCAGGTCATCTCACCTGTGTGGATTAACAGTGTTAGAGCTGACCATTTCTCCCCTTACAAATCAGAATGCTGTTGGTTTCTGCTCTCTGCTAACAGTCATGTCTTATGACTTTTCTTAAAGGACGCTCCATTCACTAAGTCAGACCTGAGCCTGCTGCAGCTGATCAAAGCAGGGAAGGAGGGCGTCTTCTACCAGGCCAGGATGACCAGAGGCACCTGTAAGGGCCACAACATGTTCACCTGCAAGATCACCAAGGAAGGTACGTTACTCTTTATATATATATATATACACACACACACACACACACACGCACAGACACACACACACCGGCCACTTTATTAGGTACACCTGTTCAATTGCTTGGAAAAACAAATAGCTTATCTGCCAATCACATGGCAGCAACTAAATTCATTTAGGTGTGTAGTCCTGGACAGGACAACTTTTTGGAGTTAAAACCGAGCATCAGAATGGGGTAGAAAGGGGGTTTAGGTGACTTTGAACGTGGCATGGTTGATGGTGCACGGCAGGATGTAGCCATGCTTTAATATTGTTTACGCCAAATTCTGACCTTACCATCTGAACTTTGCAACTGAATTCGAGACTCATCAGACCAGGCAAGATTTTTACAATCTTCTTTTGTCCAATATTGGTGAGCCTGTGAGAATTGTAGCCTCAGTTTCCTGTTCTTAGCTGACAGGTGTGGCACCCGGTGGGGTCTTCTGCTGCTGTAGCCCTGTAAACCCTAGAGATGGTTGTGCGTGAACATCCCAGTAGATCAGCAGTTTCCGAAATACTCCATCAACCATGCCATGCTCAAAGTCACTTAAAACCCCTCTCTGGGGAAGAAAGGGGGTTTAGGTGACTTTGAACGTGGCATGGTTGATGGTGTATGGCAGGATGGATCCATACTTTCATGTTGTTAACACCAAATTCTGAACCTGCCATCTGAATGTTGCAACTGAAATTGAAACTCATCAGACCAGGCATGATTTTTCAATCTTCTATTGTCCCATATTGGTGATCCTGTGAGAATTGTAGCCTTAGTTTCCTGTTTTTAGCTGACAGGAGTGGCATCCGGTGGGGTTTTCGTTTGCTGTAGCCCATCTGCTTCAAGGTTGGTCGTGTTTTGTGTTCAGAGATGGTATTCTGCATACCGTGGCTGTAACGAGTGGTTATTTGAGTTACTGTTGCCTTTCTATCATCTCGAACCAGTCTGCCCATCCTCCACTGACCTCTGACTTCAACAAGGCATTTTACGTCCACACAAATGCCGCTCACTGGGTATTTTTCTTTTTCGGACCATTCTCTGTAAACCTTAGCGATGGTTTGGAGTGAAAATCCCAGTAGATCAGCAGTTTCTGAGATACTCATACCAGCCCTTTGGCACCCTCAACATTGCCATGTTCAAAGTCACTTAAAACCTCTTTCTTCCCCATTCTGTTGCTCGGTTTAAACCTCAATAAGTTGTCCCGTCCAGGTCTACATGTCTAAATGCATTGAGTTTCTGCCATGTGATTGGCTGATTAGTTACATTTGTTAACAAGAAAATGAACCGTTGTACATAATAAAGTGGCCGGTGAGTGTATACTTTATTGTAGGAGCAAAAATGGGTTATCATCTCACTGTTATCGTTCATATTTACAGCAACTGTCCCTTTTGTGCAAACAATTAAAAGAAAATGGAAAGAAAATAAGAATGAAAGGAAAACATAAATAAGGAGAAGAAAAGGTTATATTAAGGTATCTTACAGTGTGGAGATATGGACCTATACAAGCATTGCATTTAGACAGAGCTGAACCTAGAGGCAGAATATCTATTCAATGTATCATCTGAGATGAGAGATGAATGGCAAGAATTTCCCTTACCATGTCAAGGTATTTTCTTAAGAGACAGATTCAACTGCACATGAAT
This sequence comes from Hyperoplus lanceolatus, assembly GCA_026929865.2. Lineage (NCBI taxonomy): Eukaryota > Metazoa > Chordata > Actinopteri > Uranoscopiformes > Ammodytidae > Hyperoplus > Hyperoplus lanceolatus. The sequence continues at coordinate 35,620,802 of CM049398.1, forward strand.
GAAAATAATACCTCTCCAGTTTATACTTAAATGTGGAGTCAGCAATTCTGTAGAACGTTTGTTGTCGAAATCACTTTGTTAAAAATATATTAATTTCTCGTCACAATATGCTACCTGTATGTACTGTGCACCCACAGTACAGACAGGTTGCGGATCGTGAGGAGATAGTGAGGAGACTCACTGATTTTGACAAAAAGCGATTTTTCCATATTTCAACGTAAAAAAGCTCAGGGTTGATAGTTTAAGCTACAATCACTAAATGCTGCTGGTCTGTGTTGATTCACACTGATGACCATGGACTAACAGTTACTATGCCAAAAGCAGCTGAAATTAAACACAGCATGACACAGTTAAGTAGCATTATCAAACTGTTTTAACATTGCTTTCTAGCTGTATCTGCAGCATGATTAATAACACAGTCAAATGATGTAAAGATGCCTCAGTTTAGAATGCTAATGCTGTGGTCAGAAGATGTGGAGGAAAATATGAAGCTAACTGCGCTCAGCCCACCTCTCCTTCCTCTGACTTTGAAACCAACGCAGGACTTCAGAGGCGTTTTCTGACACTTTCTGTCAATCCAATAAAATGAAGGCTAATTTCATTAGTGGTGCTCACGGCATTTTAAACTGTATATCTAAAATAAAACATCTGTCTTCATTCTGCTGTAAACACTGTTCATGTAAACTATTTCTTCAGCTAATTAAGTAGTTCCAATATCTAAGATATCCATCTCTGAAACAGAACACCCACGGACAGATCAAAACCAGCTGCATGAATAAACACCATAGCTAGATACCAACACGTGTTTTGTCATTTTACCTTTCTGTTGTGATGAGCTACGAGACACCATGTATTTTAAATGTATTTAACAAGCGCTAGTGCATTGTGTTTGAAGTGAAAATTTCATATATCAAAAATGTGCAACTGCATTATTAACCTAACATTAAAGGTCAGCCATTCTGGAGAACGGTTATTGTCAAAATCACTTTTGGTCAAAATCAGTGAATTGTGTCTGAAATGTGTGCGTGCTGAAAAAAATCCAACGTTAACATACAGTCCAGGCTCTGTAAACGGGCATGCTGCCATTTACGATGGGCCCCCTTTGTTTACACACCCATTTACAGAGGCTACGCTGATTTTTGTTTTCAGTCCACACACAGTATGGACAGCGGATCATGAGGAGATATTCACTGATTTTCACAATCATTCTCCAGAATCACTGACTCCACCTTTTAAAGCAGCTACGAGTAACATTTAAATATCTTTAAAACAGCCTCATGTTTCCTCTGATAATCATAAATTACTTTTAACAGCAAACGAGACAGTGCAAAGAAAGACGTTTTTATATAGTTTTTATTATTGCGTTTGGTCTGGTCACACACCCAGTCTGATTTTCGGTTTGCTCATGCAGGCTCTTTGGTCACATCTCCGTATTGGTCGCAGATTTCAATGTGGCGCAGCAACGCAATTTGAGAAGCCTATCCCTCCAGGTGAGGGAAGGGGAGCGGGAGCCTTGTTTGAGACAGTTATTTGTCGTCATAATGACTGATAACGGGGCGGGGCTGAACCATCAAAGAAAAAAAAGAGAATGCAATGAAGAAAAGCTAAAAGGGAGAGTGATATAGGCTACGAGGGCGTTGCCAAGCAACGTGTATACAATTTGACTGCAGTGTTTACTCCTAAATGAATGAGCGGTTGGTACTAACACAAAGTTTGTTTTGCTTCACCATCATCAGATAACCATTATTCATCTGAAATAGTCATTATTTACATCAACAACACAAACACATTACCTCATCGTGATCCATACTAACTGCCGTCTCTTGTTCATTCGCTTTCTGTGAGGACACGTAATCTTTCAGCTCCGTGAGAGAGAGTAGTTAGGTGACACTGCTGCATCAACTCATTGCAATCAGATGTGTGTGGCACTGGCTAGCATTAGTTGATGCAGTGTCACTAACCACTCTCACGGAGCCGAAAAGAGTCCGTGCCCTCACACTTTCAACACACGGACATGCACTATATTACACCCCTTCTCATTTGACACTCGCATGCCTGGCACGAGCTAGAAAACAGCTTCACGACAGCGGGCGTCGTAAAAATACTACCGCTTTTGTCCAAAGGGGACGCCAACGTGCCATGTTACTCGTAGTGGCTTTAATATGTCATCACCTTGACTTTTCTAGATTTGAGTGGAGGTGAATCAGAGCTGTTTAACATGTAGAGTTACCTCTGACTGTATATAAAGTGACTTACAGAGACATGTTTTTCTCTTGTTTGTTCTTGAGGTGTCCGTCCTAAACACGTGGACACAGAGGTGACCATCATGAGGAAACTGGTTCACCACAAGAACATCCTGCAGCTGCTGGACTGGAACACCACACAGGGTGAGATACAGTCACAGGTGTTTACAACTAGCATGTTTGCTGAAACACTCAAACAATGCATCTGGTTTTTGCATGTGTGAATATCTCTGGGTGTATCGTGAGGTGGGGGGAGGGGTTGTATTAAGCACTTTGTGTTACATTTGACTGTATGAAAAATGCTATATAAATAAAGCTTGATTGATTGATTGATTGATTGATTGATTGATTAATTGAGAAACCGTACATTCCATGCTGTGTGTGTTGTGCTCCTCCCAGAGCCTTACATTCTCATTCTGGAGTACGTGAGCTATGGCACCCTGAGGACCTTCCTCCAGACCAACAGAGTCAACCTGAGTGCAGACCAGGAGCTGCAGAGCCTGCTCACTATCGCCTCCTACCACATCGCCCTGGCCATGCAGCACCTGCACGCCAAAATGGTACCAGGCGTTTATATATTTATCTATCTATCTATAAAGCAAGTAACGTCTGTCTGTCAGTGTGTGTGTCTGACCCGCATATCAATCAATCGAACTTTATTTATATAGCACTTTTCATACAATCAAATGTAACACAAAGTGCTTAATACAACCCTCCCTCCCCCAACCCCCACCCAGAGATATGCATACATGCAAAAACAATCCCCCCTCCCACCCTTCCATACCCCAAAATAAGAAATACATTAATAACAGGAAGGAAACTGCGCTGAGGAAACGCCATCATCAGAGAGAAAACACTAGAGACTGTAAAACTAAAACAATTTAAAATAAAGAGATAAAATAAATAAGAGCTCTTTATAGCGATTAATAAAAACATTAAAAATAAAAAACATAGGATAGAAATGAATAAAATTAGAATAAGAAATAGTAATAATAATAATAATCAATACATAAAATAACTAATAAAAGTAGTTATAAAAAGTAAATAAAAGCAGACTACATACATAAATAAAATGGGCTATAAAAGATATAAAATAATAAACCAAATAATTAAATAACTGAATAAAAACTTGTTTAATTAAAAAGCCTGACCAAAAAGGTAAGTTTTTAGTTCGCCCTTAAAAATATCCACACTCTCTGCGGCCCTCAGGTTATCAGGCAGGGTGTTCCACAGACGTGGAGCATAGTAAGAGAAGGATGCCTCACCATGAGTTTTTGTTTGAGCTTTTGGAACAATTAAAAGACCACTGCCAGAAGACCTGAGGGTTCGAGAGGGTTCATATGATACAAGCAAATCTGATAAATAACTAGGACTAAGACCATTAAGAGCTTTATAAACCAATAAAAGGATCTTCAAATCAATTCTGAAGGACACGGGTATTTGTGAAAATGAAAGAATGCACATTTTACTGTTTTTTTGGGGTCCAGACCGCATTAGAACTGTTCCTGATTGAAAACCACTGCACCTAGACTCTTCAAATCTGGACTAGATTATCACAGTGAGGCTATAGATTATAGAAAACATAGTTTCTGATTTGTGAAACTTTTACCCTATCTCTGAAAATGCAATAAAGGCACATGTCAACGCTTTTTTGGGGTCCAGACCGCATTAGAACTGGTTCTGATTGAAAACCACAGCACCTAGACTCTTCAGAACTGGACTACATTATCACAGTAAGGATATATAATGTAGGCCTATTAGGTACCTGGTCTATAAAACTATGCTTTATAAAGCATAGTTTAATAGACCAGGTAGCTACGCAGCAGTGTTCATGCATGTCTATGTGTGTGGGGGGGATGTTGAGAAAACGGAACACATTGGTCCAAAGTGCCGTTTATCCGGTTATTCAAAAAGGAGGCGCATTAGGCCGACGCAGGGCCGCCCATAAGGGGTAGAACGTGGGAAAGCTTTCTAGGGACCGGGGGGGGCAGGGGGCAGAGTGATTTCTTTTTTTTTTTTTTTTTTTTTTGCAGATGACCTAATTTAGCCAACCTTTATTATGAACGCTATTGTTAAAGGAATAATTTTATCAAAAAACCCAAGTGTTTTTAATAAAGAGATCTGAGTCAAGGCATCTTCAAAGCAGGTGAAGTCTTTACTTGCAAACAGCCACAAGGGTACCAACATACGTCACAAGTGTGAAATCATGATTGAGACAACGAAATGAACAATGTACAGGGATTCTATGCATGAAAAAGGCATAGGCTAGGCCACTCCATGACCTTAATGTGCTTCTTCTTGAGCCACTCCTTTGTTGCCTTTGGTGTATTTTTAGGGTCATTGGCGTGCTGGAAGACCCATCCACGACCCATTTTTACAGACCTGGCTGAGAGAAAGAGGTTGTCACCCAGTATTTCATGGTACATGGCCCCATCCATAGTTCCCTCGATGCAGTGAAGTCCACCTGTCCCCTTAGAAGAGAAACACCCCCAAAGCATAATGCTTCAACCTCCATGCTTGACTGTGGGGATGGTGTTCTTGGGGTCATAGTCAGAACTCCTCTTCCTCCAAGCATGGCGAGTCACTATGATACCAAAGAACTTGATTTTGTTCTAATCTGACCATATCACCTTCTCCCAAGCATTCTCTGAGTCGTTAAGGTGTTCATTGGCAAACTTCAGACAGTTCTGTACATGTCCCTTCTTGAGCAGGGGGACCTTACGGGCACTACAGGATTTCAATCCATTACGGTAGTGTGTTACCAATGGTTTTCTTGGTGACTGTGGTCCCAGCTGCCTTGGGATCATAAACAGGCTCCTCCCATGTAGATCTGGGCTGACCCTTCACCTTTCTCATGATCATTGATATCCCACAAGGTGAGATCTTGCATGGAGCCCCAGACCGAGGGAGACTGATGGTCATTTTGTGTGTCTTTCATTTTCAAATAATCGCACCAACAGTTGTTTCCTTCTCACCCAGCTTCTCGCCAATGGTCTTGTAGTGTATTCCGGCCTTGTGCAGGTCTACAATCTTGTCCCTGATGTCCTTAGACAGCTCTTTGGTCTTGCCCATGATGGAGATGTTGGAGCTTAATCTATTGACTCTGTGGACAGATGTCTTTTATACAGGTAACAAGTTGAGACAGATGTCTTTTATACAGGTAACAAGTTGAGACAGGTGTGTTTTATACAGGAAACTAGTTGAGATTAGAATACTTTTTTAAAGCACAAGGACTAATCTGTGGGAGCCAGAATTCTTTATGGTTGGTAGGGGATCAAATACTTATTTTTTTTAATGTGATTTTCTGGATTTGCTTTTTGATATTCTGTCTATCACTGTTAAAATAAACCTAGCTTTAAAATGATAGACCGCTCATTTCTTTGTAAGTGGGCAAACTTACAAAATCGGTGAGGGATCAAATACTTATTTCCTCCACTGTATACTGATGAGGAAAGCATCTGGTAGCAGTGCTATCATGGTAAACCCCCCCTACAGCATTGGTGTGTCTAAAAGCTTACATTACAGTAAATGTGCCAAAAAGCAGGTGCAGAGATCTTGCAAGGGCACAAAAATTCTGCTCGTGCGCGGCAGTAGGAATAAGTGCATCATGCACATTGATACAAGTTCAGTGTGAGTAAAGGGGGTCCAATGACTGGACCTTTTCAGGGGCCCAGTCATTTGTCTGGACAGGCCGACGGTCCTATATTCCGACTATATACACAATCCCTGGAGTCTCTCTCTCTCTCTCTCTCTCTCTCTCTCTCTCTCTCTCTCTCTCTCTCTCTCTCTCTCAAATTCAATTCAAATTCAAAATTGGCTTTATTGGCATGACAGTTTTTTAAAAAGCAATATTGCCAAAGCAAACATCAAATAAATCCAAATATTCAAACAAATATTCAGACAATACACAATGTGTCAAAATAAAACAATATACAATATGAACCATATATACATCTGTATGAATATTATATAGTGTGTGTGTGTGTGTGTGTGTGTGTGTGTGTGTGCCTCAATCATTCACTGTCCCTCAGGTTGTGGCATGTAAATACATACTGGGCAGCAAGATGTGCCCGGTCTCCTTCTCCGAGGAGTATTTTTAATTTGGAGAGGTCGTTCAGCTCTTTGAAATCTGGTACTAAAGAGCTGAACTTGTTCAAATACAATTGTGTCTCTCTCTCTCTCTCTCTCTCTCTCTCTCTCTCTCTCTCTCTCTCTCTCTCTCTCTCTCTCTCTCTCTGAGCACCAAAATACAACCTATTCAACTCACGTTCACAATGCATATTGTAGAGAAACGAGAAAATAACGCTCATTTTGACAAGGTGTTTCAGCACCATGGACAGAGAGCGGAGGACAACGTGTGTGTGCGCGCACACACACAATAATAGGCTATGTAGAAGGTGCTATAGCCTATAGGTTTGACTAAATCAATACTAGCAAAATGTAAGCACACTGCAAACATATTTTTTTTTAAACAAAGTTTTCCAGGGAACACTTTAATGTTGCGTTTGCCGTCGCACATCTCGCCCAGACCTTCCTCATAAAGAAGCCTAACTGGAGTCACAAAACTCCGAGACCAACCCAACAAAACGGATAACGAGACAAACTTGTGATTATTAAACCAAAAACACAAGACAATGTAGGCTACTGTAAGTTCCAGCAGTGCACTTCACAAAGCCAAACCAGACTATTGCTGTGGGCTTGAACTGTTACAAGAGGTGAATTTATGAAGCAAACGGCACTTAGGACCAATGTGTTCCGTTTTCTCAACATCCCCCCCACACACACAAACATGCACGAACACTGCTGCGTAGCTACCTGGTCTATTAAACTATGCTTTATAAAGCATAGTTTTATAGACCAGGTACCTAATAGGCCTACATTATATATATTTACTGTGATAATGTAGTCCAGTTATGAAGAGTCTAGGTGCTGTGGTTTTCAATCAGGACCAGTTCTAATGCCTTTTGGACCCCTAAAAAGCATTAGAATGAACATTATTTGCATTGTCACTAACATAGAAAAGGTTTCACAAATCAGAAACTATGTTTTCTATAATCTATAGCCTCCCTGTGATAATCTAGTCCAGATTTGAAGAGTGTAGGTGCAGTGGTTTTCAATCAGGACCAGTTCTAATGTGGTCCAGATGCAAAAAAAGCAGTGAAATCCCTCCTCTCTTTTTATTTAACAAACTAAATAAAGGTTACATCAATTGTAAACAGTTTTTAAAGAATGGTTAGACTCTCTTAGATAATCTAGACTAATTAATGTGGCTTTACCGCGGCGGTTTAGGAGGTTAAACAACGGAGAATCAGTCGCTCCGCCGCTCCTTAAGAATCCCTTAACTTTTCCTTAACTGCCGAATCGGCTGCTGCGAATCAGCTGCCAACTTCAGCGTCGTTGACAGTAGTTCAGAAAAATCTGAATAAAAAGAAGGGCATCGTTTTGGTGGTCTGTAAACACACATACACAGTATAGAAAGACTGCTAAAAACAATAGAATGGTACTCGAAAGATGTGTATGTATCAAATGCAATGTGTTTAAAACCAAGCGATGTTCTGAGTATGGTTGCTGTACCCCCTTCTTTTTTTCATCTGTCCTGGAGGAGTATGCTAAATTGAAATTTGGTGGTGTGGTTTCAATGAGAGTGGCAGGTCCATCAGTGCTAAGCCATGCCTCATGTTTAAAAGAGATCTCCCATATTCAGAGCTGCTGGTGTGGTATTTTTGGGTTGTTTTTTAGTAGCTATTGTGTTGTGCATGTAAAGGGATCTTAGATTTGTGGAATTTACTCCATTGGTTCGTTTAATGTTGTGTCTGTGAGTGATTATTATTGTTGAGTGGTCAGTGTTTTCTGGATTCCTCCAGTGGGAGCTAGTGATACTATGGGGTGTAGTGGAGAGTGTACCTGGATGTGTTGTCAGTCAATCACGTGATGAGGTGAATGATGATGATGAAGAAGATGATCCAAGCTGTTCAGCGGCATACTGTATTGATTGTTCATGTGGTGTGGAACGGAGAAGTTTATGTTGCGCGAGAGAAGCCGCGCTCCCCTGAAATTAAGATGAAGGCCGTCGTGTCTAAAAGAGTCCCTGCGTTCCCAAAACAGATTAAAATTATCAATGAAAACTGCCCCGTGCTCCTGGCAGGTAGTGGACAGCCAGGTGTGGAGGCTCAGCAGCCTGGTGAAACGCCCCATTCCGCGGCCGAGGTTGGGGACTGGTCCGGAGATGAAGACTCTCACTCTGGCCTGCTTCAGAATGCCAAAAAGCCGGACAAAATCTTGCTTTAAAATTTCAGACTGCTGCCGTTGGGCATCGTTGGTTCCAACGTGAACCACCACGTTGTTCACAGACGGGTGTGCCTCCAAAACCCCGTGGATTTCATCAGCAACTTTGTTGACAGTCGCACCGGGAAGGCACACAGTTGTGGAGGATTGTGTTTTCACATGCCTGATGATCGAGTCCCCGATGATGAGTGTCGTGGGTAGAGGACGAGGACCCTGTCCGTCAAGTGGATGCTGCCGGGGACCAAGCCCGCCAGGTGGACGCTGCCGAAGGCTCCGGTCAGGCGGCGACTCTCCGTTGGCGGTGGCTACTGGGCCGGGTCGGGTGGAGGTCCTGCTGGTGGGAGGAGAAGCCAGGGTGCTCGAGGCCTGGCGAGCAGATGAACCGACTGTAGGAGGATTTGGCCAAGGAGTGAACATTACAGACACAGTGTTCCGGAGAGTAGAGGGCCGAGCCGCTGGCATGGAGCCAGCCGTGTCATTGGTGCGGGTCGGGGGAGCAGACAGCCTGTGTTCCGGGGCCCATTGCGTGGATCCATCAAGTGGAGGAAACTCCTGTTCACCCAGCACGATAAACTGATTGGAGAGGCATAGATCCGGAACTGCAGGAGGATACGGGGGCAATGGTCTCCCCGGTTTACTGCTGTGTTTTCCCCGATGAGTAACCTGCGTCCATGGAGCCGATTGCCCCGGGGTGGAACACAGGAGAGCCTTAGGTTTCGCTCCCATTTGGGTCCACTGGTCTCCAATCGGGGGCTGGGTGGCGTTGGTCCATGGCACAGTGTCATCGAGGTCTCCAGCAGCCTCACCTACTACAGCCGCCGTGGTGCTGGAACACTGCGCTTGTTCCAGCATTGTGTCGGGGATCCGCTCGTCCTCTCCAATCTGGTAGAGGCGAGTTACTCGTCCTTCAAGTTCGGCGACTTTCTGGCACAACCGAAAACAGCCATCGCAGGGAGTAGATGGAGAGGTAAGTGGTGCCATTGCTGTTTTTGTTGTGCTCACCCTCTGTTGACTGGGCCGGTTTAGCTACCGGGCCCGCAGTGCTTGCGGCAGTTTGTCCGGTTAAAAGATCGTCGCCAGTGGCTTGATATTTTGTTTAGATCTTTGCAGTGCTGATGAAACCAACTTCAATCAATAAGAACCGACCATGTTAAAGTCCGTCAGTGTGGTATTGCTGGTGTCGGGGTTTCTTTTCCCACGCTGTCAGTGTCAGCTGAGGACAGCCATGTTGTCTCTGCTAGTTTTGTCCTAGTTTTGTTTGAAAGGAGGTTAAAATCCACGTCCGAGAGGACTTCAGCCCGTATTTAGATAAAACATGTTGTTAAAACCAGTAGTGATGGGTCGTAATGTGCCGAGGCTTCGGAGCGTGTGTCGAGTAATCCCGGAAGTTTTTGGTGAAGCGCATATCGATGCTTGTATCGTTTAGGGCGAATCACGTGACTGATGACGTTCGAAGACTCGTTTGTTCAAGAAGTGCTTCGGGTATTGTGGATCCACTTGCACTTTGCAGGTTAGTGTTGGCGATTTATTGGTTTGGGAGTGATGTAGACGTGGATGTTGTATCAACTTGCTGTGACTTTATTGTGCACCCCTGCCTCATCTGTGCCATGTGAAAGAGTGTTCTCCAAAGCAGGAGAAGTTGTTTCCAAAAGGGGAAATTGTCTGAACCCCAGCACAGTGGAACAAATTTTGTTTCTCAATAAAAATCAAATCAAATCCTTAAGTTGCACAAGCACGTTCACTGCCCCTTACCTTTTTATAACACTGCGACAGTTTGAAAATAAGTATTCCTGTCATTATGAGTAATTCAAAGTTTGAAAAAATATTTATTGATAGATTTATGTTTTATCATGTTTCATACCATAATAATACATCAAACAAAATATAAATTGTATTTATATGAATTAATACATGAACAATAGGCTACATGAAATGCATTTATTAAGATGTATTGATTTATTAACTTGTCAGTCACTCATTCCCATGGCTGCACTGTTGCAGGACAGTATTGAGTGTATTACAAATTGATAGAATGATCTGGCTATTTAACACTGTTTGACCAGCAGGGGGGGTTGTATAGTGTTCAAATCGGTTCAAATGAAGCCTCGAGAAATGAACCTTTTTGTGAACCATTTGGCTTTAACGCTTCAAGGCTTCAAAAAGCTTCATCTGGCCATCACTAAAAACCAGTCAGGTTTTAAAAGTGTGTCCTTAAAAGTGGGTAAAACAGTGTTAAAAGTCTCTTTCTGGTAGAGCTCGTGGTGGGAGCACCCAGACGCCGACACATGCGCAGTAGATCAAATTCACTATCTCTCTGACTGTTAGTCAGATCGGCCTGATATGGCGTGCACACGGCACAAAGGTGTGCGTCCTTGATTTTGAAGTTTTTTGGACCAAATATGTAGCCTGGTGCTACCAGACCATCCAGTGGCGTTTCTAGGTGTAAAAAACAGGTGGGGCTCACCAGTGGCGTTTCTAGGTGGGGCTCACACCAAAGAGGGGGTCTGGTGGTCCCCCCCCCCAAGGAAAATTTTTTATAAACACAAACTGACAGACGTGGATAGTTGGCACAGCCTGACAGCCAATGAAATTGCAGCACTATCCCCTGCTGACTTACGGCCAAATCACTCAAAGTTTGCAGGTTCAAATCCCAGTTCAGACAAAAGATGAAGTTTAGAACTTCAGAATAAATAACTTAAATTCATTGTGTGGACATAAAACACTAAACCAAAACTACACTGGACATTTAAATGAATAATTACATCAAGGCTATTAAACAATAATATTAAAAACCTTTGATAATATGTTTAACATGTTTAAAATGCAGCTACTTTTTAACTACTAATGCATTTAATAATCAGTAAACATTATTTACTTGACACAGACATGAATGGATCAAATGTGTTGTTTATTAAAAAATCTTCACAACAATGACAGCTAGATTTCAACAAACAAATAGTCACACAATAAAAATACTTTTAATTAACTGCATCGAATCCTTTGACACATATGAAATAATACGCTGATACATTATTAAGAGGCTATAAAATAAAGAATCCACATCAGGTTGAAATAAAGTAGCTGCACAGGAGTAATGATTCATTACATTAAAAAAGACAATTTTCAAATATAAGATCTTCTGTGTAAAGATTTAGCTTGTCCCAATACATGATGTCCTACTACATCCTGTAGTAAGTTTCAGTGTGCAAACCAGCAGCTTTATGGAGGTTCTGACCTACATCCTCTACACAGCGGAAGTCTCATCACATGGACTGAGCCTCCCAGTGAAAACCAATAGCAATTTGAGGGATATACAAGCAACAGTCAAGTCCAAGACATGATGTTATAATGACATATAGAAGTATAAGTACTTCCCAATTGTAGCATACTGCATGCACATTATGTACTCTTTATGGTCAGCTGCAGTATGTACAATAGAAAAAAATGCATGGGATTTGGAACGCAGGACATCTTCATGAGGTTGCACACAGGGATGGAGCCATCCAGAGAGCAAGGTATTCTCTACTGTTGTGAGCAGCACAGTCTCACATCACAGCCTCGGGAAGGAAGTGGAGGAGGGGGACAGCCGGGACAGAAGGCGGCAGACCTAGTCGGACAGGAATCAAGACACAGCAAATGTTTAAGATTTTGTATGTGACTTCATATCATGTCTTTGGCAACCAAATCAGAAACATGTAAATACTTACTTTGAGCTCTCTTTGCTTATGGTGACAGCGGAGGTTCAGTGGTTGCTGCAGACGGCTCAGTAGAACAGACGTTTGTATAGAATATTAAACATTTCATTATTTTTAACAGGAACATACAGCAAAAATATTAATTGACACTTTGCACAGTTTATTCTCAAGCTAACATGCTTATAAGGAAGTTTCTTCTATGTGCTCTGACTCTGTGAAGTGCTCTTTGTTTAGAACCTACATCACACCGTTATACTGCTCAGTTGTGGTCTAACTGTGAAAAAAGAGTATGCAGAGGCTCAAGGTAGCATAATATGTTTTACGTGTCCCCTCTGAAAAGCTGCTATAAGGTTTAGACGGCATAGATACGACGAGATATTTATACTCTGTGACTCTTTCAATTAAAAATCCATTCTTTGTAAAAATATTAACATCATTAAAGGTTGTAGTTCTTGCTCTGGAGAAACACATATATTTGGTTTTGTCTGTATTTAGAACCAGCCTGACGTCCACTAGACAGTCCTGCAGGGTGTTAAAAGAGCTTTGTAGGTTCTGAATAGATTGGTGCACCGAAATGCAATACAGTACTGTGTCGTCAGCGTATAGATGGGCGTGACAGTTTTTTAGCGATGAAACAATGTTATTTATATCAATTGTGAAAAGAACTGGACCTAAAATTGAGCCCTGTGGGACACCATTTGTAACAGTTAAAAACTCAGATTGGTATCTTCCCAGTTTAACTGACTGCTGTCTATCAGAGAGATAATCCCTAAACCAGCTACATGCAGAATGATCAAAGCCAATGTCATGCAGCCTCTGTAAAAGCAAATGGTATCAACAGTATCAAAGGCCTTTGAAAGATCAATAAAAAGTGCTGCACAGTGCCTTTTCTTGTCTAATGCTGTAACAATGTTGTCTACAACCAAATTCACAGCAGAGACAGTACTGTGACCTGCCCTAAAACCAGATTGGAATGAGCTCAAAATGGAAGCATTAGTTAGAAATGTTTTTAACTGATTATTAATAAGTGATTCTAGAATTTTTGCGAGGCATGGGAGGGAGTTTGGAAATTGGCCTATAGTTATTAAGATTATTTTTGTCACCACCTTTATGTAAAGGAATTACGTGAGCTTTTTTCCAAATTTTAGGAACTATTCCAGAGGAGATGGAAAGATTGAAAATATGGGTAATTTGTTTTGATATTATATGTGTCGAAAGCTTGATTGAAAACGGGTCCAAATTGTCCTCTCCCATGTACTTCTTGGGGTTGATGGCGAGGAGTGCATCTACAACAACACTTGTGGGAAGAAGATCAAGGCTGAAAATAGGAGTTTGAGAGACAGGCGGTACGTTACTACTGGTGGTAGAAGGTGTACATCCTCCATTCTGAAAGAGTTGACCAGCAGCAACAAAATGTTTATTAAAAGCTAAGCCAATCTCTTTTTGATCATTGAGAGTGTGACCATTTAATTTGATCTGAGTGGGAACTGTGCTAGAATTGTTCTTATTATAGTTCACAGCTTTCCAAAATAGTGCAGGGTTAGAGTAGCAGTCGGAGATTAATTCAAGGTAGTATTCAGTAATATGTAATATGTTATATGTAATATGTTACAGGCATTATTATGTATGTATATAAAAATAAATTAGGAAGGTTTAAATCTCCGCCCAGGCACTTTTACTGTCTGCATATTATCACTATATCTGCCTAGATCTTAATTACATGCCTGCTTTTCTTTCTCCCCCATGACTTAAGTAATACCTACTGCAGGCCTATGTGTACATTGTCTTAACCTTTTGGGCATCTCAGATATCAGTAATGCTATTGTAGTTTTTTTTAAACTTGTGTTGAGATTGTCATCTTAAATTTGGAGTTAATTTACAGCAAAATATCTTCACTTATTTTACCTCTCAACATTGCCTTAACTTATTATAAAAACGTAAATGGTGTAGTAAAATAAAGCACGCCTGACAGGTAGGCCTGCATTGTAGGCTACATAACATGAAACAGTATGATTACCCCTGACAGAGTTGTTTGCTATTTAGGCTAAAAATGAATGATGTAGCCATTCAAAATGGGGAGAAAGTGAAGACCTGCGTTCTAAGCTTTGTTCACCGTCTGATAACGTTATAAAACGGCGACTGGAAGCAGTTGACACAAACTAAAATGTAAACAGGACGACAGTACACGGTACAAATGAAGCACACTTGCATTAATTCACTGTCTAGTCTCTCTGCCATCTTCCGTTATTTTTGACAGTTTGTGTAAAGAAACACCCGGCGTTTCTAACTTTTACCGGCACATTTAAACATTTATTAACCCCAGTAAACGTCACAAAGGTTAGTCAGAGTGTTAAGAGAAACTTTCTGCGGTTAAACGTCGCAGTTTTGTTTACTATACTGCTCCAACGAGCGACTGTTATCTCGTTCACGTAAACGGGACAAAGTCTGACATCGCCGACAGAAAGTATCACTACACATTCGTACATCCTCCATTGTTTAATTCACCGAAGTATTACTTTAAAATGTAGATAACTCACCTTTTATCAGTAAAGTCTCTCCACACAGCGAAATCCACACGGTAGCCCTGAGCGACGTTCACTCGTCCAGTCCAGCATACAACGACAAAATACCTTCTCCACCGAGCAGCAAACAAGGGAAGCAGAAGAGTGCCTTCTTATGATCGATAGCCGTTAGCCTTCTTTTGCATAGCTACCACTCCACATTATAGGCTATTGTCCGGTGGATCCTGGGCACCAAGCGGTTTTACTAACCTACCAATTTCTCTTCCAGACTAAGGGTCTCAAACCTGTGCTCCAAAAATGATCTACTTCATTCATGTTGTCGACTCGTTTTCGTTTGTGTGCCTCTGACATCTTTGTGTTGCAAAGTTATCCTTCTCCGTTGTTCTCTTCTTCGGGCTACTGGACTTTTCGCAGCACTCCAGCGTCACAGTATTAGTGAAACAAACCATATATGTCCTTTCCCGTGCCGGAGGGGCAGCGACCGTTGAGGAAAAACATCTCCATCCACTATAACAGAGAAATACTACGAGCACGCGCATTCGCAGTTGTTCACGTGCAATACACATTGCATTGCGTTTGGAGGGGCAAAAGGCGAACGAGCCCTGCCTAGCCCTTCGGCCCAAATTTGACTGACTCACACGGCTGCCATAGTCTTACTGCAGAGACCATGGACATGGCACATGACATGGCAGAGACACAAATCAGACAAACGCAATCTGAAGAAGCAAGCTAGGGTCGGCTAAAAATTAACTAAAAGCGCCGAACTTTTTTTTTGATATATATATATAGGGGAGAGGAGTGGCCTAAGTTGTGCATTTTGGAAGTTGTGCCACCCCTTGTTTCTAGAAAACCGTGGAAGAAATTGGAAATGTGACCACATATTTAAGAAGAGCCATCCATTTGACTCATCCTGTAAAGAAGGGAGACACAAGGAATAAGATATAAGCACATTTAAGCTAAAAAAACTGTGTTTTGCCTTTCAAAGTAAAATTTCCATGATCAAGGTTTTTTGATTATTGTGTCTGAACAATTATAGACAAGTTTGAAAACATTTGACACATGTTTTAGTGCTTTGGTATGCTACATTTTGAGTCTATACAGTTAGCATGATGTCAGCCCTAAACTGCTGCATCATGCTTATTATCCACATTTCTGGGATTGGGGTGATTTGTGCCAAAGGGCCTGGGTGAGTTATAAGTAAGTAAGTAAGTAAGTAAGTAAAATGTATTCATAAAAGCACTTTTATGACAGTTTGCACTGTCCAAAGTGCTGTACATAGTGCATTCAGTAGGTAAACAATGAAGGTAAAATAACAATAACCAAAATAAAAGACGTAAAGCCCATACATCCACATAAACACAGATAGTAGTGCAGAGGTAAGATAGTTAATGGGGAGGAAACACCAGGGTGTACATATGGGTTTTGAGCCTTGATTTAAAGGCAGAAATGGAGGGGGAATCACAGTTGTCAGATGGCAGTTGGTTCCACAAGCACGGAGCAACTAGTGCAAAGTACATTTCTGAGAGTTGTGCCAGTGGCATGGCTGTATACGCTGGTCACCAAAAGAAAGTGATTGTCTATAGTAGCTCAGAAGAGTGTGACATCTCAATTCCACTTAACGACACCACTGATAAGAGTTCAGATGGCCAGAAAGATGATGATGGTGACTTTGTCATTGTGAGCTTTGCAGGTAAAACCATTAGGGGCCGGTTTCGCAGACATGGATTAAGCCTAGTTCTGGACTAAATTGTACTTTCAATGGACAATCTCCATTCAAAATTCCATTTAGTCCAGGACTAGGCTTAATCCATGTCTCTGAAACTGGCCCTATATCTGCTAGGCCTTGTTTAAGAAAATTGTCCTTCAATCTTTGTCAACTATTTACTTTATTTACTTTAAATACACCTTAAATAAGTGATTGTCTAATGGATTTGTCTTGCATTACAGTTTATGAGATACATATCAATGGCACAATTCACCCCATGGTATTCTCTCCAACCGCACAACTTACACCACACGGGGGCAAGTTGTGCATCAAGACAACTTTTTTTCCGAAAGCTATATTTCTTCAACAGTTTATTCCAGATCCAAAGTTTTTATTGCCAGGGATGCACAACACCCTGAAATATATGTACATATTTGAGTTGGAGACTTTACTGTCAAGGCCTCACTTTAAAGTCACTTTGGGCTTCGTCCCACGTGCCCCTAATGACCAGTCACCACTGAGACCATCGTACTTCATTCTGGAACTGCTCTATTTGGCAAACGTTCACTTACTTGGAGGCGGGTGTCTGTTGAAGTTTAAAACTATTGGATCTGCCCAGTGCCACTCTGGATCAGCCAACCAATCGCATAACGTTTGGTCGCAGCATTCAACTGAAACTGGAGCGCGACTTTGATGTCATCGTTCTCAGCCACTCGCTCTGTTCGCTGATTGGACGGCCGGAAAATTTCCTGAGCTTAAACACGTGAATTCACCGCAGCCCTAGACTGACTACTGAAGGGAAAATGAATGAGCCAGGCTACCAAATATGTAGATTTTGTCATATTTATATCATGCTGGCGGCTAATACATGCGCGCACTGAAGGCCACAGTGAGCACGGAGCATGAAGTAATCTCTGACTAACCCCGCCTCCTTCTGATTTGATTGGCTGCTGTGGCCACAACTTGCATTGACGAGCGGGACACACACATGTAATCCATGATGTGCAATCCGTACAAGCACTTTATTTTCTCGTGCAATAATGCCATGTGCCACACTAGCACGTTTTATAACTTAGGCACTTTAGTACTTAACACCAAATTCGTAATGGTTAATGGTTTGTTGTGAGCAACATTCTTTATTGCTTGTTGTCTGTTTATTTTCTTATGTAACTCTTTAACTGTTATTTGATTTTCCTATTGATTGAATGTGTTTATTTCAACTTGTATCTTTGACACCACCCACACTACCCACAAACGCATACTGTATAAGAGCCATGCTAAACAGAGTGCTCTCTCTCCCCTGCAGATATTGCACTGTGACTTGGCTCTGAGGAACGTCATGGTCAGTAAATTTCCCTGGGAGGTGAAGGTGGCAGAGTTCGGCCTGGCACGAGACTTAACACGCATGACCAGCCGCCGCAGCAGTCGCTGGAGGAACCCCAGGGTACACACACACACACACACACACACACACACACACACACACACACACACACACACACACACACACACACACACACACACACACACACACACACACACTTTAGTTTATCCACAGTGTCAAGTTCAACTCACCATGTCCCACAACCATAATAAAATCAAATTAACTTATGGCGTCACACTTTCTTAACTTGAGTTAGTTCATATAGTATGTTTTAATGTGCCACTCTATACTTATATTTGAACATAAATCCTCACTTTTTATTTTGGAAAAACAGCAGTACTATAATTTTCTGCCAGCCATTAATCTGTAACACAGTGGCTCAACTACTATACACACATTTGAGGTTTTCATTAAAACAGATATACAGGAAGCCAAACGTAACATGCTGCATTGTTTTGCCGAAACATGCTTGTATACGTTCACAAAAAGGATATTGTGCAACTTTTTGTCGAACAATATGAGGCTTTTTGTCATAACAGGAAACAACAGTTTCATATAGATGAGGCCTTGATTTAGAGAAAGGCCAGCGCTAACTGTGTCATTCACATAGCAACTGTTTCCACCATGAGCATATTGGTTTACATGTCTGAAATGTGTTTCAAATTGCACATTCATTGGTTGTTCAGTGGTGTAAGATTCAGGTTCAATGAGCTATCAGTTGTTACAGGTCACATGTGTGAGTGCTTAATCCCATTCAACATTGTGTGTACCTTGTCCAGAAGCGTGTGCCCTTGCGCTGGTACCCACCTGAGTATTTCAAGAACAACTATTACAGCTTCAAGGGAGACGTGTGGGCGTTTGGCATTGTGCTGTGGGAGATGCAGACATTTGGTAAGTGGATATCTTACAGTACATATTTAAGGTTCAGTAAGCGGAATGGTCAGTTAAGATAACTTCCTGTCAGTGACTGCAGTTAGCAGTCCCCTCCCTCGTCCCCACGTCACCATATTAATGCACTGCGGTCTTCAAGCAGCGAGTTAAATAGCATCATCACAGATAAGTAAGTGTGATAAAACATGATAAAAACCATCAAAACAGACATCAAAACTGAAAAAGATCCATTGTTAATACACAAACCTAGTGTCATCAGAATTCTGATATTTCATGTATTAAAACCCACAGTGTCTTAATAAAGAATCTGAGTCAGGCAGCTTCAAGTCTTGTAGATTTTTACTTGCGACAACAGAGCAAGGGTGTCAACATGCATCACAAGTATTGAGACTACATGTTTGAGACAAATAATGAACAGAATAGGAGAAGCTTTATATCTCCAAAAATGTGTATCCGTAACATTTGGTTTGTGTGTTATCAAAGCTGGTGTACATCTTTCATACAATGTCCAGGAACAGAATGTGGTGGGAGTATCTTTACTCCCCTTTCCCCAGGACATTCAGTGCTTCTCGCCTTTTGAAAATGATCACGTTGCATATTTGTGCGGTCAAAACCTTGATGCTCAAAGAAACAGTTATGAGGACAAAGTTTACAGCAAAAAGCATGGATGTTGCAGCATTAAAATATTATACATTTAGAGGGAAATAAGATTTCGTCAACACTTAGGCTCTGTCTTTTTTTCAGCCCGCACACAGTACGAAAAGGTAGCAGATCATGAGTTATTCAATGGTACAGAGAAACATTTAGGGTTTTTCCTATGGAACGTCTTGGTGCTATTTGAAAAGGTAACACCAATGCTTTCTATGTTGTATGGCAACCCTTTCTTGATTATCTTCCTAATGATCTTGTTGAGCTATTGCAGAAAGGACGCCCACACCTTGTTTTGACAAATAAGTCATAGATTGTATAATCTCTTCCTTTGACATGACTCCAATGTAAACAATGTTTATGATATGATCCAAAAGTGTGTTGATGTAATAATCCATATACTTTATTACTCTGTTTTACTTTGGCAATATCTGTGCTGTGTGGTTCTGTGTTTGTTGACAAAAATATCAATGAAACATTAGTGATATTTTTTTTTTTTTTTGAAAAATGACATTTTTTCAGGTACTCTCCCGTACCCAGACTTGGAGACATCAGAGGCAGTGATGTACCATATCTGTATCGGTCATAAGAACACAAACCCTGAAGGCTGCAGGCCAGAGATGTGAGTGAAAACACACTATTACTCACATCACGTTTGTCACATTCACTTTTCAACAGCTACATCTGACATGCAGTATTGGTAACTATTGAGTACACAATATTAATTAAAAATGTAGACATTTTTGTTTAATGGAGTGGATTTTTGAGCGCCACATTTTTATGCCCTATTTTTCAGTATCATAATGTCATCTTTAATGGAACCACGACAAAATAAGACAATATTTAATAAAAAAAGTTGCAATGTCTGACCCATAGATGGATGTCGGCAGGCATGGCATTATTTACATTGTCCGTTTATCTGCTGAATATAGGCTCAATTGACGTCTCCCACTGACCTCTGTATAGTATTTCATTTGCACTCAACTTCTACGTAGAGCATTTTTTTTTGTTTTGAGAATCTGTTGGTTCTCATTGGTTTCTAACACGGTGAATGTGTCAACCCCTACAGACTTCACATCATGAGGGATTGTTGGCAGGAGCCGTACACTCTGAGGCCCTCCTTCACAGACATAGTCCACATGCTGGAGGACATCATGGAAAACGATGCGGTAAGGAAACATCATGGCTACCTTAGCTTGGGAACGCTTTACTTTATTGATATTTAAAATGCGGTGGATTTTAACTCTTCAACTTCGGTTTCAACATTATGCTGTTTAATTAAATTATCAACATCAATCAATTAACATATATCAGCAGTGGTGGACTCAGACTGTTTGAAGGGCAGGGGCGAAAAAATAAAAAGGGCACATTCTGGATAACATGTGGACACGCGTTTCTAACTCGATGGTGTTTTGTTCCCCCAGCCTTAAAGGCAGCGCTGCCTGGAAGGCCCTGTTCGGGGCACTTGTTACATCTCCATGTAGCACTTACTTGTGGCACTTTGTAGTTTGGTTTATTTGCAGCTATAGTACTGACGTGATTCTTGTTGTTCTGAGTTTGTACCTTCTTTGTTGAATGCACTTAATGGAAGTCACTTTGGATAAAAGCATCAGCTAAATAGAATGTAATGTAATGACACACCAAACACTGTGTTTGTAGATGATTAAAAAAAACGATTGGGCTCATACAATTAAAAGGGGGGTCTGGGAGTCCCCCCCCAGAAAAAATTGAGTTTCAATGACACTATTTCCCCTAATTCTAGCGACTTTATACTAAAATGAGTTGTTCACATCATT
This sequence comes from Hyperoplus lanceolatus, assembly GCA_026929865.2. Taxonomy (NCBI): domain Eukaryota; kingdom Metazoa; phylum Chordata; class Actinopteri; order Uranoscopiformes; family Ammodytidae; genus Hyperoplus; species Hyperoplus lanceolatus. Next base: position 35,641,971 of record CM049398.1, read on the forward strand.
GTGCACTTTCACATTTTAGCCTAAGAAGGGAGGATGCCTTGCTGCTTTCATCTTTACTAACATTTAAGTAAATTAGACTGGAGAAAAATCAATGTGCCGCTACCATACAGTCTTTGACCGCTGACAGCCAGCTACGGAAATATTGAAGGAAGTTTTCCTTCATGTTGAGGTGATAGCTGATTATTATCGTCTCTCTTGCATGACATAACCTACACTTGAATGAGGACCGGATCTTGACACTCAAAAAATTTATATAAATTTTAAATGGATTATGCAAACGGTAAATATTATTATTTTTTCTAACTTGGCATCTAATTGCTCTTTTCCACTATGGGTACGGACGGACATACTCTTAATCCACTTTTTGCTTTGTGATCCAGTGGAGATTTAAATACCACTCGATGTAGCTGTTTGTCATAGCGACGCCACATGAAAGCAACGCCTCTTTCGCATTCCCCGTTCGTCGGCTACCAAAGAGAGGAACGTCTACACCTCATTGGAGTACCACAACATGTCTTTTCGGTTTGCTGTATTCTTCCTCCTGAGGGCACATCATAATCATTTAGGCCTATTGTATGGAGGGGCAACCTAGGGCACTCAATCACTTTTGTTCACGTGTAAAGGGCAGCCAATAAGGCACTTTCTCTCATTTTCACCACCATAGAGGGCACTTTAGCAACACTTTACGGGGAGAAGGACACTAGAAGGACCAGACAGGCAGAAAGGCACTAGAACGACCAGACAGGCAGAAGGGCACTATCAGGGCACTAGAAGGGCACCAGACGGGCAGAAGGGCACTATCAGGGCACTAGAAGGGCACCAGACGGGCAGAAGGGGACTATAAGGGCACTCAATAAGGCATGTCATCGAATTTTCTTGTTCTAGAGGGCACATCATCATAATTTATTTGCTAGAAAGGGTACCCAATCATGTTTTGTACGTGAAAAGGACAGCAAATAAGGCATTTCCTCAAATAAGGCATGTACGATTATTCTTTGGTTTTAGTGCGGTTTAAACCCTGAGTGGATTTAAAACTCCACCTTAAGACCAGACAACAAACGTTTAGAACAGAGAGCTTGAATGTTTTGGTATGAACTGCTGATATTACATTACAGCTTTGTTACTGCAGTTGGACACATGCAGAGTGGATGGTGGTATTTTTGAAATGTATATTATGTATATAATGTAAACGGTATATATATATATTTTTTGTTGCAGGACTATGTTGACGTTGAGAGTCCACAGCTTCTGGTGAAAGATGAAGCTGAATATCATGAGGCTAAATGTCTACGGGCAACCAGCGTCACCTGGCAGGAACACAAGCCCATCTGAAGACATTTACCTGATGGCCGTCAGATCAAGCACTGTATTTAAAACAAATGTATCTGCTTAGGGACACCCTTAAAATTATAGCGCAATTCTAGACAGTTAGATTAGGGTGGGCCTGTAGAAATTTTAGGTGGGCACACTGGGCAGAGAGACCGAAGATGCGAGCGCTCGTAGAGCGTGCGAGCAGAATTTTTTTGCCCTTGTAAGATCTCTGCGTCTGCTTTTTGGAACATTTACTGTGAATTATGTAGAACACAATATGCAAATAAACTTTGAGTGTTGTTGTGTGGGAAATTTGATTCTTGCATGTTTTTTTCCCAAAATGTTTATGAATAACATATAATATACATTATATACAAAATAACGTATATATATTTTTAATCACAGTATCAACTGTAGGCAGCCTGAGCTGATAGAAGAGAAAGCTTTGGGACTGGGCAACCTGGATGGTTAGTCCAGAGCTATATACTATACACACTATATAGATATATAGTCTTTCCACTATTGGCTCCGATGTCCAGCTTGGTGAAAATAGTTACCAGCCGAGGCCACCACCCTGCTAGGGGGTCCGGGGGTATGTCCCCCCGGGAGATTTTTTTTACCTTAAAGTGAAATGCATGAATCTGGTGCACTTAAAGAGGAAAATTAAGAGGCTAAATCTGAGGAATTTTGTGTGAACAAATAATTTGGAGACACTGGGTCGGATGAATTAGAAGCTATTGAAGAAAGACACTTGGATTTTCCATAGAAATATACATTTGAAATAAAACATTATGCAGGGTCCTCTGGGATGGGCTTGGTGCTCTTTTTCTTTTACGGGACATATTTTTCTGTAATGTAATTAATTAATTTAAATGCAGTGAGAGGAACGAAGCAGAAGAACTCTGTTGTCCAGTTATCTTTTTTTCCACAGACGAGGCTGAAATAGGCTATAGACTATACACAGTGCATGGGCAACAGAGAGCAGCCCCTTTTTCAAATATTTTTAAATAAACTCAATACACACTGTGCATGCCATGGACTTGAATGTGACGTGATCAGTTAACCTCGGATTACCTCCCAGATGAACTGATTCAACTATTAAGCTATTAACTATCTACCAAAACATTATATTCCTTTTATTGTATGATAATTTACATTTACAAAATATGATGTTGATATCAAACACACAAACTGAAAAAAAAAAAAAAATAAAAATTGGGTGGGACCCTAAGCAACCACTCATTTCGCTTATGCCTCCGGCCGGCTCTGCTGACCAGTGACCACTATATGCGGGTGGGTAACTTGGAGGCAGGCTGTCCTGCCCACCCAATAATACAATTAGAAGCAATGCATGGTAATGGTATACTCTTTAGTATTAATTAATTGTCTGAATTTTATTTGACATTTTCTTGGACAGCGAATGAACAGGTCCGTCCGATAGTGGGTCTGGACTTCCACCTAAAAAAAAAATGTTTTTATTTTTTTTGATTGGGTGGGCACGGCCCACCCTGGCCCCTGGCTACCGCCGGCCCTGGTAAGAAGATCCCAAATGAACAATTCAACTAGCAACAATAAGTTCAACTGGAAAGAAGCATGGATGGTACAAATGTTGCACTCGGATGTTCTTGATTGACACTGTAAGCAAGCTGTCATTTTCCGTCTCAACTTCAACACTGTTTTTTCCCACTATTCTTTCTTTATTGAAAACTCAAATAAAACATGAAGTTTGTTCTTGATATGCATTTTCTGCTCTTTCCCCAGATTGACACAGAGCAGCACAAAAGATAGATCTTTTATATCTACTTCTTCTATGTTTACTTCAAATGATAGCTTTTTGTTTTGCTGTCTAACCCTAAACTATAGAATTCCCAATGTATGTATTTTTTAGAACCTAATGACAGTTGATTTGATACTTGTTATTTTTGTAATGTATTATCAACAGAACATACATTAAAGTTTAAGTTTATGTCAACATGTATGGATACAAACAGATGAAAAATAACTAGCTACATAAATAAATACCTACTGTATTCATGCACAAAATATTTGCACGAGCAGTTTGGACATTTCGGGTCACCTGAACCAGCATGTGCATGTTGAAATTGACCCCTGTACATTCTGTGGTGAGAACGAAGAGAAACTACAAAAATATGTTTGTTTTGATTTCCATTGTCTCACGGATTATGGTCTAATGAAACACATCGGTTATTACAGAAGATTAATGACATTCCAACTCTTGATATATCTCACATTTGTTTCTGACATTAAAAAAATATTATTTGACTATTGGGTCAAATCTAATCTACATTGTAGCAAATGGAGACGTAGTGAACCCTCTGCTTTATAAATGATGGACGTTCTTTGCCTTTGTCACTGAGAAAGATCTAGAAAGATTGCAAGAATGATCAGTGTAGAATTAATTGTTGTTTTGAACGTTTCCTTTAAATTTGGAACATAGTGTATTTGCTTCATCTTTATACATGTTCATGTGCTTGAGGTTTTGGGGTTAGGGTTAGGCTTTTTACATGTTTTTTATTTTGTTGACTTTTTTCTCTTTTTTCTCATCTTCTTCAAGGTTGAATATAATATTTTATTGTGTATTTGATTGCATATACTGCGACGTATTTTATGCTTATGCCCTTAAATCTTCAATATTTTTTTTTTATATATATTTTTTTAAAGCAGCATGTGCAGTAGCCTACATTCTCTGTGTGGGATAAAGGGTACTTTAGGAACGCCCACATCTCGACACTCGAGCCAATGGGATCCATCCTAGGAACACGCGTTTCTACGACACACTGCTGCCAGAACTGTCTTGCTCTCGGACCGGTTTCCCACCTGTCCCTTCTTTGCACTGAATAAGTGAAGTCAGAGATAATGTCTATCCGTGTGTTAGAAATCATTTTCTTCTTCTATTTTGCCTCTCATATTCCTATCACATTATTTATTGACTTACAAGCCCTGCTGCCTGGACATGTGTATCCTCAGCCGGTAAGTAGAGCCAATAGAACACACAAACACGCTTACTACCACTTATCAACTTATTGTGTGGCTATAAATGACAACTCTCTAACAACTGTTGTATTGCCCGCCAGCTGAAAGCCCTCCTCAAGTGGTACGCCGATGAGTTCAAAGACCCCATGATGCTGGACCCTCCGGAGTGGTTCAAGTCTTTCATTCTCTGCGAGGCTCTCTTTCAAACGCCTTTCTTCCCCATTGCAGCGTATGCTTTCCTCAAAGGTCAGTCATCGTCAAATAATATGCCTCCTAGGCTATGTAAAACATGTCTGCTTCATCTGTAGCCACGATGGTCTCGTGCCTGACTGCGCTTTAAAACCAGTCCGTTTAACGTTGAGATGCTCTTTGACACAGAAGCACACACATAAACACGAATCAATTGCTATTTGGAACTTGGTACGACCAATGGTTGAATTCGGCATATAGCCCACATTTAACCAATGAGTAACGTAGGCCTAAACATTTCAGTGGTTGATACTTTCTTGTGTGGAACCCTCATTCATTCCTGATTAAATTGACAGTTTTTGTAATGGAGTTCTTAGCGCGGGTTATCAGAAGCCAGGTCAAAGTCAAACCTGACCTCTATTGGACTTTTGTTATACTAGCACAACAGAGCCGGCTCAAGCCTTCAGGGGGCCCTAAGCGAAATATGATTAGGGGGCCCCTCTCCAATGTTAGCGCTGCTGAAACTATAGATCTTTGTTAAATATCATTCACACACCCAGTGTTTTCCGCTAGTGCCTCCACTGTGCGGCTGTGCGAAAATATTGGACAGCCGAAATTCAGACCCTCCTAGGGGTGTCTGGGGGTATGCCCCCCCGGGAGATTTTTTTAACCTTTTTAAAGTGAAATGCATGAATCTGGTGCACTTTGAGAGGAAAATTAAGAGGCTAAATCTGAGAAATTTTGTGTGAACAAATAATTTGGAGACACTGGGTCAGATGAATTAGAAGCTATTGAAGAAGGACACATGGATTTTCCATAAAAATATTATTATAAAATATTATGGAGGGTCCTCTGGGTTGGGCTTGGAGCTCTTTTTCTTTTACGGGACATATTTCTCTGTAATGAATAATGAATGCATTTAAATGCAGTGAGAGGAACAAAGCAGAAGAACTCTGTTGTCCAGCTACTGTATCTTTTTTTTCCACAGACGAGGCTGAAATAGGCTATAGACTATACACAGTGCATGGGCAACTGAGGGCAGCCCCATTTCCAATTGTTTTTAAATAAACTCAATACACACTGTGCATGGACTTGAACGTGACATGATCAGATAATTTCGGATTTCCTCACAGATGAACTGATTACATTTTTAGGCTATTAATTATCTAGACCAAAACATTGTATTCCTTCTTTTGTATGATAACTCACATTTGCATAATATGATGTTAATTTCAAACACACAAACTAAAAAAAGTTTTTTTTGAGGGGGCCCCCCAGGCAGTAGGGGGCCCTAAGCGGCCGCTTAGTTCGCTTATGCCTCGGGCCGGCTCTGTAGCACAATAACACCTGTACAGCTGTGAATGATTAGCCTGGTGCTACCAGACCATCCTAATTCATTTCATTTGTACAGAAGGGATCATTGGACTACTGAAGGGAAATTAAAATTGAGCGGAAGTAGGTAGGCGGGCGGTGCTAGTGCCAGGCTACTGAATGATAGGGTGGGATAACGAAATGACAGTTAAGGTGTAGTAAATAGGCTTTTGGCCTTATTAAATAAATATTGTCGTTATATTTGTATTAGGCCTATATATTTATTGATGTTAAGCAGATGTGGAAAGTAACTAGGTAGGCCTACATTTACTCAAGTAGGCTACTCTATGGCTACACATTTGAGGTAGGCTACTTTTGCTTTATTTTAGTTTTTTTATTATTATATATATATACAGTAGCGGCTGGTGGTGATATTGGGTGGGGGGGCTAACAAATGCATTAAGCCTAGGGCCTATAAACATCCATAGTTCAAGCTGCAGCAACAACAAAATCACATCAGAGGTACAGTCCAGAGATACAGCACCAAGTTACAGCAAGTAATAATACTCCGCAAAAAAATTAGAGAAGTAGGCTACAAACATGTTCTGATGCAAACCGTTTCTCTCTCTCACACACACACACACACACACACACACACACACACACACACACACACACACACACACACACACACACACACAGAGTCGACCTGCACAGCAACAATGGTACTATGATACTTCATCACTTCTGTTCATTCACAGCTAACATACAATCAAGCAACTGGTTTTTGACGTGTAGCCTACCTGGCAACCTGTGCGTTTGACAGGTGATCGGCTAACTGGCTATCTAAAAAAGAGAACTGCTCAACAAAACACCACCCCGCTGGAGAGAAGTTGCAGATTCATCAGAGCTAGCTTGTATGCCCCACATAACTTAATACAGTCCACAATCCTTAACAGCCAATGTCTTTTTTCTTTACCTGCTCATTGTGTCTCTGTATAGAGATGCGGTGGCCGTCATCCAGTTGACAGGCAATATTAACTTTGTCCAACATCGACATCTTTACACAGTTCTCAATGTGACTTGCACTGTATTCTGTTTCTATTACGTTTCTTGATTTTAGACGATACATGTTTTAAATCCATAACCCCCTTGTGGGTTCAAGCTGTGTCTCCTCCAAACACGGGAAACAGAGAATGCGCTTTTAGCTACGCTAGCCGTTAGCCAGTCCTTCCTTTCAAACTAAGACATGCTAGATGAATGATTTTGTCATGTGTCTTTTTATTTTATTTGGCAGCGATTGGGCGATGTGCCCCTAGTCTCTTTATTTATTTTTCTTCCAAAATCATTAACGAAAACGGCTGAAACAGTAGAGGGTCCACCTCATTATGTATGTTAGCACCAGTTAGCACTGGCCATTGTTGATCAACACTATCTCCCGCCTCCAACAGTGACAGTCACCAGTGAGAGTCACTGTCACTGTTGGAGGCGGGCCTAACGTCACTGTAGGCTACTGTGATAGGTAGAAAGTCAATGGTCTGGCTAGATTCATTTAGCTCAAATGGTCAATAAATCGAGGGGGTATGTCATACCTGTCAATCACGATTGGATGGTACCGATTGGACGCTGATTCTGATAAGTGTGGGCTTAGAAAAGTCAGCCCAGACAGATATGTATCCTGTGTTTTTGTGATTATTTGGTGCTGTTGCTGCTTGTTTTGCACAAAATCAACCAATTCTAAGTGTTAGTAACAATTATATTTTAATAATTTCATTAATTTAATAATGTTCTCATGTTTATTATAAAAGATAGGGAGGGCTTAGCCCCACTAGCCCATTGATACCAGCCGTCCCTGTATATATATATGTTAGGGCTGTCAAGCGATTAAAAAAATTAATCTAATTAATTACAGGCTCTGTGATTAATTAATCTAAATTAATCGCATACTTTTATGACACTTTTATGCCTGTTTATAAACAGCTGTATAGCCTACTACAGTTTGTTTCTCTCTCTCTCACTCTCTCTCGCTCTCCGTCTCTCGTAACGTCTGTCTCATCCCCTCAGCCAGGTTTCTATATGAAATAAAATTAGGAACTAGAGCCGAATTTTCTCAAAAAAACAAGAAGACTAAATGACGACTTTCCATCTCCCACAACAGACAGCGCTGCACTGCAGGTGCGCATAGCCTATGCCGATTCATTCACCATCGTCGTACTCATAGGCAAAAATATTGACACACACACACACACACACACACACACGGGGCGGGTGTCCGTTTATGCGGGAGACGAGACAGCTAGCAAACAAAATTGAGACACACGGAGGAAGATTGAGAGATACTGTTTTGAACCTACATTGTTGCACCCACTAAATAATGCACAGACACTGCGGAGAATAAAGTAAGATGTCTTCCTACCTTCATGCTCATTTGCCCGAAGCATCCCATAAACCGTCCATAGAGCCCTTGGCCCCTTTCCCCTGCTTCTCTCCTTATTTTTCTCCCTTTTACCCGTGCGGGCCGTGTCTGCAAGCTACTACAGGTGCAGCTGCGCACCACTTTTGCACCGGGTCAAAGGGCATTGTAGAAGTGTGATTAATCTGCGTTAATTTTTCTGTGATTAATTAATCGAAATTAACGCGTTAATTTGACAGCCCTAATATACAATTTTTCAATCATTTTAGTTTTTAAATTTTTCACACAAATATGAAGTTTTGACAAAAGACTTCGTATGTAGGCCTATTTGTTAATGCAGTGCCACCTGAGGTCATGGGCATTAACATTTTCGACCTTGCCCCTTATGTGCAGAGGTTTCTCCGGATTCTCTAAATATCTTAATTATACTATGGATGGTGAAATCCTTAAATTATTTGCAGGAATGTTGTTTTTAAACTGTTGGACTGTTTTCCTCAAGTTCTTCACAAAGTGGTGAGCCTCACCCCATAATTGCTTGTGAACTTATACATGATGCCCCTTTATATCCATTCATGATAATATCACCTGTTACCAGTTAAAATTGTTATGTGAGTAATATTCCAAACAGGTATTTTCTTAAGAGTAAGTAAAAAAAATTGAAACAAGTTGCTATTTTAAAATTCTAAAATTTATGAAAAAACTATAAAGTTTATCCGTTTGGTTATTTATTGACTACATGTCGAAAAGGATTAGGAAGGGGGCGCCCTTAGCTCATTTGGTAGGCCCCCCCCCCCCCGGGCCGGGCCCAGCAGCAGACTCCCCTCTCCCCTCTCTGTCCCATTTCACCTCTGTCTCTCTGCACTGTCAATAAAGCATAAAAATGCCCGAAAAATATCTTAAAAAATAAAAAAAAATAAAATAGGATTAAGAAATTATCACATTCTGTTTTTTTCATATTTTTACATAGGGGAGAACGGGGCAATGTGAGGCACCGGGTAATGTGAGACACCCTCTGTATCTAGGCAATGGAACACATTTTTGGTCATGTGAGATATATGTTTTCAAGCCCCTCTCATTTCCCCTTGGCCATGAAAGAGAGGACCTCATTTTGATGTTGTAAGCATGTTTTTTCCACAAAAATATTTTTTTGCATGTAAAAGTAAATTTTCTTGCTGTCAACTTAATTGATTGTTGTGCCAAAGCAAATTGATTCAGGTAGAAAAACTTCTATCATACATACCAACATATGAAACCATGTGATGATGATTACTGAAGATTAGCCTGATTTGCTGAGAGAGGTAGTTTTTTCTCAAATTGTGGCAGTGGGGTAAAGTGAGACAAATGCTGTGGGGTAAAGTGAGACAGTGTCTGTGCCCTCTTTTAATTAATCCATTATATTTGAGGTAGTGAGGAGACTCGTTTGAATAGACAAAAGACAATGTGGGCCGGAGGTGGGGGTTGATGGTTGAAGGGGTGTCAGCAAGGGCATGGTTTGGCAAGTATGTATGTTGGGGACAGGAGAGTGACCTTTAACATCAATAGACTCTAAGAAACATGTCTTTATTCAATGAATGATCCCAATAAAACAAATGCCATGGATCCCCATTTGTTATATCTACATTTTTTAGTTTTCCCTTTAAAAAGATTCTAACCTGTAAATAATGATGTCTAAAATAAGAAATCAATGAACTGGTAAAAAACAGTGTCTTTGAATTGTTAAAATATATATATATAGGGGAAGGTGGGGTGATTTGTGCATTTTGGAAGTTGCAAAACCCCTTGTTTCTAGAAAACCGTGGAAGAAATTGGGAATGTGACCACATATTTAAGAAGAGCCATCCATTTGACTCATCCTGTAAAGAAGGGAGACACAAGGAATAAGATATAAGCACATTTAAGCTCAAAAAACTGTGTTTTGCCTTTCAAAGTAAAATTTCCATGATCAAGGTTTTTTGATTATTGTGTCTGAACAATTATAGACACGTTTGAAAACATTTGACACATGTTTTAGTGCTTTGGTATGCTACACTTTGAGTCTATATAGTTAGCACAATGTCAACCCTAAATTGCTGCATCATGCCTATTATCCAAAATTCTGGGGATGGGGTGATTTGTGCGCAAGGGCCTGGGTGAGTTATAAGTAAGTAAGTAAGTAAAATGTATTTATAAAAGCACATTTATGACAGTTTGCACTGTCCAAAGTGCTGTACATAGTGCATTCAGTAGGTAAACAATGAAGGTACAATAACAATAACCAAAATAAAAGACGTAAAGCCCATACATCCACATAAACACAGATAGTAGTGCAGAGGTAAGATAGTTAATGGGGAGGAAACACCAGGGTGTACATATGGGTTTTGAGCCTTGATTTAAAGGCAGAAATGTAGGGGGAATCACATTTGTCAGGTGGCAGTTGGTTCCACAAGCACGGAGCAACTAGTGCAAAGTACATTTCTGAGAGTTGTGCCAGTGGCATGGCTGTATACGCTGGTCACCAAAAGAAAGTGATTGTCTACAGTAGCTCAGAAGAGAGTGACATCTTAATTCCACTTAACGACACCACTGATGAGAGTTCAGATGGCCAGAAAGATGATGATGGTGACTTTGTCATTGTGACACAATGACGCACAAATCACCCCACGTAGTGGGGTGATTTGTGCGTCAAGACAACTTTTTTTCCGAAAGCTATATTTCTTCAACAGTTTATTCCAGATCCAAAGTTTTTATTGCCAGGGATGCACAACATCCTGAAATATATGTACATATTTGAGTTGGAGACATAACTGTCAAGGCCTCACTTTAAAATCACTTTGAGTAAAAAGTTGCACAAATCACCCCACCTTCCCCTATATATATTCTTCCAATCAGAACAACAGTATTAAGCAATGGATTGCGTTTCTCACTTCGTGTGTGTGTGTGTGTGTGTCTCTGGTTCCTTTAGGCAGCTGTAAGTGGATCAGGACTCCTGCCATCATATACTCCACTCACGTGTCCACCACCCTGGTCCCTATCCTGGCCCACATCCTGCTGCATCACTTCCCTGCTGAGCCCCAGCCAGGGCCCCACAGCCTGCAGGAGCGCTGGCTGCTGGTCTCCATTTACGCTCCATACCTGCTGGTCCCTGTGCTGCTGCTCCTCACCATGCTGCTCTCCAACACATACAGCCCGTACTCTGAGCCTGCACGCAGCCCCGTCACAGCCAAGAAGAACAACTGACGCATTCTACACTTTCTACAGCTATGTTATTGACTACATTTCTGAATGCACCACTTGTATCAGATGTGATAAGACGTATAGCCTCTGTGTTACAGGCTGTGCAAGTCAGACTTTATAACACTCACCAGCACTATATTTTTTGGAAATTGCCAATTGTTGCCCCAGCCATAATGAGCAGAACTTTTAATGACACCCTTTAAAAGAAAACATTTGTTAAATGTGCTTTGTGCTTTTATAAATAGAAAAAGTGAAATGTATTAAATATTTGTGTCTTTTTTTGTTTTTGTTTTTTGCTTTCTACTTTATTGGATTGACTACATTAGGGACATGAAATGATGGGGGGGGGGGGGGGTAAATTGACATGTACCCCTCACTGAACTTAGGTGTTCCAATACCCATACTTCCCTGCTATAAAGTATGGTAGAAACAGATTTAGGAAAACCAAATACATGATGTCAGATGCAGCATGCTTCAAAATATCCGGATGCCCTACTTACTACATCTGGTTGGGATTTTTAGTGTGGAAACCAGTATGTTTTTTGGCGATTCTGACCCACAATCCAATGCAGCATAAGTGACGTCACATGGACTGAACCTCCGAGTGACTTAAAGAGCGATGAGACGGGTTTATAAGCAAGAGGCAAGTTAGAATGAAATAAAGAAGTTAAAGTATGTCTCAATTGTAGCATACTGCATGCTAACTACAACTAAGCTGTAGTTTTTAGAATAGTAAAAATAAAGAGTATTAGATAAGGTGTGAGGAGATATTCACTGACTCCACCTTTAACCTAAGCTAACATGTTTGTATCAGTGCTCTATGTTCATTAAATTTTTTTAGGGGTTCATACTTTTAGAAGCACCTTTGCTTTTAAAGACGTAAAACTGCAAATTAATGGATTCAAATGTGTAACTTGTAGATATTATCATGAAACGTTGCCAGATGATTACTTGCGTTAAAGTTTATTTTTTTGTAATACGATTTTTACAGAAATGTTTAAATAAATATGCAAATTTGGCAATATCTAACTATGTGTACATTTGCATCTTTTAAAAAACTTAAATTCTAAATGGATCCATTTTTGCAACATATCTGTGTCCAAAGTTTTTACAGAATGGATTTTAGATACAGCCTTTTTTCATTTAATAATCCCAAAAATACTATGTACTTTATTTAAAAAGCATTTTCAGCATATTTTTAAGAAGAAAAGGAATTATAAATCAAACAATTAATGGCATATGAACAAATCCTGCTGTAATAACCTTCAGAATAGTGCTAAGAATTATTCCTCCAGAAGTTGAGATTTTTGGCTCAGACTATTGAAAAATGTCCGTTAATGATGGTTGTATAGCCAACAAACAAGGTTTGGTCAAATAAACACCTTAATCTACATTTTGGATTTTTAAAAATATATACTATAACATATATACTAAGACAAAAAATCTCGAAACTGACCAGTGCTTGAGAAAATAATGTTTTTGCTTGCAGTGTCTCTGCTTAAATTCCGTAGGAGTTAGAAGTTTACATGACAGCTTGGCACAGTATAGAACTTGAATTGAATTAAAAACGTAGGGGAGAACGGGGTAATGTGAGACATCGGGTAATGTGAGACACACCCTGTATCTAGGACCCATTTCCACTTGTCTTTAACATCTGATTTTTGTGATTCGATCACATGAATAAAGCTCTTACTACAGGTGAAAACACTCAAGACGCATTGAGATCGGATCACAAAAACCACATTCGGAGGTGGTTTACGTCGCTTGTGTCCGATGTGTCCGCATTCATTTTATTAGTGGGAGCACCAGTGTGACTTTTGTCCACATTAAGGACCTCCTACTCAACTGCTGCCCCCTGTCTGAGCGGAAACACGTTGAAAATGCATCCCTGGCGTTCATGCAGCTTTTATAGAAGCCTCATGAACGTTAGTTGCATCCGCTAGTATTGCAAATGACAAGCTTTCTGTCCTCTGTTTTCATTTCACAGCGTAAATCTGAAAACACGGAAATCGCTGATATTGACTGGAGAGCTGCAAGGCAGCAACTTCCTGTTCTTGTCTGCTTAACAATAAAAGTCAACTCACATTTGGCTAGTAACAGGCTTTTAATGTGAATGCGCACAGGATATACTCTGTTCGCACAAGATGCAGTAACTAACTGCATATAGAAAGCTGTGTAGGCTACTGGTGCTGGTGACAAGAGTGTAGAGGCAGACGTTAGAAAAGCCGCCCGGCGAGCAACAATCTTTCACCAGCCAAAGTGGCGTAATAACTTACTCGCGAGTTTTTACTTTTAGGCAAGTGTTAAAGGTGCTGTAAGCGGAATGGTTCTTTTAGCTAACTTCCTGTCAGTTACTGCAGTTAACAGTCCCCTTGCTCGTCCCTACATCACCACATTTATGCACTGCGGTCTTCAAGCAGCAAGTTATCTAGCATCATCTCAGATCCTTAAGTGTGATAAAACATGATAAAAACCATCAAAACAGACACTGTGAAGGATTTTTACCTGCTCCTGCATAAACATTCACCTATCTGTTGCTCTGGCGTGCACCGGCAGTGAGACCATGAGTGAGACGGGTGTCGGTCTGTAGGGTTATCTCTTGTGATTGGATAAAAATTTCGGGATCCTCCAATAAGTTTATTTGCCGATTACATGCAGAGCAGCTGACTGAGAGATCGGCTTTATGAAACGTGCACATTATGTAAGTAATCACTGTATGAATAAATAGCGATTTAACACTTATATTGACATAAATAAACCGCTTACTTCACCTTTAATGTAGAGCCCTCTAAGCAGTATTGTGCACCTCGCTCCTCCTTGTCTAAATGAGACAGTAGCATATCTCGTCAACCTAGACTTGTAATTATCTTCGCATGTAATGCATTTTAATAGCAAATGCGATTAAAACTGTGGCAGTGTACAGCCCTGCATGTTTACTTGTTTGAACCCCAACGGTTAAAAAAAACCAATGCAAACAGAAATGATGTACGTGTTGATTTAAATACTGCACGGGTAAATGGAATCGGATCACAAGTAGACAAAGAAGTCACATTTGAAAATACAAGTGTGAACACACGGACTGAGAGCTTCACCAAAAACCTCCGGGATTACTCGACACACGCTCCGAAGCCTCGGCACATTACGACCCATCACTAGTAGTTTCAGAGTGGAAAAAGTAAGTGGTTCAGTTTACCCCCTTGATTTATCTGGTTTGTCTCTGTTTACCCCACAGCTGGGGTAAACTGAGACACATGACAACTTTTTTTTAAAACAATCATATTTTCACTGCCCGTTGTCTTGATTAAATTCTGCTAATGCCCATTTCTAGGAGACATCCTGAATTAATGGGAAATGTGTAAATTTGAGTGATAAATCATTTTATCTTGCTTAGAGGGGAGCAAATGTAAAAAGATTACCCCGTTCTCCCCTACATTTTACTGCTGCAATGTCAAAAGGTTTTGGGACTTTAAAAAAAAGAAATGGTCAGAATCGAACCAGTGGCAGCTCAGACACCCTGATACCCTGATTTAAAGTCCAATGTTGATAAATCTCCAAAAACAATGGATACTGCATTTCCCAAAATGCAACCTTCTTGAATTAGACTATCACTGCCATCCATATCTCTTAAAGTCCACTAACAGATTTTCTGTCAAAAGTCTCCAGTTCAAGCCTAAATTATAAATCAAATCAATCAGATAGCCAAATATCACAAATAGACATTTGCCTCAGTGGGCTTTGCATTCCATACAGTATGACACCCTGCCCTTACACCCTTAACTTGGCTGAGAAAAAACTCCCAGTAAATAAAACCTTTATCGGGATTAAAATAAATTGAGAAATCTCAGGGAGAGTCGACAAAGTAATGGATCCTTCTCCCAGGACGGACATGCTGCAATATGCTGCAAATATATGTCGTAAGTAGAGAAAAATCACGAAGGAATTCAATCATTGACCAGATGTTTAGATGGTAATACTAAAGTAAGTGTGTAGTGTGGATGCAGGAAGACTTCAGGTGCTGCCAGAGGGG
Organism: Hyperoplus lanceolatus; assembly: GCA_026929865.2. Taxonomy (NCBI): domain Eukaryota; kingdom Metazoa; phylum Chordata; class Actinopteri; order Uranoscopiformes; family Ammodytidae; genus Hyperoplus; species Hyperoplus lanceolatus. The sequence goes on from CM049398.1 coordinate 35,657,429, forward strand.
GGACCGGATCCACACCGTCTCGTCTCCACCAGGGGAAACTGGAAGAGGACAGACAGCCAACCAATCAGCGAAGCAAAATGAACTTAAAGATTGAACAGGCATGCAAGTCTATTATAACCCAGAATACATTATCAACTTCATGTACAAGCAGCACAACACTGGTTCACATCACCACCTATATATCTATATATCACCTACTATCTATGGTCACAACCAGTCTTAGATTAGAAAAACTGCAAAAAAGGCATGCATGCTGATAAAGGAATGACACACACCACAGCATGAGGGCCAGCACACATTTATTTGAACCATCAGACTTTGTGATTATGAAGTGCACACTCTTGTTTGTCCTCTATATACAGTACAGTGAGGTACCAGTCATGGGTACAGCTTTTCACATGTCCTGCAATAAACCCTATCTTTGTGAAGCACAGGATTTTACTGGGCCACTAGAAACTCTCACAAACATATTAAGCTCAACAGATAAATTCATTCATATGCTGTATTCTCTGGCTCTTATATCAGTAAAATGTGTTGTCTCCACGTGTGCTCACAATGATGCTACAACTCCTGTATGCCTATCTACTTTCCAGAGCTGAGTTATCCATTGCATATTCCAGTTTTTAATCCCAAAATACTGGTTTATATGTGGAGGTCCTTAAAGAGTAGCATATCAAATAAAAGTGGAAATGAATATAACAAGCTTGTGTAACGTGGTACTTCTTCACTTAAATAAGTAAAACTGCTCTCACCTGTGTTGGGTCATACCAGAGTGTTTGGACCCATGTTGAAAAAGCAGCACATTGTAGAGGGGAAAAAGATGTGAAGATCAACAGAAAGCCAGGCTATTTTTTATGCTCAACCGTATTATTGTAATAAGTTGTATCATTGAATCCCTTCTCAGTTGATGTGAAAAACCTTAGCAACAAATTGTGAGCAAAGAAAAGTGTATCGCTCGCCAAACAGAATAAAGAAAATCACACTTGTCCAATTATGATTTCCAATGTATTTTTTAAGAATACAAAATAATTTAAATATTTCAAAGCTATACATGAGCTTGTAGGTTCAATTCTAAAACAAAAAATCCCCATAGAAATATATACAGTATATCTGAAAAAACTGGCATCAGCCCGAACAATATAGCCTACCACATTAAGTTTCAAGGTGAGACTAAAGGCCCAAAATAGTTTTTTTAAGCACTGGTCAATTTTAAGATGTGTTTGTCTTCTTAAATACCATACAAAAAAATCAGTGATCAAAAGAACTTTGGACACTTATATTTTGTAATAGTAAAAATAAAGATTTGAACTCTGGCTTAATCCAACATCTATAGATTTTGGTGTTTAAAAAGATGCAAATGTACACATAAATAGGTCAGTTAGATATTGTCAAATCTTAATATTTATTCAAATATTTCTGAAAAGAATTGCTTTAATATAAGTAGCCTAATGAGCTGACAAAAGTTTCATAATGATATCTCTGAGTTACAATGTTTACCCTATTTACCTGCCGTGTCTCGCCTTAAATATAGAATGTAGAGAAACTACTCCAAATCTGCAAATCCCATAAATCATAGCATAACTACTTGGGACATAACATCAGGGTCCTCAGTCTACAGAGCTGTATATTTATATTGTTAGCCTCATAGCATAATTGCCTAAATCATATTTACTCTACACTCTACTCTTACTCTACTCTATTGTACATCTGCTCTACTTTTCGTTAGCCTAATAGCATAATTGCCTAAGTCATATTTTAGATAGCAACTTGCAGGTTAAAAAAAAACCTAAATTGATTCATAACCTATTCTGGACAACATGCCATCACTCCCGTCCATATTTCTGTTATCATTTTGTTATATTTTCTGATCTTTGGCTTGTCCTGTTCTCTTGGACATCCACAGGTTCATAATTATAAGTTTGTGTCCCTTCATATCCTCATGAAAATATGTTTTACAAGTGTCCCAAAAAACACTGAAACGCATTAATTTCTATTGTTAGAATGGACCGCTGTGCCTCACGTGACGTCACGACCTGTTACTCCTTTTTTAGATGCGGTAGAACAATCCTCGCACAAAATGGCTCCAGAAGCCACTGTGATGTATATTTTTAAATATTTTTTTCCAGTACTTTAGTTTTTTTCCTATATGCTGTTTCACTGGGGTCCCTAACCTGCAAGTTGCTCTTTAAGGGTTATAGAGTAGGGTAAAGTAGGTGTAAAGTAGAGTAGATGTTTGTTTTTTTCATTTAACTTTTATTTATCCTCGAGAGACCAATTGAGGGGTGACCCTCATTTTCAATGACGTCGAGTCAAAACAAATTCAAAACAACAATACAAACAAAATATTCAATGCAAATACATCAAATACACAACAAGTGAAGAGAAGAGAAAACAAAACGATTGAAACATTTACAGAGTGGGGAAGAGTGGCAGCAATTAAAAGGCATAAAGTACAATATAGTCTAATTAAAACAGTTACAAGTCAAGATAGTCTGTTTAAATTGGCCAAAGGATATGAATGTATTTAGTTTAATTTTTAGCTGTAAGTTGTTCCAGGAGTCAGGTGCACTGAAGCTAAAAGCTGTCTTATGTAGAATAGAGTAGATGTAGAGTAGCCGAAATGTAGAGTAAATATGATTTAGGCAATTAGCCCATTATGGGTTTCACAGCTAAGCTCTTTGTTAAAAAAAAAAAAAAAAAACTATTACAATGACATCCAGCAGAGGGTGTTAAATCTAAACAGATTGTGTCACTGTAGGCAATGGCAGGCAATAGACAGGTTCAAAGCATTCCTGGTCCCCCCGGAAAGTGTATCAAATCATAGATCTAGCCTATATGCACTCCTTTTGTCATGTAATGAAGCCAACATTTTCCCTGGTTTATTAGATATGCTATGTTGTCATCGTTGAGCCACTGCCTGAGTGTGCTCAAACTGTGTCAATTCCTGTCAGGCTATTTTTAGATGAACACCTGTGTTTAATGCATTAGGTCTAGCATGCTACTCCTTCACATAGGTTACATCTTCAAATAGCCTACAAATCATTGAAATGCGTCATTTGGGCATGTTGACAATATCATCCATCCAGTTCCCTTTGTTTCAAAAGATATTTATAAAATCTAATAACACAGTAGTAAATGTATCTGAAAAAGGTTATCCTGTAATATGTAGGCTAATAAAAACCACTCTTTCATTTGACTCATTTAATAGTTTGAGCGATGGCCCTGGATCACCTCATTTCCTGGGGATCCCAGTCCCAGACAATATAAAATGTAATGCATTAAAATAACCCTTATGCCCTATTAAAAAAAAGTTACACTGGGACCTTTAAGTACATTTTGTGTATTTTGACCTTTAAACTGCGTTAAAATGAGGAAATATCAATATTTTTTCTCAGTTTTTTTTTGTTATTCAAATTATGTTGTGATTTCATAAATCACAAATAAAAATGAACCCTTTAGATGCCATTTTTGATCATATACCACTAACCGCTTTTTTGAAAAATACACATAAATTCAATATTAAACTTTTTCATTAAACTTTGATTATTATTAGTATCACCGGCTCACCCACCTGAATAATAGGTGAGAAAATTGAATTTGGTGCATTATTACTTTTTGTTTAAAGTCAGATTGAATAAAAAAGTTACACTGGGACCGTTAAGTACATTTTGTGTATTTAGACCTTTAAATTGCATTAAAATTATGAAAGATCAATATTTTTCACAATTAGTTTTTCCATATTTTTCATGAAGGGGTTGTTGTTCATTGAAAATGAGGGTCACCCCTCAATTGATCTCTCGAGGATAAATAAAAGTTAAATGAAATAAATGAAATTTAATTAATCACAATTAAAAATTAACCCTTTAGATGCCAGTTTTGATCATATAACACCAACCGCTTTATTGAAAAATACACTAAAATTCAATATTCGAATATTTTTTTTAACTTTGATTATTATTAGTATCACCGGCTCACCCATCTGAATAATAGGTGAGAAAATTGAATTTGGTGCTTTATCACTTTTTGAATAATGTCAAATTGAATAAAAAAAGTTAGATTTCTACCATTGACATACATTATAATGAAACTTTTTGGCAACCCACCTTTAAATTAAAATTAAATTTTTTTGTTGCCTCTGATTTCCCATTTTACTGCAGAAAACACAATGCAATTGGGTAAAATGAAAGAATAGTGAAATTTACCCATTTTATCACCTCTTTTATCATCGTCTTTATTTCAAAATATGAGTTTTTATGATGAAAACCACTCACTAAAACTACAAAATAACTTTTTAACTTTATAACAGCTTTTTTTTTTTTTGTGTGTGTGTGTGTACGTGTATGTGTGTGCGTGTGTGTGCATGTGTAAGTGCATGTGTGTGTGTGAAAGTGTGCTTGTTTGTGTGTATGAGAGGACAGAAATTAAAAGGGGTACAGATTTGCAGCCCTAATATCGGGCTAACACATGCAACCCCCCACCCACCCACACACACACACACACACACACACACACACACACACACACACACAATCTTATTTTGGGTAATTTTTTTATTTACCTTATTTTTACATAAGTGTATCAAGTTTGCTACAGAGAAATGGGAAATTACAGTCAAAATAATTTTTCACTTTAATTGTAAGGGGTGGGGGAGGGGGGGGGGTCAAAAAATTTCGTTATGATGGAAGTCAATGCTACAAATTGTGTAGTTAACAGTCCCAGTGTAACAAAAACATCTCACACAATCAAAATGAAGTACAGGTGAAACTCGAAAAATTAGAATATCGTGCAAAAGTTCATTTATTTCAGTAATTCAACTTTATAGGTGAAAATAATATATTATACAGACTCAATACATGCAAAGATATATGTGAAGCCTTTATTTTTTATAATTGTGATTATTATGGCTTACAGTTTATAAAAACCCCAAATTCAAAATATCAGAAAATTAGAATATTACATAAAATCAATAAAAAAAGGATTTTAAATACAGAAATGTCAGCCCTCTAGAAAGAATAATCATGCATATGTACTAAGTACTTGGTTTGGGCCCCTTTTGCATGAATTATTGCCTAAATAATGCATTGAACAAATCAATGACTGGATGTGCCAAAACTTTCTTCAATTAAACAGCGACAAAACTGAAGTAATTGTCTTTGGTGCCAGGGATGAACAATCAAAAGTCAGCACACAGCTTAAATCTGTTATGTTAGAAAGCACACACCAAGCTAGAAATCTTGGAGTAGTGATAGATTCCGACTTGAATTTCAAAAAACACATTAAATTAATTACTAAGTCAGCCTACTACCACCTTAAAAATATATTGAGAATTAAAGGGCTAATATCTCAGCAGGACATAGAAAAACTTGTCCATGCATTTATTTTTAGTAGACTTGACTACTGTAATAGTGTCTTTGCAGGCCTTCCTAAAAAATTAATCAGACAGCTTCAGCTAATTCAGAACGCTGCTGCTCGTGTCCTCACTAGGACCAAAAAAGTAGATCACATTACCCCAGTTCTTAGGTCTTTGCACTGGTTTCCTGTCACTCAAATAATTGATTTTAAAATATTGATGATGGTCTACAAAGCCTTAAATGGTTTAGGGCCAAAATACATTACTGATCTGCTGATACGTTATGAACCGCCCAGAGCCCTTAGGTCGTCTGAGACAGGTCTTGTAAAAGTCCCCAGAGCTAGGACTAAACAGGGAGAGGCGGCATTCAGCGTTTATGCGCCCAATGTCTGGAACGGACTGCCAGAGAGTCTGAGGTCCGCTGAGACTCTCAGCTCTTTTAAATCGGGTCTCAAAACGTTCTTGTTTCCCTTTTAACCTGTAATTTATTATTTTTTTTTTTTTGTAAAATGTTTTAATTTTTTTATTTAAATGTTGTATTTTTATCCATGTTTTAAATTTGTTCCTTTTTTGTATTTATATTCTTTATTTGATTTTAACCCTGTGAAGCACCTTGAGTGGCCCTGTGCCTGAAATGTGCTCTATAAATAAAATTGCCTTGCCTTGCCTAAATGCGGCGTGGCATGGATGCTATCAGTCTGTGGCACTGCTGAGGTGTTATGGAAGCCCAGGTTGCTTTGATGTGTCCTTCAGCTCGTCTGTATTGTTGGGTCTGGTGTGTATCATCTTCCTCTTGACAATAGTCCATAGTTTCTCTATGGAGTTCAGGTCAGGAGAGTTGTCTGGCCATTCATGCACAGTAATACCATGGTCAGTCAACCAGTTACCAGTGGTTTATGGTACTGTGGGCAGGTGCCAAGTCTAGCTGGAAATGGAAATTGTCATCTCCATAAAGCTTATCAACAGACAGAAGCATGAAGTGCTCTAAAATCTTCTGGTAGACGGCTGTGGTGACTTTGGACTTGATAACACAGTGGACCAACAGCAGCAGATGACATGATACCTCAAATCATCACTGATCCAAATAAAATGTTGCGTTTCATTTGGAAATCAAGGTCCCACAGTCTAGAGGAAGAGTGGAGGGGCACAAAATCCAAGGGGCTTGAAGACCACTGTCAAGTTTCAACAGTCAGTGATGATTGTCATCTGATGGTGTTGGTCCACTGTGTTATCAAGTCCAAAGTCACCACAGCTGTCTACCAGGATATTTTAGAGCACTTCATATTTCCTGTCTGTTGACAAGCTTTATGGAGATGCTGAATTACTTTTTCCAGCAAGACTTGTCCACAGTGCCAAGTGCCACAGTGCCAAAACCACAAGTAACTGGTTGACTGACCATGGTATTACTGTGTTGATTGGCCAGACAACTCTCCTGACCTGAACCCCATAGAGAAACTATGGACTATTGTCAAGAGGAAGATGATACACACCAGACCCAACAATACAGACGAGCTGAAGGCCACTATCAAAGCAACCTGGGCTTCCATAACACTTCAGCAGTGCCACAGACTGATAGCATCCATGCCACACCGCATTTAGGCAATAATTTGTGCAAAAGGGACCCAAACCAAGTACTTAGTACATATGCATGATTATACTTTCTAGAGGGTCGACATTTATGTATTTAAAATCCTTTTTTTATTGATTTTATGTAATATTCAAATTTTCTGAGATTTTGAATTTGGGGTTTTCATAAGCTGTAAGCCATAATAATCACAATTATAACAAAAAAGGCTTGACGTATCTCACTTTGAATGTAATTAGTCTATATAATATATTAGTTTCACCATTTAGGTTGAATTACTGAAATAAATGAACTTTTGCACGATATTCTAATTTTTCGAGTTTCACCTGTAGATATGGATGAAACTCAGAATATCCAAACTTCATTGAAAAACACACCTCCTTACCAAATGTTATGGCTAGGGAACAATCACAGACAAATTATCTCAAAAATGCGACCACAGATACACAAATTCCCACCAACGGGACATAAGGGTTAATGTTGTTCTTTCAATATAAATAATTCACAATAAAACGTCCGTTTTAACTGCCTCCCCACACACAGCCTCAGTAGACGGCCTAACCCTCGCGGCGGAAGGAAAGGTCCCAAGCTGGTTCGCGCGGATGGATAGAATATAAACGCGGAACATGGCACTCGCTTACAGTATAGTTTGAGTCAATCAGGGCTATAGGACCTGCTGCCTTTCATGACGTGACAGCTGAACAGTGATTTCAAAGCTGTACTCTTAACATCAGCTGGTAACGAAGCGTAACGTGGGAGTAGGCTACATGTTATTCAAGGCGCTGACTTTAGCCGACGACGAAGACTAAATAACGAAGTGTTCTTTTATGTCACACGGATGAAATGCTCGCTCACAGCGGAGACGCCAGTGTTTTCCAAGGAGGAGAGAGAAATGTGTCAAGTGGACCCTGTCGTTTTGTCGAAGAAGAGCGACAATAAGGACTAACGCTTCCAGATAAACAAGAGTCCTCCTGTGCTGTGTTGACATTCGTGTTGCATCCTTCAGATATTCTCGCTCACGCTGACTTTGGACTAGCTCGCGGATGTTGTTGGCTAGCTTTAGAGGTCGCTACAGCTTGTATGTTTTAGATAGACGCTGGTGGGCAGCAGCAGCTATGACGCTAGTTGTAGCCACAACAGCGTTATGTCACTGTCAGGCTAATATCCGATAGCTCGCTGTGCTTTCTGCAGCTGCATTCAAGTCTTTTGCGTGGTCATGTCCAGAAGTGTTGGCATCATGTAACTGTCCCAAACTGTCCCTTTGGATAGGTTAGGACGGTGACCGGGGACACAGTGTGCGGAGTGAGCCTCCTTTCAGTACTAGTTATGCAAAGCTGGATTGCAATTTGCAGCTAACCAACCGGTTTAAAGACATGACAGCTGGCACTGATACAGTTTAGCTCAAGATTGATGCTAGCCTGTCATGCTCCGAGCCGTCTGTTCTGTGTGATATTACCACGAACACCCCCCAAAACATCCTACTTTCGAGGGGCATGTGAGTGCGTCATGTCGCGACTGCATCTCTTATTTATGCAATAAGGCAAATCAGAGCAGAGCAGCCTGACCATAATATGAAATAGGTCTGCAGTGCAAACAGAAGCAGCGTTACCAGGAATCAGTGGATCGATTGCTCCAGGATTGTTATCTGAACAGGAGAGTCGCAGTCAAGGCTGGACCATCAGCCCCGTCACAATGGAGACTGTGGGAGACTTTGAGTACAGCCGAAAGGACCTGGTTGGACATGGAGCCTTTGCCGTGGTGTTCAAAGGACGACATAGGAAGGTAAGTGACTTGGTGTGCAAGGCAAGTGACGTTCTCTGTCTCTCATCTCCCTTTTCTCTTGGCAGAAAAAAAAATGGGGCCAAATCAAGTAGGCAGCGTCATTAGTGAATGTAGGTCAGTGAGTGAGTGGCAGTGCAGACTAGAGTGCAGTTCTTCTACAGCATCAATGTGGGCTCGGCTGTCACCTGTCTTTTAGGAGTGGTAATATTAAATTGCACTTTTTTTGTGATTAATCCTCTTGAATACAGTCTGTAGTCTGTACTGTGTGTTCATCCTGTGACAGGTGATTTCAGTGTTATTATCTCATGGGCCTTATGTAGAGGTGTGTATTCATAGGATTTGGTTCATTCATGAAAAGTCAGGCAGCAGTGAATGCCTTGCTGACGTCTGTATGGAGGGAGGACGGAGGCTGCCTGGGGCCCAGTGATTTTCCTTTTGCTAAGGAGAAAAACCTTCCTTATGTAACGGCTTCACACGGGTTATTCATATACCCAACCACTGCAAACTGTGTGTGTGTGTGTGTGTGTGTGTGTGTGTGTGTGTGTGTGTGTGTGTGTGTGTGTGTGTGTGTGTGTGTGTGTGTGTGTGTGTGTGTGTGTGTGTGTGTGTGTGTGTGTGTGTGTGTGTGTGTGTGTGTGTGTGTGTGTGTTGAATGCAGGGGATGATGACATCATGTTGTTGCCCCTACCGGTGTCAAACAGATGGTCTTTCTCAATGAAAGGAGAGAGATCACATTAGAGCATCTCTCCACACTGCCTGCTGTAGGCTGGGCTGAGCAATAAAGCATCACCAGGACTCAGTGGATCATTAGCTCCAGAAATGTTATCTGAGGAGAAGTTGCATTAGTGAGATTATTGCAGCAATTTGACCCCCTGCAACCCCACAAAACATATAAAGTTTAAACCATGAAAAAAGAGTGTTTATACACATCCTAGGCTGTGTAAATAAGCATGTTGCTAACTACAGTGCCCCCTTTGTTTACATATCCTTTGTGGCAGAGCATAGGCTGTGTATAAACACCAGGGCCCGGTTTTCCAATAACGTCCTCTCTAAGCGCGCTACGAAGACTCCTACGTTATGACTTACCAAAGTTGTTTACCTCTATAGTCATGGTTCCTGAACGGTCTCTTAGGAGTCCTCTTAAGAAACACTCCTTACGTCGTTCGTACTCGGTGCTGTCCAGAAAGAAAGTGCTGAAATCGATGGCTCAGAGTTCGATTTTTCCATTTCATGCGCAGGTGCATGACAGCACTATATTATAAAATGTATTGCAGTCTTTGCGAATAAAACATTGCTAGAAATCCTTCTTGGCCTAAACATTTATTTAAACATGGTCGAACATACTACCATAGCCTATACTGATTTAAAAATAGAGAAAGAGTGGAGGAGATTCAGCCAATTACATCCTTAATTACATGCTTAATTCAAACAGGCCATTTCAATTGGCTTCAATTGGCTACGGATGGGAACTTGGAATGAACAATTAAACAACTTTGCCTATCTTGCTGCCATCCTGCATGTCTACACTGATACACCAACCATCACTTCCTTCCATTAACTGTTAAAACACTATAGGCTATTAGGGAAAATGTTGTAGCCTACTGTAGGCTATGTTTTGTATCATAGTGTGGAATTGCTTTGTGACAACATCATTTTATTTTGTGCTTGTGTGTTTCCAGCAATTATTTACTTCATGAATGACTTAAAACCATTGGTGAAACACAATATTGGCAATGTGGCTGTTCCATGCGCAACGGAGATTTCTGGATTACTGTACATTAGCGACTACTAGCGTCAGGAGCTGAAACATCAATACGGTAGAGCTAAGAAGGCTCTGCGGGCGCTCCAGACCAACCTTACCAACGTATTGATGTACGGAAGAGTTTCATAGCAAAGACCGTTTCGGGAAAACACCCAAAATGTTATGTAGGAACTCTAGGCTTTAAGAAGGCTTCGGGAAACTGGGCCCAGATCTTTTTCAGTGAACACACAACACATGCAGGTAGCAGATCATGAGGAGATATTCACTGATTTTGACAACAAGTGTTCTCCAGCATCACTGACTCCACCCTAAAGTTCAGCTGTCAACCTCATTCCTCCACAACATGTTGGACCATGTCGGTATCCTCTGTGTTGCTCACACCTCTAGAATGGGCTGTGATTCACTAATGAGATCATGCATTATTCTGGAGAATGAGCTTGTGTCATTGCAGCATGACTCTGAGCACAGGAGAACTGCTTACTGTGCACTGCTTAACTCTCCATTATGTGGTGCACTATCAAGCCATTAGTTGACCCCCCTATCTCCCCCAGCCCTTCTCACCCTCCCCCACCCTCCAGCATTAACATGGTCCTTCCAGCAGTGGTTCACTCTTTTTCTTCTTTTTTCTTTTCTATTGGTATAGTGCCGGTAGGTCAGTCACACTTGGCTGGGCAGTGCTGTCAGTGAGCTGGGCATGGATGCAGCTCTTGGTTGGTTGGCTGGTTCACTCACTCACTCACTCACTCACTCACTCACTCACTCACTCACTCACTCACTCAGGTCACTGACGTGCAGTCTCACCTCTGTTCTTGATCCTATGCCAGGCTCTAGGCGGGGTGCACTTGGAGGACACTCTTGATTTATTTGGAAAGCATGTCCTTTTTATTCATAGATTCCCTTCCTCATCTTCCTGTTGGTCAGAACTGTCTGCATGTATGTCCCAGAAAAACTCCCTCCTGGATGTATTCCTGTCCTCCTCTTGCATGTGTGCAGCAAACGTTCTGAGAGCCTTTGATCTCACGTGATGGCCAAACAGTCTTTTAATACCTGCTTGAGGAGCTCATCTGGAAACATGATTTGGGCCCGGGGGGGGTACTAAGAACCCATGTCCTCCTGTCAGTTAGCTCTTAGTGTAAGTGTGCTGGCTCCCTGTTCTGCCTGGTCATTCAGAGCAAAAGGCCTCTTCTGCTGTCAGAAACCCAAGCAACCGGCTGTTAATGGGATGGATGAAATTTCCTCTGCCCTTCTTAGCCAGCTCACACGCAGTCATGCTGACAATGTAATTTAGGACAGAAGGCTCGGCTTAGAGTACACACACACATTTATACACTCCCATGCATATCGTGTGTTTTAAATGTCACATTTTTTTCAGAAAAGTGTGCCTCTGCATTATTAGGGGATGGTAATAAGGTTACAATCCGATATTAATGTACGTTCTCGTTTTCCCATTTTGTGTGTGTGTGTGTATATGTAAAGTCATATATATATATATATATATATATATATAGTGATTCTTGATATATATATATATATATATAAAGGTATGTCTTCCATGTGTAACTGCTGTTATCTTTAAAAATTAAAATATTTAAAATTGTAGTTGTTATTAGGGATTAAGAATAGAATGTCTGGAGCGCAATTATCCCCTTAAATAAAATTTTATCATTATTATGTCAAATATATGACACTTCTTCTCACGACGTCCAAAACAGTGTGTCCACAGAGAGGGTTTCAATCTTTCATATGCAATAAAACCTATTAAAAATGTACTTTAATGATTAAAAAGTGTTTTTTTCATCATAAGCAACACTTCATAATCTGTCATATCAATAAAAACTGTTTTTCCTCAACACATTCATGTTTTATATGGTTTCAAAGTGGTGGGACACTTTTTGTCACCACCGTCAGACAATCCATTGAAATGTAAGAAAATCATCCAAAATAAGGGGCAGCTGTTACTATGAAGGACCTCTTGTCACATTCTACCTCTGCAGAGTACATTATGCCTCTTTTCCACCGAGTAGAGCGGGTCGGAGCGGTTTGGTCCGGGTAGTTTGGCTTTTCATTTGCCAAAAGTTGGGTAGGGTACGGTTTAAGCGCACCTAACCGCTCCTCGGTTTAAGCGCACCTAACCGCTCCTCAATTTTACTACCCTCGGGGGGGGTAGTAAAATTGCCGACACAATCAGTTCAGCCTCTCTGTATAAATGCGGCCAGCTTGTTATTGCAGAACAGGGGGGCGTTTGACGTTCCATAGCCTACGTTCTAAACATGCGACCATGTTAGCAGTTGAAGGACGTGTGTTTAACATTAACCACGGCGGCCTGATGTCCAGTAAAAATCACCAAACGGCGTATTATCTAGCTGGTCATAAGGTCCGTTGCTCAATACAAACCCCCATGCTTCATTTTGCAGAGTGTATGAGTCTATTTCTGCCCGGGGGAAGTTGTACAGTGAATGGGAAAGCTAGGCTAGGCTGTGACCGGATCGCCGCCGCTATTGTTATCCTAAGTCTGAGCGTATCCACACTATATTTCTGTCTACAGTAACGTGACTTCACACACTGTGTGTATGTTTATTTGTATGTCTGAATGGCACATCACTGCTCTCAAAGAGACACACACACACACACACACAGGTGACGCAGTGAGCGGAGTGATGTTGTCAGTTTAGTTAACAGTCCCAGAGATGTTGGACTCAGCGCGTAGCGAGATCAACCGGGACATCACAGGGACAGTAAAATACGGCCCTCTTAGTGCAAGTCCCAGCACTTCTGCTCTCAATTCACCGGCCAGCTGTGCGGCGCTAAATATTTACGTCACACCTGACGCTGCTTACAAGCACCTCTTTCATTCCGGAACGCTGTGTAAAAGGGGCTACTGATTGGTTCTGTGTAAATAACACCTAACCAAGCAGAGCCGGCAAATTGCCGCTCTTTCGATCCGTCAATATGCCGCAATCTCTGTGTAAAAGGGGCTTACGAGAGTTGCTGGACAGCTCATATCTCAGCCCTCCACATGCAAAATGCCCACCAGTTCCCTCAGCCAAGTGTCAAACTGAGGGGCCAAGTCAGATTTCCACAGCTTCAGAATACATCTCTTAGCAATTACCATGCCATAATCGACTTACAATTTCTGAAGAAGTTATTTGAAATGTTTCGATAATTTTATATTCCTGAAGTAGTTCATACTAGCACCAATCATCAACAGAAAAAACAAATGGCTAACTAGATTAATTCCATTTGTTTTGTTAAAGAAACGTTAAATATGTCAAAACCGTCTGTAATGTAACGAAAAACGTTAACTCTTTGTTTAGTTTGATCAAGTTTATTTTGAAGTCCAGACCTTTATTTAGTTAACTCTTCCTGTGACTTCCTGTTTATCGGCTGAGGCAACCATGTTGTATTTTATTAATGAGCACACGGTCTACAGGCACAATCCTTCGCCATCCTCATCAGGTTCTCTTCTTTTGGTATCGCCAGTAAGTGTTATCTTTATTTAAGAACCTTAGGAATGGAGACATGTTATTATTTGATCACATTTGTGTTGTTTAATTGTATATTTATCAATGTTTAGATTCTTACCTGTGTGTTTATTGTGTATTTCAGTTTGACCTTTTCTTCAATAAATCCTGCTAAATTCATACCTGGCGTATTCCTTGGAGGATAACATTGGGAAACGAGTAAACTTGCTGTATCAAGCTGTTGAGAACAGTATAGTAAAATGGCGGCCTCTAACAAGAAGATGGATCAGGATAAAAATATGGATGGATTGCCTGAGGAGTATTAAAGCTCCCATATTATACACTGTTCGGTTCTATTATACACCATATTATATGGTCTTAGTGGTCCCTAATACGTTTTTCTTTAATTGTTTGCTGAAAAAAAAATTTCAGATAATTTATTGTACTATGCTGATGTTCAGCTAATCTCACAATGGCCTATTTTTTAAAAAGAGCAGCAGCTCCCCTTGTAAATATACAATCTTTGAGCTCCCCCCGCCCCCTGTCCGGAAGCGAAGCCAGATACGCCTCGCCCTCTGTCTGTCAGGGCCGTGGACCAATAAGAAATAGGGCTGCACAGTGGAAGCTTCTGGCTTTCCAGTTTTTGAGGTCAGAAACAAGGGGAATTCTGACTGGAGTATATTGGGGGGGAGGGGTGGGGGTTTCAGAAAGGGGAAGAGTGAGAAAAGGAGAGATTGTTATTTTTTTTATATTTTGGCAGTCTCTAGGCACACCGTGGACCCATGGATATGTTAGAACACATTTAAAAAGTGCATTTAGCATAATATGTGACCTTTAAGGACAGTCTTGATAATAAATCGCATACCTCGTCTAATACTCACGGGTCGTCACGCTCTCAGCGATCAAACGCAAGTATGGCTGCTACTAAAGCACGTGCCGAAGCGGAGGCAGCTAAAACCAGAGCAACCTTTAGCAGAAAGGAAATGGACATTAAAATTGAGAAAGCTCGTTTGGAAGCAGAATTAGACGCGCTTCAGCAGGAGAAAGAAGCAGAGGCAGCTATCGCTAAAGCCGTGGTTCTGGAAGCT
This sequence comes from Hyperoplus lanceolatus, assembly GCA_026929865.2. Lineage (NCBI taxonomy): Eukaryota > Metazoa > Chordata > Actinopteri > Uranoscopiformes > Ammodytidae > Hyperoplus > Hyperoplus lanceolatus. The sequence goes on from CM049398.1 coordinate 35,672,457, forward strand.
GCTGCCGACGAGCTCCGCTCTCGAGGAAGCTTAAAGGACCTCCAGTCATTACCTAGCTTAGAAGGTGTAAGTGAATATGTGGCAAAGCACATTAAGGTGGATGACAATCACCCAGATGAACAGTTTAACTCAAGCCAACAACCACAGCAGCCGTCAAACCTGCTTACGTTGGACGAAGAACATTATAGCTTGTTAAATCTACTGTAGATCAAGTGCAGTCTAACATGGACCTTGGTATCCAGCAACACTCTAGCCCGCGTCAGGCACGTCACCGCAACTCTGAGTCATATCGGCTAGACAGCCAGCAACATGCCTCACAGCCAGTCAACCCACAGGGGTACAAACAGCCCAGTCAGGGTCAGCAACCAAAAATCAAAGTCGAAGACAGGCAACAAGTTGACGTGTCACACCACAAAGTGGAACAACGGTTTAGCTTACACACGCCTAATGCGTCTACGTGCCAAGACCTAAATAGCAACACTACAGATCTTGCCAAGTTTCTGATCAGAAGCCAGCTGGTTTCAAGTGGTTTGACCAGGTTTGATGATCAGCCAGAAAACTTCCTCAGCTGGAAGTCAACCTTCACAAGCATTGTAAATGGTTTGGATCTCTCGGCACATGAACAGACCGACCTGCTAATAAAATGGTTAGGTCCAGAATCAAGTCAGCAAGCACACAGGATGAAATCTGTTAATATCAAGCATCCAGCGGTGGGCCTTGGCCTGATTTGGAGCAGACTGGAGGAATGCTATGGCGCTCCGGAAGCCATAGAAAAGGCTCTGTTTGCTAAAATAGACAACTTCCCTAAAGTCTCCAACCGAGATAACCAAAGACTCCGAGAGTTGGGAGACTTGCTGTTTGAGCTTGAAGCTGCCAAAGAAGACGTTTATGTGCATGGCTTAGTCTACCTGGATACAGCAAGAGGAATCAGTCCTCTCGTGGAGAAGTTACCTTTCTATTTACAGGAAAAATGGATGACATTTGGATCCAAATATAAAGAAACCCACAATGTACCTTTTCCACCATTCTCAGTCTTCTCTCAGTTCATAAGGAGAGAGGCCAAAGCAAGAAACGATCCCGGTTTCAATGGTTCCAGTTCCATAGCGCCCACTCTAAAAAAAGGAAAAGATGGGAAACGTGAACTACAGGAATCCAGTTCCTGTCCACAAAACAAGCGTGTACAAGGAATCTACTGATAGTGTTGGGAAACAAGCAGAAGACCCAAACACACTATGCCCTATACACAAGAAACCTCATCCACTTAAGAAGTGCAAGAGCTTCCGAGCAATGCTACTGGATGACAGGAAGAAATTCCTCAAAGACAAGAACATATGTTTCCGCTGCTGTGATTCAGTCTCACACCAGGCCAAGAACTGTGATGTTTTGGTTAAATGTACAGAGTGCAACAGTGAGAGACATATAGCGGCACTCCATCCGGGTCCCACCCCAAGGGATTCTAAGCCATGGAGCCCTCCTAAAGTCCATGGCGGGGAGCCTGAGCCAGAGACGGTGCCTGGAGATGATCAAACCTCAGCTGGTTCTACAATGTGTACGCAGGTTTGTGGCAAAGGCTTCAATGGGAAGTCTTGTTCAAAAATAGGCCTGGTTAATGTATATCCCCAGGGTCATTATGAAGAGAGGAAAAGGATGTACGTGATGTTAGATGATCAAAGTAACGTCTCATTGGCAAAGACGGAGTTCTTTGATGCCTTCAACATACAAGGACCATCAATACCATACATTCTAACAACATGTGCTGGAGTCGTCAATGTGTCTGGAAGAAGAGCTCATGGTTATGTTGTTGAGCCACTCACAGGAGAGATAAGCATTAACCTTCCAACTCTTATTGAGTGCAATAACGTGCCAAACAGCCAAGCAGAAATCCCCACACCAGAAGCAGCGTACCACCACAGTCACATGCGAGCTATAGCTCACAAAATACCTGCTCTGGGTAGCTCTGCAGACATTTTGCTCTTGTTAGGATGAGACATTCTCCAGGTCCACAAGGTGGGTCATCAGTTTAATGGCCCGCACAATGCTCCATTTGCTCAAAAGCATGATCTTGGGTGGGTCATTGTTGGCGACGTCTGTCTCAATGGAGCTCACACCTCGACGAAGTAAATGCATTCGAGACTTGTTTCATGGAAAATGGCCACCCCACCTATCTGAGTCTCTGTGACAATATCTTCAAAGTCAAAGAGGACTTCAGCCAAGGTTTCAAGCAGAGCACCTCTCTACCACAGACAGGAGCTCCCAAGCAGCAAGAGGACCACTTTGGTAGAACGGTCTTCCAAAGGACTGAAAGGGACAATCAACTTGCACCTTCAATCGACGATTTGTCCTTCCTGCAGCTGATCGATATGGGATTTGTCAAAGATGAAAGTGGCAGCTGGGTGGCACCCTTGCCATTTCGGAGCCCAAGAAAGCCTCTCCCTAACAACAAACAGAATGCACACCAACGGTTTCAGTCACTGCAACGATCCTTTCAGAAGAGACCCAGCATGAAAGAGGACTTTCTGGAGTTCATGCAAGGGATCCTGGACAACAACCATGCCGAACTAGCATCACCATTAGAAAAGGGAAAGGAAAGTTGGTATCTGCCCATTTTCGGGGTTTATCACCCACAGAAGCCAGGGAAAATCCGAGTGGTGTTTGATTCGAGTGCCCGTTTTGAGGGAGTCTCCCTTAATGAGGTCTTGCTTCAGGGGCCCAACCTCAACAATAGCCTCCTGGGTGTTCTTCTTAGGTTCAGGAAGGAACCTGTTGCCATAACCGCCGATATTAAGCAGATGTTTTACTGCTTTCTCGTCCAAGAAGAACACAGAGATTTCTTGCGCTTCATGTGGTTCCGAGACAACAACCCTGAAAATGAAGTGGTGGACTACCGCATGAGGGTCCACGTGTTTGGGAACAGCCCATCACCTGCAGTGGCAACCTATGGGTTAAGGAGAGCAGCACAGGAGGGAGAGATGGACTTTGGCAGGGACGTGTCTCAGTTCATCAAGACAGATTTTTATGTTGATGATGCATTGAAATCCTTTCCAACAGAGGCCGAAGCAGTTGATCTTTTAAAGAGAGCCCAGAATCTGTTGGCATGCTACAACATCAAACTCCACAAAATAGCCTCCAATAGCATCAAAGTAATGGATGCCTTCCCTAAAGAGGAGCGAGCCAAAGGCATGGAAACTCTGGACCTTGCTGTTGATGACTTACCTGTCCAGCGCAGTCTGGGAGTAGCCTGGGATATGACTACGGATACACTCACCTTCAATATTCCTGAGACTCAGAAACCATTCACGCGCAGGGGAGTGCTTTCCACCATCAACAGTTTGTTCGATCCATTGGGTTTCTTATAGGGGTGTAACGGTACATGTATTTTTACCGTACCGTGACGGTACAGGCACGTATTTGGTGTTACAGAGGTGGACCGCGGTCCGTTCGTGGCGTACATAGCGTTATATGGCGAATGTACAGGCTTGTTTTGCTGTGTGGAACTTAAAACTTGTCGTCGAAGTTCCCCCCGGACCATTTAGCCTCCGGCTCGGCTCGCACGTGCGCAGTAGCAGCCAGCGAATGAGAGTCTCTTATCTCCATGGTGAGCATGAGGGTCAGGCAGGGTTGCTAACTTAGCAACTTTGTCGCTATATTTAGCGACTTTTCAGACCCCTCTGGCGACTCTTTTTTCAAAAAAAGCGACCAGCAACCAATCTAGCCGCTTCTTCTGGTGTTATTGGTGACTTTTGGAGACCCTGGCTGTCGCTAAAGCATGTATCGCTCTTAACTTCTAAACGAGCAGCGGGTGACTCCGCGGCCACTCCCCCCGTCCCAGAGCACTGACAGGCGGCCGAGTTTTCACGCAGCAGTCCCTCCCAGCTGCGGTCAGAGCAAGAGATACACAGATCTCCGCTCTAGTGTTCCGTTTGCATCCCTACTAGCAGTTGTAGCAGCGTTCCCCCCTCGTTTACAGTCTATCAGTAGTGCAAATAAAGATGTTATACAGTGCTATCGAACAGAGAGCGAACTGCATGACGAAAGTCAACAGGAAACCGGAGCTTGCAGGCGTCCCCCTGTTATTCAAATCCCGTTTGAGAGATAATTTAAGATTCCAGGTGAATTATGAAAACAGTGATAGACGTTTGGAACAATGTCGGCAGAAGGGGCATTGTTTCACTGCGATCGCCTATGCGGCAACACGTCGAACATGCATGCGCATTTTAGAAGGCAACATCCAGGTGTTACTATCACCGTTACTGTGAAGAAAAAATGATGCCACATTGTATCTCCTGCCTGATGCTGTGTAACGCAGTATTGTTACTTTTATCTAATTTTCATGGCGTGCACAACATAGAGTGCACCGTCACTGGTGAGGTGGGTTTTGTTGATTTTTTAAGACCACTTGACCACCCAAAAGTTGTGTGGTTTGCCGAAAATCACGCCAATCAAAAAAATTAAAAACAAATAAATAAATAAATAAATAATAAATAAATAAAAGATACGGGGCGATAGTGTATTACAGAACAGTTTGTGGCGCAGCATCTAGGTCTACTATAGGCTACTGATGAAAATCACACAACACATTGCATCTATTTATTAACAATATTTATGAATTTAGGCTATAGCCTATTTTGCTGCTCCAACTCAAATTCAGCCCAGCCAGGCGATAGTTAAGTTTCAGTTTCGTTTTCATCTCCGTGGTATACATCCGTTTGGACCAGCTGATCGGCTCCCGACAGCAGGAGTCAGTCTGCGTTCCAGTTGTAGCTTACTGGGAAGTCGGATTTATGGTGCCAGTGATAACTGAACTAAATGATAAAATAAAGCGATCTTCTCCTTCCTATATCTGTCTATCTTTATCCCTCCACTGCACACTCAGTCACTACTATCCATGCTAAAAGGAAGCAGGATTATAACCTCATTTAGCACATTATTTTTAAATATTTTATATTATTTATTTATTTTCTCCCCCATCTAATTTTGACGATTTTTAGAAAAATGTGTTGGTCTGTAAGCGCTAAGGGAGCATGTTTAAATAAAACCTATGAACCTTAACTTTTAAATGTATTTTATTTCATGTTTCTATGTGCTACGCAGGCTTAGATATTAAGGTTTTGGTAGACTTGACAATTCGTACTATTTTTTCAGAAAACCCTCATGCATTAAGGACATGCATCCTAGATTGCAATAGTCATCAATGGGTTAAGAGAGCTGCATCAATATTTTCTTTTTTTAAAGTCAAAAAGGCCCATTAATAGCCTACTGTGTATTTTTTCATTGCAAATTTAGTTACTGCACCTACACTAGTATTTAATAAGTATTTTATTTATTGGAGAATTGCAGCAGTATTTTTATATTTGTTATGCATTTTATTTGTATGTTACATACTGTCAGCTAGTTACTGACAGCTAAAGCTGTTCATTCTCCCTTAACTATGAACCGTACCGTACTGTACCGTACCGTGACTTCAAAACCGATGTACGTACCGAACCGTGACTTTAGTGTACCGTTACACCCCTAGTTTCTTAGCACCTGTGACAGTGCAAGGTAGAATTCTTCTACGAGAACTGGTCTCACAAGGTACAGACTGGGACGCACCTCTGTCTGACGAGAAGTTCATGAAGTGGAAAAAGTGGCAGGATTCCCTACAAGAGCTTAACAAGCTAAACATCCGTCGCACCTATGCTTCCTTCTCTCTGACTAGGGCCCAAAGCATCGAGCTCTGTGTCTTTTCTGATGCCTCTGTAAAGGCAATTGCAGCGGTCGCCTATCTTAAAGTGAAAGCTGAAGATGGCGTCATCGACGTCAGTTTCGTACTTGGCAAAACCAAACTGACACCTCTGGCAGAGCTCACCATACCAAGATTGGAACTCTGCGCAGCAGTGTTAGCCGCAGAAATCGCAGACCAGGTTAGAGAAGAATTTGGCAAGAAACTGGACACTATCACATTCTTCACGGACAGTAAAGTCGTATTGGGTTACATCAACAATGAATCCCGTAGATTCTATGTATACGTCAACAACAGTGTACAGCGTATCAGACAGTCGAGACAACTGCTGAGTTGACCAAGGCGGAATACGTCATTATCAAGGCTGTGCAACGCGAGGTGTACTCAGAAGAGATAGAGTGCATTGAAAAGAAGAAAGACTTACCTGTGAGTAGTTCCCTAAGGAAGCTCCATCCTGTGATGGATGAAGAGGGACTTCTACGAGTAGGGGGCCGTACTACTCATTCTAACCTACCTGCAGATGAGAATCACCCGATCCTGCTCCCTGGTAAGCATCATGTTGCTGTGTTACTTATTCGCCATCACCACGAGAGAGTCGAACATCAGGGAAGACACTTCACGGAAGGCGCTGTGCGTTCAAGTGGCCTATGGATTGTGGGAGCCAAGCGAGCCATCAGTAGTCTAATCTATAAGTGTGTAGTATGCAGAAAGTTGCGTGGCAAATTGGAACAGCAGCAGATGGCAGACCTACCCACAGAGCGTCTATAGCAAGAACCCCCATTCACCTAGACGTTTTTGGACCTTGGGAGGTTGTAACACGCCGACCCAGAGGTGGCAGTGCGAACAGCAAGAGGTGGGCGATATTGTTCACTTGCATGTCCACAAGGGCTGTCCACATGGAAGTGATTGAGTCGATGAGTGCTTCAAGCTGTGTGAATGCCCTCCGCAGGTTTTTCTCGATCAGGGGACCTGTGAAGCAGCTTAGGTCCAGACCGTGGGACAAATTTTGTTGGTGCTACCACACATCTGAAGCTTGCTGCAAGTGCTGGAGACGACAGTGTAGAAGCTTACCTTCTCAGCCAGAAATGCACATGGGTTTTTAACCCTCCGCACGCATCCAACATGGGAGGCAGTTGGGAGCGCATGATAGGAACGGCACGGCGTATCCTAGATTCGATGTTGCTCCAAGCTGGAAGGTCGAAAGTCACTCATGAGGTCCTGTGCACGTTAATGGCGGAAGTTTCTGCCATAATTAACTCCCGGCCACTGATACCAGTCTCCTCAGACCCAGAAGCACCGCTGATACTTACCCCATCGATGTTGCTTACACAGAAGATCGGGACTTCTCCTCTTCCTCCTGGAAACTTCTCTGATGCCAACCAGTTGAAAAACCAATGGAAAAGAGTTCAAGCATTGGCAGATACATTCTGGGCAAGATGGAAGTCGGAATATTTGAACACCCTTCAGAGCAGGCAAAAGTGGCATACAAAAAGGCCGAATCTCAAGGAAGGAGAAGTGGTTCTGCTTAAGGACAAACAGGCAAGATGACACACATGGTCCATGGGAAGGATAAGAAAGGCGTTCCAAAGCGATGACGGACTGGTCCGGAAAGTGGATGTAGAGGTGACGTCCCACCAACCCCCGTGGACTTACCTGCGACCTGTCTCGGAAGTAGTTCTGCTGCTGGAGTCGGAGGCAGTGTAAATGTGGCATCCTGTGGAAGCCAAGCGGGGAGTGTAATGTAACGAAAAACGTTTAACTCTTTGTTTAGTTTGATCAAGTTTATTTTGAAGTCCAGAACTTTATTTTGTTAACTCTTCCTGTGACTTCCTGTTTATCGGCTGAGGCAGCCATGTTGTATTTTATTAATGAGCACACGGTCTACAGGCACAATCCTTCGCCATCCTCATCAGGTTCTCTTCTTTTGGTATCGCCAGTAAGTGTTATCTTTGTTTAAGAACCTTAGGAATGGAGACATGTTATTATTTGATCACATTTGCGTTGTTTAATTGTATATTTATCAATGTTTAGATTCTTACCTGTGTGTTTATTGTGTATTTCAGTTTGACCTTTTCTTCAATAAATCCTGCTAAATTCATACCTGGCGTATTCCTTGGAGGATAACATTGGGAAACGAGTAAACTTGCTGTATCAAGCCGTTGAGAACAGTATACCGTCAAATGTCAACTACATCAGATTTCCTGTCTGACGGTGGTGACAGGCCAATGACGGAGTTGACATTCAATGTTAAGGCATCATATTTGGGTGGTTTTAAAGTTATTATAATAATTATAATTGAATCAGATCATCTGGGAGATAATCCGAGGTTAACTGAGCACGTCACATTCAAGTCCATGCACAGTGTATATTGAGTTTATTTAAAAACATTTGGAAATGGGGCTACCCTCAGTTGCCCATGCACTGTGTATAGTCTATAGCCTATTTCAGCCTTGTCTGTGGAAATAAAGATAGCTGGACAAGAGTTCTTCTGCTTCGTTCCTCTCACTGCATTTAAATGCATGCACTATATTACAGAGAAATATGTCTCGTTAAAGAAAAAGAGCTCCAAGCCCATCCCAGAGGACCCTGCATAATATTTTATTCTAAATAAATATTCTTATGGAAAATTCATGTCTTTCTTCAATAGCTTTTAATTCATCCGACCCAGTGTCTCCAAATAATTTTTTCACACAAAATTCCTCAGATTCAGCCTCTTAATTTTCCTCTCAAAGTGCACCAGATTCATGTATTTCACTTTAATAAGGTAAAAAAAAGATCTCCCGGGGGGCATACCCCCGGACCCCCCTAGGAGGGTCAGGATCTCTGCTGGCTACTAATGCAGGACATTGGAGGCACTAGCGAAAAAACACTGGGTGGGTGAATGACATTTAACAATAGTCAATAATTTGGGCATGTCTTTCTGCCTATCTCCCTCACTCCATTGCACACTCAGTCACTAGTAGTACTATCCATGCTTTAAAGGTCACATATTATGCTAAATGCACTTTTTAAATGTGTTCTAACTAGGGCTGTCAAACGATTAAAATTTTTAATCGGATTAATCACAGGATTCTGTGGATTAATCGCGATTAATTTTACCATTCGAAATATGCCTGAAAAATTCAAATTTTCTCTATATGTTGTTGAATGAATGGAAAAATAAAGAACAGGAGGTGGATATGTATATTTAAAATTAGTATTGTTATTAATTAAAAATCCAAATGATGGTTTTAATACTGAAAATAAATTTAAATCAAACTAAAATATATACCTACCACACCATAATTCAATTGGTCTGTCTCTTTACTATGTCTTTGGGTAAAAACATGGCATTTATTTTGTGAATCTATAGGTTGTGCATTATTGAATACAACTTGGTGTGTGTGTGTGTGTGTGTGTGCGTGTGTGTGTGCGCGCGTTTGTATGCGCAAACACGTCCTAGGGGACTGTTCATTTGTACCAGGAAGCCGACGTTATGTTGTCTACTCACACACACCTCTGAAAACTGCAGACGTTTGTGTCCTCGCTAAGGATGGGAATTGATAAGAATTTAGCGATTCCGATTCCGGTTCCGATTCTGCTTATCGATCCGATTCCTTATCGATTCTCATTGGGTGAGAGAATATGTACAAATTAGTTTGTTTGTATTAACTCTCTTTAATATCTGATCAGAAGTGTCTAGTGTATGCATTGCAAGATTATCAAGCTACTTTAGATTAGGAAATTCTCAATTTTCAAAATTAATTGGTCCAGACAATTTTTTTTTTTTGGTTTTTAAGCCCAAATGCCCTTATGTGCCCTACAAACTAAAAACACATACTTAAAACAGTCAAGGAAGAGCTTGTGCCTTTTGGAATATTAACAGTGCTCATTGGCACTTAAAACAAAATTCAACTGACAGAAAAAACACAAATAAGTCTTTTGAAAAGATAATACCAACTCTTTTTATGCAGAACAATTATCATGTTTGCCCTCTCAGGAAGGATACGAGATCTTTAATGTATGTTAAGTGTTTTTATATGATTGCGCCCTTACTCTGAAAGGCCAATGTGATGATGTCACTATGTTAACGCCTCAGGTCAAACTGTCACGACTGCACAGTAGACAGTCATGTAGGCTATTCAAGAAGAGAATAAATACGCCATAAAGGCTTTAAGAGAATGTATCACTTTGCTTATTCTTCACCACGCCAACGACAAGGAGTCACCGCTCCATCTCAGCTTTACAATGTACGCTGTTATGTTCACCGCGCTGTTTATTAGGCTAATATAATGTCCCTGCATCAGACACGTAGCGGATGGTTTTATACACATCGATCGCTCAAGTAATCCAAGGCAGAGCTTTTTGTATCGGGCAGAGAGCGTTATTTTAAGTGTGTCTTACTGTCTTTATAAAGCGTATTGTTAAAGTTTCCTTACCACCGGACCGCCGAGTCCCGCTGTGTGTTGTTTTGCGTTCGTCCCCACTGCCGTGCTTCAAGGCAGCATTTAACAGCTGATGAACGAGAGTAAACAGCGGGCCTTTGGAAGCGAATAAGAAATCCTTTTTTCCTGTTTGTATGCTGCTCTCGCCTTTTTATGTATCTCCCTCTTTCACTCGCCCACACCTAAGCTTACACACACATTAATTCATATAGCCTACATTGTATGTTCAAATCCAAGTGATGGGCAATTCTGGTGCCGAGTAAGGCAGCGGACGTTTAAAAGTTCAACCGTCAGGACCGCAGTCTGCGCGCTTGCTTGTGCACGAGTCATTCGATGAAATGGAAACTTTACCGTATTGTTGCCTTTTCATGTGTAATACAACCACACTTTAGAGCGCTTCTGCCTCGACGTCATGTTTGCTGCGTTCTGAACCAAAACAAAGCAGCACGTGTCTGAAGTCATGACGCATTTGCTACGAGCGGAACCGATAAGCGGCATCGTTAAAGAGGACCTATGATGCTTTTTGACTTTTATGACCTATAAACGTTGTTATGATGATTCATAGTCATGCTTAACCATACTAAATTATCAAATAATGACTTACATGCATTTCGACATATTCCCTGCTGACCGTCTGGGGTGTCTGTGCAGAGCACTAAACACTATTCTAGCCAGTCGAGAAGTCACGTCTTCAAAGCGGTCTACCCTTTCATAATTTGTGATGTCGCATAAAACTTTGTGACGTCTCCACGCGGATGTTTCCATGTATGGTAATGCTGTCACTTCCCTGTTCGCGTCTGCCTCGCGCCCTTATAGGTCCATGCTCGCGCTTCCCGCCACTGAAAGTGTTCCGGAAGGAAGGTAACCAATCACAACGGAGTGGGGTTTGCAGGAGGGGGGAGGGGGAGCGGAGATGGCCGAAGCACAGGGGAGGGGAAGCACACACACTCAAGTGTTGGCAGGATGTGCTGGATCGCCAAAATAAGAGAAAGAGCTTCCCGAAAATCTACATAGTTTTTTGTGATGTGATTCGTGTCAGGTTGCTCTATAGCAGTGTAAAACAAGAAATTAAGACCAGAAAAGTAGCATAATAGGTCCTCTTTAAGCAGGCATGTTAACGATTCCAAGGAATTGGTTGACTCGGAACCGGGTCTGAACAAGAACCGGTTCTCGATTCCCATCCCTAGTCCTTGCGCGCTCTGAATAGAGCGGACAATGTTTCTCCTCCTGTTGCTCCCGACATCAACTGTCACCCGCGGCAGTTGATTTTATAAACTATCTATGCCCCCCGACAGACGTGACTGTTAGCAGTTTAAAACACGGCATGGGCTAGCGTGCTGTTATGTTTGGCTTCGCGCAGCTACTGATCCTGGGTCAGCCTCAACTTAGAGTGACTGTAGTACAGAGCCAGTGGGATGCACGGGGCAGATCATTCTGCACATGCGTTAATTGCGATAAAAAATGAACGCGTTAATTCCAGAAATTAATCACTCTGCGTTAACGCGATAATTTTGACAGCCCTAGTTCTAACATATCTATGGGTCCAATGTGTGCCTAGAGACTGCCAAAATATTTAAAAAAAATAACAATCTCTCCTTTTCTCACTCTACCCCTTTCTGAAACCCCCACCCCTCCCCCCCAATATACTCCAGTCAGAATTCTCCCCTTTTCTGACCTCAAAAACTGGAAAGCCAGAAGCTTCCACTGTGCTGCCCACACCCCTATTTCTTATTGGTCCACGGCCCTGACAGACAGAGGGCGAGGCGTATCTGGCTTCGCTTCCGGACAGGGGGCGGGGGGAGCTCAAAGATTGTATATTTACGAGGGGAGCTGCAGCTCTTTTTAAAAAATAGGCCATTGTGAGATTAGCTGAACATCAGCATAGTACAATAAATTATCTGAAAGTTTTTTTCAGCAAACAATTAAAGAAAAACTTATTAGGGACCACTAAGACCATATAATATGGTGTATAATAGAACCGAAAAGTGTATAATATGAGAGCTTTAAGGAAGCAGGATTAAACCACTGGATAAAGATGTTCAAATGTATGAATACATTTATTTAAAAACGCACAAAGATGTTTAGAATGTTTCAAAAATATGTTTAAAATGTGTAAAACAATGAAAAGATCTTTCAAAACACACAGGGATTTTGAAAAAAATAATTGGGGGGTGGGGCTCTGCTGAAATTTGTTCTCTGAGGGGGGGCTCACTCTCACACTTTGAAAACCCCTGGTCTAGCATAAATTGAGGGAAAATTTATTTGTGTTTTTGGTGTCTGACGGTGTTGACACAAAATAAAGAATGTCAAGGTAAAAAGCCCATTTTGATAAAAAGGATAAAAGCTGGGAGGTTGTATCAAAGTGTAGCTCAGTAGCTTAGTATATGTTGGATACATACATGTAATTTAATTTGCCTAAACATAGGGCTTGTATTTTTTCAACATTGCACCCTGTTTTGTCCCACTTCTCAAGAATCACTGATATATGTGTCATAGTGGGCCAATTAATGTCTAGGCTGACAACAATGTTTTCTCAGAATCTCTTTCGCAATACATTTGCAATAGTGTGACAAACATGTTGCATTTTTCCTGGGAAAAGGGAGGTTTTACAGAAAAATTGGGACGCACTTTTTTTTTGTCTTAAGTCATTTTAAATAATTTCTGTTCCCCTCTCTCCACAGAAGACAAACTGGGAGGTGGCCATCAAGAGCATTAATAAGAAGAACCTCTCCAAGTCCCAGATCCTTCTTGGTAAGGAAATCAAAATCCTGAAGGTGAGCATGACCCTTAAACTGCCTCTCACTTATCTTATCTCAGTGTCTCAGATCTGACAATGGCCTTATGTGAGTCTGAACCTTTGATTTGACATTAGCTGCCTTAGCCCGTGTAATCTCTCTTGTTATCACATCCTGCTCTTCTCTTGTGCCTTTCCCCAGGAGCTGCAGCATGAAAACATTGTGGCACTTTACGATGTCCAGGTACGTTTTCTGCTTCTTAATGCAAAAGCGGGGAAAGTAGGGATGTAGTTCAGTGGGCAGGGTAGTCGACCCACAACTATAGGTTCGGTGGTTCGATTCCCCCTGTCTCCCCGCCACATGGCCAAGTGTCCCTGGACAAGACACTGAATCCTAAATTGCTCCCGATAGTTAGCTTGCTCCCTGCGTGGTAGCTGCTGCTGCTATTGGTGTATGAATGTGTGCTCCAGTTGTAAGTCGCTTTGGATAAAAGCGTCTGCTAAATGACATGTAATGTAATGTAATGTACTGTAATGCATCAAAGCTTACTGGTGCTTAAGTGAGCACAGACCTTTAGGGCACACTCACACTAGGCAAATTTGCCTGTTCCGTGCTCCAGCATGATTGCTCCCCACTCCCCTGCTGGCCTGTGCTCACACTGCTCGTGGCCTGGGCACGATTGCACCTTGCCTACATCACCGTGCGCGTTTAGGATTTGGAGCGTAGTCTACTTGTAGGCTATACGACTGTGAATATTTTCATCCGGCCAAATTTGCATCAAATATTCCACTTCCACATTAGAGCAACGAGAATCCTTAAGCTATTGTTTTTTTAAATGTAGCCTTGACGTAATAGGTCGCGGTGGACAGTCTCATATTTGTGCAGCACGCTGTTGATTATTAATATAACGGCCCGTCATCAGACCATACGTACCGGATGGGTTTATACACATCGATCGCTCCATCAAGTAATCCAAGTCAGAACTTTTTGTATGGGCAGAGATCGTTTTTTTAAGTGTCTTTATAAAGTTTCTTGTTAAACCTTAGTGTAGGCTACTGTTTCCTTATCACCGGGTCGCGGAGTCTTGCTGTGTGTTGTTTTGTGTTCGTCTCCACCGCCATGCGTAAAGGCAGTATTATGACAGCTGACGGGAGGAAAAAGAAAAAAATCATCTGATGAACGTGAGTAAACACGAAAACCTTTTTGCTTTGCTTTCCGCGCTCACCTATTTAGCTCTCTCCCTCTTTTATTAGCCCACACCTAGGCCTACACACACGTTAATTCTCACACATTTTATGTAGCTACAAGTCCAATTGGTGGGCAATTCTGGTGCCGACTAGTAAGGCAGCGGACGTTAACGGACTATGCATCCTTAATAAATTCACGTCAGGAACGCCGCCTGTGCGCTTGCTTGTGCGCGTGTCATCTCATTAGCATCTGTACTTTGGCCACGGCGCACCTCTCCCAAGTGTGCCGTGGCCATGGGGCTGTTTCGTGCTGGAATACGGATGGCGTGGTCACACTAGCCAAACGTTCTAGACTTTAGTATGCAAATGAGCTCCGGCACGGGGCCGCGGCCCTAGTGTGAGTGGCCCCTTAGTATTCAGTAGTATTATTAATATTTCAGTATTCATCTCCATTGACTGTTGGTCTGTGGGTCTTTTTAAATGGCAGACAGACAGGCAGCTACGGTATGTCTGAGACCTTGTCTGCTCTTGTATCCATGAAGCAAACTTGAGTGTAGTAAAAATTAATCTACAATTATTTTAAAGTGGTTAAGAAGATCAATGTTGCCATTGACTTGTCCTTCAATGCACTGCTGAATGAGGCCACCCTTTTGTCACTCTCTAAACAGCTGGCATTCAATGACATAGCTTCAATCCTATCAATCCATTTGTAGATATAAGATTTATAGGCTTCTTTCATGAGTAGAATAACCACAAAATGTACCTGTTGGCTTCTGTCTGGTAAATGCATTATATCTGGTGGCTGTAGACAACAAAATGTTAAGTATCCTTGTCCTCGCCCTTAAATGACTCATGACTACATTCTAGCTTTCACCACTATACTGCGTGCGTATGTTATATAAAAGTGATGTTAAAGGCCTACTTCACCGGTTTGAATATGAAGGTGTATTGAATTCTGAGTAATATTTACAAAGTACGTTTTTTTTAACTCTATATTTCTCTTTCTGTGATGTCACGAGAAAGAGAAATATAGGGTTAAAAAAACACTCTTTCTGCCTTTTCTCAGGCTAGGATGAACCGATTTTAATTTTTTTTGCACATTTATTCTACATAGGATCTCAGAATTCAATACACCTTCATATTCAAACCGGTGAAGTAGGCCTTTAAGGTACTTAAAGCTGGGGTATATGATTTGGGAGAAAATAGCAGTTGGGATAGAGATTCTAATCCAAATACCGCTCTACTTGTTTTCTCTCTGGTCCCTCCCTGACACGCTCTACCTGCTGTAGCTCCTCCCTCCCAACGACAGTTATGCGAGTTCATGTCTTTTCAACTAGTGTCTTTCCCGCTCTTTCCTCGTATCCTTGCTGTCTTAGTGGTGTAAGCAGTTGTTGTTAAAGGGGAAATAGGACATTTAGGGGCCGTTGATTGTAGACATTGCTGTTTGTTGGCTTCCGTAGTGCCAAATTGTCGGACTGCTGGTGTCGTTGAATGCTCACAACATTTTTGCCAAATATTACATTGAAAAAGTTACCCACCCCAGCTTTAATGTGAGCTACAGTATATGTATCTGGTTTTCTAGATGTGGATAAACCTTCAAGTCCTTTTTTTAAAAAGGAGATCCCACACTCTGCTCTTGCTCAGCATCACCATTTATTAAAGCCAAAACCAATGTTTGGGTTCTACTTTCATTGATTTTAAATACATATGCTATAGGTGTGCTGCATTTCTATTGGGTTATAAGATAGGACTACTTAGTAGACAAACAAGCTTTAATTTCTGGGAAAGGGACTCCTGCATCATCCAGTACTGTATACAAGCCATGCACACTGGTGTTGATGCTTTATTAATCTTTAGTTCTACTGCACAGTGCATAACCCAGTGCTCTTCTGTGCTTATGTCAGTAAACGTGCACTGGATCTGTCCATCATCATGGGGCAGGCCTCTCTATTCATATTTCTCATACACATTGCAGACTGCAGACGGCTCAATGTCACACTGCGCTTCTAGGAAAACATACATCGCCCTAACAAAGCATTTTTCAATGTTTTAAGACAAACTGTGAAGCCTGTGGATAGTATGACTCTGTAGAGAGGAGGGCATTGTACTCAAACTGAAAGGCCATTCTGTCACAATACATACAGTACAGTGGTTGATTCTCATCGGAGTGCCTATGTTCACATGTTAAATGGCCCCCACAACACAACTCAAATCCCCTTTTGTCCTCTGGCTAGGAGTCCTTTCTCATACTGCTGTCACATCCATCCTCAGACTGCTGTGGGTTCAAAATGAATATCTTTACAAATAGATAAATCCTCAAAACTGCAAGCAGTATATCAGCATTTCTCCCAGGTCTTGTTGTTTACACTGTTTTACAGCACATTAGTGAAGTTATAAGCTGTTCTCCCTTCTGCAGAGGTTAACAGCTACACTGCAAACAAGGGTCTGCTATTATGCAAAATGCTCTTTTTCATGGTTTTTCAACATTAATATGGGTCCCTGTTGTGACAACAGTCTCATAAGGGCAGATCATGTGGACTGGGTTACTGATGTCCTAATTTGGCTCTAAAAGCCACTTCTGTGTCCTTCCAAAAAGGAAATCTAAAAGGTGAATCAGGGACAGAGGTAGCACCAGGTGAAGTGATGATGAAGCATGTAGCACATTGGCAGTGGTACTTCCTGTGTTTGCCCAAGCCTCCCACCGGGAGCCCGCTAATCAGTCCATCCACCCTTCCTCTCCCTCACCTAACGCCTTACCCCTCCATCACACCTGCTGATTTGATTAGCTCTTCCAGTGCTGCAATGATTGTAAGTGCATGACTTTTTGAAGTTGTGATGCACAGGATGGGATTTGTGCACCCGTAACAAAGACTTGTGAACTCGTAGCCCCTATTTTGTGTCCACAATGGTAGAAAAAATATTTACGACTTCAAATTTACTGTTACACATTTGTGACTTTAGTGTACGCCTTCAAAATCTGCAGTTACATGTGCTAAAGACTTATGCACCACATATAACTTCATAGAAATTTGTGAATTTTACGAGCGGTGTGGGGTTGAGAAAGGGGAGTTTCAATGATCTTTTTGTTTTCATGATCGAGGTAAGCAGTATTATTAATTGAAACGCAATTAATCGCCCAGCCCTACAAGAAGGGTGACTTGTAATGGGCTGAACTAGAAACACATTTGGAGAGGTTTTAAATAGCTAAATATGTTCTCAATTTTTGTCATTTTTGCGCTGGTGATTTTCCTTTTGGGGGAGGCATAAAACCACTTTGGGGAGCGCCAAAAATTTCTCCATGCAGGAAAAACCCTGATATAGGGTCAGGATGATTATGGAGTGTTTGACCTTTAGGTAATATTGATGGTGCTAATGGAAGGGGTTCCACTATGGGGCTGTTTACAAGCCAACATATCACTTAAAAATATGTTTACGTTTTGGCAGCTAGTTAACACAACAACAGCGTTTTGGGGAGCTGAAAACTAAAACTTTTGAAACCGGGTTTCAGAGTGAAATAATTTGCCCTTTAGCATTTTTTTTAATGTACAACTCCAGCCTTGCCTCGTCAACTAGCAAAATGGGTTACCGTGGAAACAATGACAGCCCAGCTTATGCATATTAAATTTGCAGTCATATAGCCACACAGGAGTTAGAAGACAACATAACGAAGTATTGAATTAACGAGCTGTGTCTGTGTTGTCTCTGCGAAGTTTATTAATGCTCTTCCAACAAAGTGTTAATTTGTTGCAACCCTTACTGTGATCAGCGTAGATACACACCCTGCATTCCAAATCGCATACTTTCTTTTTTCTATTCTACATATTACATCTGACCAGAAAAATAATCTGGTTAGGATGCAGTAGGCATACACTTGGGACATACTTTTACTTATTTATTTCATCATAACATTGCACCTTGAACTTGCCTCTTGCTTTTATATCCGTCGCATCCCTGTTAGTTTTTTATATGGAGGCTCCGTCGATGTGACGTCACTTCCAGTGCGCACTGGATTGTGGGTCAGAATCGCCCAAATAGAAGTTTGTAAAAACATTCACATTTTAAGTGGGACTGCTGTAAGTGATTTTTATGTTTCAGGGTTGCAGGCAATGTCACACTAAGCTGTTGTCGAGGCTTAGGGAATTGAGTTTAAGCTCATTTCAAGAACGTGTGCAGTTGAGTCTCATTTTAGGAATTTGGTCAATGTTGGGATCAGACACTATCTGTTGGTCTGTCTTGTCTATGCAATGTTCCCACAAACATTCATGGTTCCAAGAAGATGAATTCTACTCACCTTGGTATTGTCCTGAACTTCTCTCTGCTGCACACATCATGGGCTTTACATTTGACTGGGTCGTAAAACCATAATGATGATCATCTGTGCATCATTTTCCTTTTTTATAAATGTTGCTTAAAGCCTCACAAGGATAAATGCACCTTCACCACTTTTTTTGCCAACCAGAATTATACAGAAGAAGAAAAAGTCTATCAGCCAATCCTATCTCAGGAATTGAGGTAGATGTTCCTTGTCATTGGAGCTGCATACAAAACACAGGCAGATATGGCAACAGTGACAGGCCTTGTCTTGAATGAACTCTTTCATTAACAATGGTATTGATTGGCGTGAACGTTGGTGCAGATTTAGAATGGTCCCGACGTGATCTAACTTAATGACTCTGGTGCTCCCGTGACTTTTCATCTATTGCAATGACCAGTTCAAAGTGCCCTTTTGTCCTGTGCCTAACCTTTTACCTTTTGACCAAATGAAATGACATTTGGCTGTACACTGTGTTTAGTTTGAATGATAATGCAGGCTAAACCATGATGTTAAACTTGGTTAACATCCTCTTAGCATCTGCGTGTTTGCATTGTCATTCTGAGCACGTTAGAATGCTGATGTAAGCATTTGCCTCAAAGCCCCACTACACTCACACAGACTCAAAGAGTTGCTAGTGTGGCTGTAGTTTCGGTTGTAGCTAACAGTATTCCAGCCAGCGGTGGACACATGGCAATATCAAAGTCAAAGTCTTTTATTGTCAGTTCTGATATTTGCAAGACATACATCAGAATCAAAATGGCGTTTATCTCTGGCCCACAGTGAAGTTAGAATGATTTAATAAAAATATAGTGTTAAATAAGATAAACATAAACAATATTATCATAAGATCAATTCTAAATACTTAGTAGTGCAAAGGAATTGTCTGTGCAATATAAAACAGTATATATAAAATAGAATAGAAAGTAAAAAGTAGATAAGTTAAATTGCAATGTGATGAAACATATTTACAATGTGCAATATGCAATCAACTGGATGTACATTTTAAGGCATTAATATGTAGGAGCATTGAATCTACCCAGCAGGATTAATACACATAATAATTCACATGAAACTGAAGACATTTTCAAAATCATAACAATGATATATAGTTTGAACCAAGCATGATGTAGGTGGCATGATCCTTTTCAGAGTTGGCAGCATCTGTGCCAAGGCAGAATGTACAGTATAACGGCAATTAGAATCATATATTATTTTCAGCTCCAGTTCATTGTATTGCTTAACCTTGAAAACATCTCCTAAATGATAATCACTACTCATATCATTTCAAAGCACCACAGCTGACTGTGTTTGTGTTCACACTGTTGCTATATAGACTAGAGTGTGTTGTATTAGTCTATTGGCACTGAATACACACAGAGTGGGACCACTTATGTTCCTTTGCATGTTTTGATTTAGTAGCACAATGAAAGTGTTCATTGACTCCAACATCCCATTGAGACATAATACTTGAACACCGCAGCGTATTACCTCAGCACTTCTCGAGTGCTTTGCTGAACGCACACTAAAGAAAAACCAATCCCAGTTCATTCTCTTGACTCCTTAGCCCGGCAGCGTCTCAGTCTGTGTGAGATCAAGGATCGGTGACTTCAAAGGAGTTAGACACAAAAGGTAACCCCAAACTGACAAAGACAAGGAAGAAA